>BGZK01000411.1:0-428993 GCA_005406025.1 Eumeta japonica
AGTGTTAGACCAGTCATATAGTCGAGGTGGCATTTACCAGCCGGGCCCCAGCTTGCATGGGCCCCTACCACATTTTACATGTAGGCTTATGACCTACATATAAAATAGTTTCGTCATATTTAGAATTAAATGAAACAGACAAATTTGAAAAACGTTTGACCACGAGCCCATCTCTGAAACTGCTCGCTATTTAGCTCAGAGATATGACTCTTGTTCGTTTTTGAGCTCAAAAATTATAATAGTGGTTTGTTTTTGGTTTTGAACAACAGTATTTATCAATTAATTAGATTTTGGGATTCAGTACCGTTTTTTAGTTCTAAAATGATGTCCCTTTTAAGAGTATTGCTCTATCAGAATATTTGAAAGTTACCTTAAAAAGAATTTTTGAAAAATTTGAAAGACCATATCTTTTTGAACAAAATAGCCAATTTTAATCTGTTTTGCGGCTTTTGAGGTAATTTTTCACTGTACAAAATAATGTATTTATTACAAATGACGAGTCAGAAAATTGGAAAGTTGTTTAAAAAAGTACTTATAAAAAAAATTTTAACGTGGCCACTTTTGAATGAATCAACCGATTTTGATATACTTTATGACAATCGACATACGTTTTTAACTATTAAAATTGTGTATCCCATATACCCTTATCGGAAGGCTTCTGGGAAACCCTTAAATTTACAATACCACCTGGTCTCTTCAAGCTCAGTTCGAACCTGTATATGTCCTATATTTTATATTTCTATACTTCAGATTTTATAATTGATTAATTGGTATAAACCATAAAAAGAAGTTATTCCTAAATGACAGCTCATGAAACAACCGTTTTTATAGTAACTAGTTGAGATGAAAACATAATCTTGGTCACTGTTGCAAACATGATAGGTAAAGACCGGATTATATGCATTTGCATATTTTAGCCATTCTCAGCAGTAATAGCATATTTTACCTAAGATCTAGTTATGATGCATATTATCTGCATCATAACTAGATAAATGAAAGAGACAGAAGAGCGTCGCGCTCGCCTACTACAAAGTCGTTCCACCTATTACGCATATAAATTGTTACTTATACTTGATCATTGATCTGCAGTTTAGTGTTTTATTTATTTGAGTGAAATTTGATGCGTACCACGCCTCCAGAAAAAAAAAGTGTGTATTCGTGGATAACTGACTTTCCTGGAACATTTACATACGACGGAAATGTTTTATACTGTCGAGTTTGTGAGAAAAATATTTCAAAAAATAATTTACTAATTGTATACTGATTTTGAAATAAAAAAAATGAAAACTTACTTTTCTCTTTTTTTTGGGGATTCCTAAAATTTATCATATAATTTCGCATATTCTGCCAATTTTCGTGCATATTTCAAGCATTTTTTATGCATATTTGCATGCATATAACAAGCTTTTTATGTTGCATATAATCCGGTCTTTAATGATAGGTATATAAACGATAAGTTATATAACTTAATCAATATCTCATTGCTATTGTTATCACTATTAGCTAACTATTACTGCTCAGTATTAATATTATAAATATGTATCATAAAAAAGTTATAAAATATCATCACTCTTGCTCATATTATTTGAGTATCTCAGTCAAATAAATAAAGAATTAATAATTTAATTCGGAGGTTTATTTTATTGCACAGTTTATATCATATCAATTACAGGTTGTGTATGCTTGGGCCCGTGATGCACCGAAATTGGATTTACCGGAAGGAGTGGGTTTCCTGATTGGCAAGGACTCTCCTATTAAATATCTGGTGCTACAAGTTCATTATATGCATGGATTCCTGTATCATATTGATAATGATAACAATCTATTAAAGCCTTTTGTTAAGAAAGTAGTGGTTTCTTTTAAACATGTCATTAAGTTGATTTTGAACAAAGCAATTTGTAAAGTCAGTGGTGTAGCTCGGCATATGAACCCTCGTCCACAGCCTCGCACTTAAAAAGGCCTCGCAAGGCCTTTTTAAATGTGATGCCACTAGACTTAAATCCCCATTCATTTTTAAATTAAATAAAAATCTAAAAAATATTGGTCACACTTGTCACAGATTAGCAACACAGCTTAGCGTTACAAAACATTTCTTTACACATATTCTTCATACAAAACAGTGAAGGTGGTAAACATTTTGGAAAAAAGGAAGGATTTCAAAAACTACTAGAAGTAGTTAGTTCAGAATAAGATAGTTTGACTAGTGACTGAAATCACAAATTTCGTGAAACAGGCTTTAATGAATATACTGCAAAAGCCTATAAATTCATTGAAAAGAGCAGTTGTGAGATTCCATTGACTTGTAAAGAGTTCAAAAGGATTCACAAAAAAAAGATAATATTTAATTATGGTGTAGATGAGCCTATTGATTCCGCTGAAAATAGATTCAGAATTAATTTTTCTATTACAATGGTTGATGCCATTATACAAGACATTAACACAAGATTTACTGCACTCACTGAATGTTACAATAATTTTTGGATTCTTGTATGATATAAGTAATTTGAAATCTTTATCAAATAACGCACTTGAAGCATTATAATGATTTAGGTGTAATATTACAAGATGGAGAAAGCAGACATAGAATCTTATGAGATTTACGAAAAACTACAACTTTTAGTTACTAATCTACCAAACTCCATTAGAGATGTCAATCAGATGATTCAATATATGATTACAAATGAATTAAAAGACATCTGTCCTAATGTTTACATTGCTATTAAAATTATGTTGACTATATCTATAATTAGAGATTTTGCAGAAAAAAAATTTACTAAGTTAAAAATTATTAAAAACCACTCAAGAAACTATGAAGCAGGACCGACTGTCTGATTTGACAATACTCTCAACGGAAGCTCATTTACCTTCAAAAATTAATCACAAATCCTTACTAGAGGACATCAGTAAAGCAAAAAACCGAAGAACATTATATTTTTGTAAAAAATAAAATCATTCAAGTTATAAAATAAAACCTTTTTTCAAATCTATATATGCTTTCAATATACATACTCCCACTGCGCATTTTTATTTTTTCATTGTCATGAGTAGGTATGTCGTGTCAAAGCATATTGATAAGATAGATTTATTGGTTAGATCTTAGGAACGATAGAAAAGGGGCCTCACTGATGTGACTTCGCCCACGTCTATATTAATCCATGCTATGCCACTGTCTAAAGTAATTATGTAATTATGATTATGACCAAGAGAAGTTTCTTCGATGTGATTTTTTTCTTATTGCATATACTGTATTCTATTTTATTAAAAGTATAGAATCCATAAGGAAATGAAGTCATCTCGATTTGAATCCAGTACCAGTGCTAGTCATGTTGTACATATGTGTAAAACTGTAAACAAAGTGATATTTCATTGTTAGTAAATATTTCTAAAATTTCTCATGGATTACTATTCAATTTTAATTTCTATAAAATAATCTACATGTTGGAAAAATATAAATGAAATTGGTTTGTAGTTATAGTATAAATGCATACATGACTGTAATCATGTCAAATAATAAAAATTTAACATATTTATATACATACATATATATTTATTTTACACACATTTTTTATTACTATTTAATTATTTATTTTAATAAGTGGATGGTCACGGAAATATAGTTTATGAGCACACTCCTACCCCAGTATGTAGAACAAGATGTTCTATCTAACCAGCTGGCTTGGCAGATGCCAGCTGGTTAGATACAGTTGAACCTCGATAAGTTAAGGTCCAAGGGAAACACAAAATATTTTAAGTTATAGAGGTTTTAAGTTATCAAGGGCCTATGTTAGGGATAGGTTCATGTAGAGGTAGGTATGTACATATGTATGTACCCTTGTTCTACCCTTTATTAGCGTATGTGAGTGTTGTTAGTTTTCTTTTTAAACTCATTTTAAGCCAGTTTTATCACACAGTAAGTAAAGCGATGTTTCCAGGACAATGATCAAAAACTTATGATCCAAGGCTTACTTATGTTTTAAAGCTAACCGCCTCAAAGCTTTAAAGAATTTCGAAGAAGCAAACAATAGGTGACATATGTATTGTTTACATTAACAATTTAACTAGTGAACATGTGCAAGCAATAAATACCGAAACCTTTTGTTTTGCACACTCTTTCAAAATGACTCATTGACAAACAATTTTATGTTATAGAGGTTGTGGAAACATTTCTTTAAGTTACTGAGGGCCAATACAGAGATTACTTATTTAAGTTATAGAGGTTTTGGGCTCTGATGGGAAGGGAACATATTATTTTTTGAAGTTATGGAGGTTTTTAAGTTACCGAGGTTTGAGTCATCGAGGTTCAACTGTATAAAGTAAAAATGTAGTAGGTGGTATAAAGTATTCAGTATTCAAAATTATATTGCTTTTAATAATAGTCTCCTAAGTAGAACATGTTTTATTTACAGAAGGAAAGACCGACGATTCTGGGGTTTTATTGCAATACACTAAAGAGCCGTTAGTATATTTTAAGTTATTAAATAGTTCTAGAATTTTTATCCTGCACTAAAACTGTCTATACAATATTTTTTTTTTTTTTTAATTGCATCTTGGCAATTTGTGTAGACACAATAAGCCAATCTGTTGGGATAAATTACTTTGTGTCGGTACTAGCAGAATAGAAGGGGAGCCCACTATGTTAAATCGGGATTTACTCGAGTGTCATAGAGACCTATTGGGTTGCTGAAGCTTAAATGATAAAAAGAGAAAAATGTCATATAATATATTTTATACCTTTTCATCGGTGGGGAAGCGGCTACAGATTTTTAAAAATGTAAAAAAAAACTGTTGCATGGACATGCTCGAGCGCGTCAGATATTGATAGCATCCATGACCTACGTATTTATAAAAATGTAAGTATATTAATCTGACTGTTTCCATGGTGGGGGTGGTCGTACGTAAGAGTTAAAATGAAAAAAAAAAAATTATCGAGCGCGTCAGATTTTCTAAGGGAATGTTAAGTGAACCTAAAAAAGCTCATATACTAATCTGACGATTTGGATGTGATGCAAACTCGCGGCCATTATTAGAATATGCAAAAAAATTCGCCATTTTGAAATACTCGAGCACGTCAGATTAAGATATATATGGTTCATCTTTATGCCCTAGACGTCCTGTCTCATAATCTGACAATTATCTGGAGGGATTCGCTTAATCTGAGAATTAAAAAAAAAATATTTATTTTTTTAAATAATTGAATTTAATTGAAAAGCTCAAGAAATAGCATGCAAATAAAAAAGGATAATTTTTTTTAAGTAGAATACTTTTATTTATAAGAAAATAATTATAAAATAAATAAATTTTTTGCATATTTTTTTTATGATCATCTTCATCAGTAGAATCATCTTCCTCCTCTGGTTCGATTTCATCCTCAGACGAGAATAAAGGCGCGCAGAGGGGATACAGGCATCACACAACGGTAATAACTTTACCGATGAATTTTTGTTACTTCGGCTTGGGAAAATCGTCAGATTATGTTTTTCGGCATCCTTGAATTATTTCCTATAAAATAAAAATATATTTTGCCATGCTCGGGAATGTCGAGATGACGTTTTTTTTTACAAGTTTTAACCTTCCCACTTCTTTACGTAACTCGCAAATTGTCAGATTAGTTGAATATACACTTTTTAGCTTGTAAATAACTCGCCCTACCTTAATCTGACGCGCTCGAGAATTTCAGGTGATCAATTTTTTTTTACTAATCTGATTCCTTATTCTTGACGGGCGGCGATATATGGGCTCATATTTGCTGGAGATACTCAACAGGATACAAGGATGCCCCTTATGTTAATCTGGCGCGCTTCAGTAAATCCCGAAATCCCCACTTGGGCCCCTACCAGAAAGAGTTGTTGGGAATTCCCTTTAACCTTCATTAATAGAATCTTGCTATTAGCATTGGGACATCATACCGCTTTTATCGGTTGTGTGACACACTCCCTGCACCTTGCAACTCAAAATCCAGTTTGTGGACGTGGCCTGATATTTAAATTTGGTAGTCCTTACTGTGTATATCAATCTCCTGTTTGACTGTTTTGATGTAAGATCCTTATTTTTATGTTTGTTGCTCACATAGTAGACTTAATGTTTTGCTCTGAAATGTTTCAAGAATCTCTATTTTGGTATTACTGGCAGTTCCCCACACCTGAATTACATATGTCCATATTGATTTCAGTATAGTTTTATTGAAATTTTGCTTTCGTGCGACAAATAGGACTTACGTCCTATCAGTCAGTAGATCAATCTAAGCTTTGTGTCCAGCTGTTTATGCTTGATGCAGACGTGCTTTCTCCAAGTTAGCCTTCAATCAATATGCATTCCAAGATATTTGGTGAACTTGGCTTAGGGAATATCCTCATTGTAGAGTTTTATATGAGGTCAATTTTCTGAGGTTAAAGATTACATGGACAGATTTTCTTTGATTAGTCTTAATACGTCATTTGTCTAACCATTCCTCAATTTTACAAATGTGGGCTTGTAATTTAGCTGATGCTATTGCAGAGTTCTCATAGACAGATAGTACGGCTTTGTCATCTGCATATGTGGTAATTATTATTACCTTACATTAGCAGGTCAGCAGTATACAGGAGATACAGTACGGGGCCCAATATACCTCCCTGTGGGACACCTGAGAGCATCTCGTTTAAAGGAGCATTATTGAATTTTACCTCAAAACATCTTTGTGGAGGTACAATCTCAATATTGGAAAGAAAGAGTGAGGAAGCAGCTGTTTGATTTTGAATAGAAGCCCGTCACGCCACACCTTTGTATTCTTAAGCACCACATATAGTACCATTACACAATGAATTTGTTCAATAGTTCCATGCTTTTTTCGAAAGCCAAATCAGTGAGGTGGTATGACTTCCGGTAATTAGGTGCACTTCCTCTTTCAACAGTATTTTGTCTAGGAATTTACCCAGTGCAGAGAGAAGGCTTATCAGTCTGTATGAACTAGCTTCATGAAGTGGATTGTCTGGTTTTGGGTATCATTATAACCGTGCAATTTTCCATTGAGCGCAATACATGTGAAGTCTTAGACAGGCATTAAAGATTGCTGTAATACCGTATATGCCTTTTTAGGAAGTTTCTTCAGTAGTTTCCCGTCAATTAAGTTGTATTCTGGTGTTTTATCATCCTACAGTATTATTATTAACTTCCCTCTAAGAATATTGAAAATTTTCTAAAATTTTCGGGAAGTTATTGGTTCCACCCTATTTTGCAAAACTCGAGTTCTCATCAGATCTCGACATTCTGAGGGTCTAGGAAGCTTCCCTGATCATCCCTGAGCTGATGTCCATATGCTGTGTGGATGTTTGTGTGTGTGTGTGTGTGTGCGTGTGCGTGCGCGTGCGCGGGCGCGTGTGCGTGCGCGTGCGCGTGTGTACGTGCGTGTGTGGTTGTATGTAAACCTCTTATAACTTTTAAACGGCTTGACCGGATCGAGCCCACTAAACGGCGTTCCAAAGAGTTTCACCAAACTTAGATTTTCTGAAAGTTTGGGTTGATTTGGACCGGTACATTTTGAAAAATTTTCAAAAACTAAGAAAAAATTTTTAAGTGTTTTTTCAAAATAACTTTAAAATGGCTTTACCGATCAATTCCAAATCTAATCAGCTCTTAACCTATTAAAACACGTCGATTGCCGCAAACCGGGTCAAAATCGGTTCATTCGTTTATGAGAAATCGTCGAAAGAAATCGAAAAAACAGTTTTTTTGGAATAACTACGAAACGGCTTGACCGCTCGATTTCAAATTCTAACCAGCTCTTGACCCTGTAAAAACACGTGGATTGCCGCAAACTGGGTTAAAATTGGTTGATTCGTTTGCGAGAAATCGTTGTCGAAAGAAATCGAAACAAACCGTTTTTTTGAAATAACTACGAAACGGATAAAATTAGCGGGAAGTTGCAGAGTTGGCCCTTTAAGGTCAAATTTTTTTTTTACATATTCGACTATGGCTAGCACTTTCCAACTAGGGCATGCACATGCACATCTGATCTGTTTAGGAATTCAATAACTTTTTTGTCATGATCCATATGATTACTAGGTAGCAGTTGGAATACAGATTTAAGATGTTCAGCGTACATCTTGACCCTTGCAAAATCTGTTTGTGCCCAATTGACTTTAGTAGTTTTTATAGGTGACATGCGCGCTATAGGTCTTTTGAGCTTTTTTATTATCTTTCACAATGAGAAATTGTGCCTGCGTATGGTGTTAAATTAGCCAGCTAATGTTGGAGGCGCTTGTTGTTTGCTTGGCGAATCATGTGTTTGAGATCCTTGGATGTCTTGTTGAAGCTTTTTTATCCTGAGGATATTTTGTAGAATGCTATATTTTCCGTAACTGACTTCTTTCATATACTTTACCTATCACTTTAGAGTAAGCAGAATTACAAACTGAGGGTGTTGAGTCCTTGAATGTTTGGTGGATAAGCTTGACAAGTAACTCGATAGTTGATTTAACGCTGTCTACACTATTTAGTGGCAACTTTAAATTTATTGATTCTGTTATTTTGGTCCTATAGCTGTCCCAGGTTGTTTTGTTGTTATGAAGTTTTTGGAGATACTTATTCTGTGCAACTTTGCATTGAATATTAATTATGATAAGTGTATGACGAAATGAAAGGTCAATACGTTCTTCGATGTTTATTTGGCTGTGCGAGATATATTTGATCATAAAAAAATTCAGCAAATCAGGCACCTTGTTTGTGTCTGCAGGCCAATATACCAGTGCACTATATATAGTTAACAATCTCATGGTGAGGTTAGTCTAGAGCTCCAAAACACATGTTTTGCATTCCAATCACTATTACAAATGTATCTGTTGCCCAGTGTTCTGAAATATGTCATTAAATTTCCCTTCCCTTTATAAAAATTGTAATTCCACTATAAGGGTTATCAAGGAATGGTTTGTGTTATGTTTAGTTAACTTTATAGTTCTGCAGGTTAAAGTTAGTTTTAGAGTGAACCGTGTTTCTGAGATTAGGACTACATCTACTCTTTCAGTTTTCAGGAAAAAAGTTCCAGGAAAAATTCCAATCTGCATTATGTCAGTCCATTAGCATTCCAGGTAAGTTTAGGGGTGTTTCATAAGACTTGTTACCAATTGAATCATACAATCCACCATATTATCCCACATAATATTCATATGGTTTGAAATTTGTCAAAATCACATCTAGTACCTCAATAAAATTGTTTGAATCCTTGGTGTCAGTTCTTACTTCTGTTGGGTTTTTTAGTTTTATTGCTTGTACATATGTCATATTCTATTTTGTTTGCTTATAATTTTCGTTTTAGTTTTTATTGCACAGTTGCATTATGATTAATATTATGTTGTAGTTTAGTTTTTCATTCAGTAAATTTGTTCGTTTTAGTAGTATTTTTCATAATTAAATCTCTGTATTGTTTATATTTTGCACAGCTTTTGTAACTCGCCAGATGTTTTCTTTGACGAGTAACACAGTTGCCTCAGTATTTCAAATGAAATTTTAACATGGTTTAATTTATTAATTTTGAAAATATCTTTATTGTTGTATTTTGGCTCTACATCCACGTAAAATACCGGCATTGGTTATTTTGTTCTTCTATGTTTTATATTTGTAATGTGTTGGATTTTATGTCCTGGTTCAAAAAGCTCTTTTTTTTGTTAGTATAGGCCATGTAGGAATACTCGATATACTTTTTCGCACTTGAATTTGTACATGTAGTGGCTAATATATTTATGAATTTAGATCTTAGGCTTTTATATGTATTTACAACTTTTAGCAGTACTTTTACTTGGTGACTGGATCTCAGGATCGTCATAGTATATTTTTCAGTGTGTACAATTGTAGTTAGAAGGTCTTTTAATTTTTTTATGTCTAAGACTCCTATGACAAATATGGGTTTTGCTTTTGGTGGTTTAAAGTTCTTTGTACTGTTTTGAAGGTTCATCATTATCTGCAGTTTCCAACATTTTAAATTTATTTTGAGTTGTGATTGCATATGTTTACTTAATAAATTTATTATTTTTGTTTTTGTTCATAATTTCAGAACTTGCTTTGGCTTTTCTTTTCATAGGTACTCGATCATTTTGCCATGATAAGTTGTCTTGTTCATTATTTGGCTTCTTACTAGGTGCTGTTATTTCCGTGTTCTGCTTTACATTGGTGATGTTTTGTATTAATATTTCACCTGGTAATGTTCCAAAGGAAGTGACTCCTAATATGTTCAAACATACTTTTATAAAAGGTTTGTTGCGTTGCATCATCTACGGGTTTTTATTTCCTTTTTATTGCTGATATTAATTTTGTTCCCATGAGTAGGGTCGATATAAAAGGTCGCTTGAGGGGTAACCCTCATTCCCCAAAAAGCTAACTTTAACGACTTGTCAGTTCTGTTAAGGTTGGCGCTTGTGACTGATCTCCCATCAACAATGCATTCCTTTGGCATGTATGCCATTGTGCAATTAGGGTAATTATTTTACAGAGGTTTTCTTCCTCTCAGTCCAGGCGAATAAGCTAAGACTCTCGATCTCATGTTAGCGGTTGCGGACGTAGATATTTATTTCCTAATATCTACAAATGACTGATTTGTTGGGTCAGTGGTATCGTATCAGTTGACCACGGCCTGAGGCTCGGCGTTGAGGGTACTATAATAAAGTTAAAATTTTAACATGGGTAAATAATGTGCGTGGAATAAATATTCAAAGGAGCAATAATTCAAACTATTAGGTGGGGCAAAAAGGTTTTTCATATTTTATAAGTAAAAAGTTGCAGTAAAATCTCTTTGATTGTGCTGTTTGCATCTGACTAGTTTTGATACCAGTAAATAAATGACATTTTAAAAATAAAATGTGAAATTCGTGTCCTGCCATTTTTCAATTTGTTTCTGTCCACCAAATTGAGTATAGTATCTAATGTAGTAATTTGATACATTTTCAAGTTTTACTGCAAAAAAGGGAAAAATGCCACACAATTCATAAAAAAAATTGTGATGTTTATGGACCTAATGCAGTGTCAGTAAAAGTAGAATGCTTGAACCAAAACTGGTTCAATCATTTTCAGTCCAGTAAGTTTGATATCAAAGATGAACTTTATTCTGGTCAATCTGTTACAGTTAAAGTTATTACCATTTTGGAAAAAGTAGAGCAATATCGTCACATTAGTTCTTACAATATAACTGAAAAGCTGAAGAATGACTACAAAACAGTTTTAATCCATTTGTAAAAAGCTGGACTTGTAAAAAAACTCAATACTTGAGTCCCACACGAGCTCACGGAAAGAAATTTAATGAATCATGTACTCATTTGCAATTCTTTATTAAAATATAATGAAACCGAACCGTTTTTAAAAAAGAGATCACTGGTGATGAGAAATGGATTACATATGACAAGAACGTGCAAAAAAGAGCATGGTCAAAAAAAAGGCAAATAAGACTACAGCGAAACCCAGATTAACTCGCAATAAGTTGATGCTATATGTAAAGTGGGATTGGAAGGATATTATTCATTATGAGCTTTTACCACTGGACAAAACCATCGATTTACATCTCTATTGCCGGCAGTTCATGAGGCAAGAATTAGAGAAAACTGGCCCGAATTGATCAATAGAAAGGGTGTGGTTTTTCACCATGATAACACCAGACCGCACACATCTTTAGCCACTCAACAAATATTGAGAAAGTTTGGTTGGGAAATGTTAATTCATCCACCGGGTATCCGTGCACCCTCAGATTTTTACTTGTTTTGGTCTCTTCAGAATTCTTTAGCTAGTGTTAGATTAACATCAAGAGAGAACTGTCAAAACTATTTGTCACAATTTTGTGATCATAAGTTCCAAAATTTCTACAGCAATGCGATTATGTCACGATCTACAAAATGACAACAAGTTGTTGAACGAAATAGCATATATATATTGTAATTAAATGTAAATTAAATATGATGAAAAATTATCTTGAATTGATATGAAATATGAAATTGATACGTATATGAAATATGAAAATCCTTTTCCCCTCTTTATATGTAGAATAGGAATATGTATAATTTATTAATATTATGTTACATATCTATTGTTAAAAAAATATCTGAGTTCACCCTTAGACATATTTTTCCTTAGATTATATATGTATCTTTAAAAAAGCTGTATCTGCTTGTTAATTGAAAAATTTGCTCTCAAAGTTGTTAATATTAAATAGATAAACTATCATATAAAGGGGTCTTACATTACATATTCTCCAATTAGTCTTGTAAACAAATATGGAATCACTCGACATGCAATGGAAAGAGTTACGCTTTGGAGTGCTCCAAGAGATAAAATCCATAAAATGGAAAATCACAAAAGAACAAGAGTAACCGACATGGCTCTCAGAATCAGCAAATTGAAGTGGCAATGGACAGGCCACGTTTCTTGTAGAACAGAAAACTCTTTTAAATATTTTAAGTCTTAAAGAATAGGTTTCTAGTCGCAACTACGTACTAGAGGTTACAGCGTGCGACAAACTCCTATCAATTGGTAAAGATTGTGAACCACTGTTATTTTACAAGCGGCCCTGGGCTGTATGTTGTAGTAATCTAGAAGAATTCTTGTGTGAAATGAAATGAAAATTCAATGGCTAAAATAAACAAACATTTAGTCATTTCTTTTACTGATGTCCGTTTGGTCATAACTTCGTAGTGATTGATCCACACCAAACATGTCATCATTAGTATTACAGATTAGCAATGGTTTGTAATGTTAAATTACTATTTGTTTTATGAGAGAGTAAACTGATGAAGTAAATAGGGAACATTTCCTGGCATGTATAAACATAAATTTTATTAATAATTAACCAATACATCTCACATCATGCATCATCACCTTCTGAAGTTATTGTATCTGTGACAACTAATAATGGAATGAAGCTCCCTATGCGTTTCTATTCTTCATATGCTCAAAAATATAAACACCAATGAGGAACTTTCCGACAGCTAATATAAAATAGTTCAAGAAAGTTCAATAGATGCATTAGTAACAGAAGCCCCCAAAAATTTACGCTAAGTGTAAGAAGTACAAGACCGAGTATAGCAATAAAATGAAAAAACGATAACAACAAAAATTAAAACTCAATAAAAACTGTAAAACTAACAGCGTTTTAATAAAAATTGATGATATTATTTTGTCAATTAATGCATCAGACTCTGTAAAAGAAAAAAGAAATATTCAATAAGATAACAGAAATAAATCCATACAAACATAAGTCTGACGATGCTGGCATAAGTTATGATTTATGGGAATAGCTTTTACTACCACTTTTTATTAAATTGATTGGAACTACTTGTTAATTTTGCTGTTTGAATCTTTAGTTGTATATTCAATTTTATTAATATTAAATACAACAATACCAGAGAAGTTACGACTGTCAATACAGCGCAGTCACTTTTGTAGAGAGAATCGCCGTGACTAAACATATGTATTGTCTGTTAACATATTTACAGAATGCCACGTCAAGCTGGAGTATTTCTTCTTGGGACTAGTGGAATAATTCCACCGAACCAAGTGGAACATATGGAGACTGCATGCACTATACATGAATACAAAGTCTTACATCCATTTGCTTTTCGGACTCATACACACGCTCTTGGTAAGTAATTCCTGAATTAATATTTATTTAATATTGTCCTAAGACTTGTGTAGTATAGTCAACCTGGCAAAATATATATATTTTTTAAATTGGAATTAAATAGTTTAATTATTTTGAATAAAAAATTACTTAGAAGTAAATAGATAGTAATCTCTCTCAGGATCATTTAACCACTGTATTATCAATCAAAAGTATTTTGTTAAAACATTTTTTTTTCTCATTCTATATTTATATGAATAAAAAAAATAACAGTGGAATATTTGTATTAGGGAATTACCAGAAAATACTTTTGGAAAATGTATCCCACAGTAATTTAACATATTACATTATAAATTAATATAAAAAGGAAAGATATCATCTTCATTATTAAATTTTGCAATTACGAGGAGTACAAATAAGTTTCCACCGTTTTGAGAGAGATGGTATTATATGGAATGGTATGGATGGTATGGTATTACATTAGAATTCGCAGATGATAACCAGCTTGAAAATTACGTTTCTCATTCAAGAACAACTCTATCATATTGTTAACTTAATTTTAGCATCATATATATTTTTTTTATCCAAAAATGTCTAAATTTGAGCCTGTGAGTTCGGTTGACGTGTTCGTTTAATAAAATAAAATACAATAAAATAACTGACTCCAATCTCGGTTTAATTTGTTACACATTTATATCACTTAATTAAATACTGAGTACCGGTGACCCTTAGTTGGTCGGCGACTTTTATCGAGGGCTGCCTGAGAGGGACTCTGAACTAGACTCGACTCGATTCGACTGACGGTGGCGGTCAGGATCGCCACCGGCTCTGGCGCATACAGGTGGGAGCGAGGGCTTTGCTATTGGCTGCCGATCACGTCATAACTTCCCTCGGAATATCGGCCGGCGCTTCTTACCATATAAGGCAATGAATTTGTTCTTGGGCCGCGTTCTGGGAAAGTGCCGTGTGCAGCCTAAGCCCGTCGCGCGATCGCTGAGGCAGCATCCGTGTATGCGATACAACCGCTACAGAGCCAAATAAGCGTCATTTGTGGGAACTTTTAATTTACTCCTTTAATTAAAAAAAAAATCTGCAGCTGAGACACATCGATTGCTTGTAGAAGCATATAATGAGGCTGCCTTGAGTGAGAGAACATGTGAGTAGTTTCAAATTTTAATTTTAAAAATGTTAATTTTGACGTAGAAGACAAAGATCACAGTGGAAGGTCAAAAATTTATGAGGATGCAAATTGGAGGAAGATTCATCTCAAACACAAAAAGAACTTGCACTTACTTTAGAAGTCACTCAGCAAGCAGTGTCACATCATTTAAAATCATTACGAATGATTCATAAACAAGGTAATTGGGTTCTATAAGAACTAAAGCCGAAAGATGTTGAACGCCGATTATGCATGAGTGAAATGCTGCTAGCTAGGCATAAAAAAAAAGATTTTTACATCAAATCGTCACCGGTGATGAAAACTGGATACATTATGATAATCCAAAGAGAAGAATATCATGGAGACTACCTGACCACATATCAAGATGCACAACAAAACTGAATATTCATGGAAAAAAACTTATGCTGTGTATTTGGTGGTATCAGTTGAGTGTGGTGTATTCCGAGTTGCTTAATCCAAGCGAAACAATCACTGCAACTCTATACCGAACATAATTCATGAGATTAAGCCGAGCTCTGAAGGTAAAACGCTCTCAATACTACTCCATACTATTCCAGACACGACAAAATTATTCTTCTACATGATGATGGGCGTCTACATGTAGCGGTTCCAGTGAAAAACTATTTGAAAACACTTGATTAGGAAGTACTACCCCACCCGCCGTATTTACCAGGCATTGCGTCGTCCGACTGTTATCTGTTTCGGTCAATGGCACATGCTCTGTCAGAGCAGCGGTTCACATCATATGAAGATACAAAAAATTGGGTTGATTCGTAGATAGCCTCAAAAGATAAGGAGTTCTTCAGATTTGAAATCCGAATGCTGCCTGAAAGATGGAAAAAAGTAGTTGCTAGTGATGAACAATACTTCGATTAAAATTAAATTACTGTTCTTTCACAATAAATATTATTTTATTGATAAAAAACGGTGGAAACTTATTTGTACTCCTAATAGTAATAGTTAAATGATCTTGAACTGATATGCACAAGTAATAACTAGCTCTCCCAAATATCTTGAGTATTATCTTATGTTCAACAAATGTAGTTAAACAGAATTATTACTATTTTTTAGGCAAAGTCGTATCTGGCTATGTCGTTCGACGTTCACTTAATGGCGACAAATGGCAACTATTAGGCAAAAAGGACCCGCAACTGCCACAGATGTTCTACCCTGTGCGAGACCAATCACCAATAAGTTACGGTGACGTCCTAGCCGCTAGGTGCACCATGAACAACACTCTAAATTATCCTGTACCTATTGGGTAAGTGTTCGAAAATTTCTACAGCAATAGAATTATGTCAATATCTGATGGCAACAAGCTGTTAAACAAAATGGCATATAAATATTATAAATAAAATGTGATGAGAAATTATCTTGAATTTGTATATAATCTAAAAAAAAACTCTTTCTCTGAAGTGTAACTGTACCTAAACATCAATATTATATAAGTTCATTAGATTTCAGGAGTACACTATTCATTAGATTTCTTTCAGTGAGCTCATGTGGGACCCAAGTATTCAGCTTTTTCTGTACATCCAGCCTTGTTTAAACGGGTCAAAACTGTTTTATGGTCAATTTCCAGCTCTTCAACTATGTAAGAACTAATATGCCGATCTTGCTCTACTTTTTCCAAAATGGCTTCGACTTTATCCATAATAGGTCGACTAAAGCGAGGTTGATAATTTTGGTGTCAAAGATGAACTTTGACACCAAAATTACCATTGTTACTGAAAATGCTTAAACTAGTTTTGCGCTGCTCTTACTGACACTGAATTAGGCCCATAAATGTTAGTTTTTTTTGCTGTTTGTGTCGCAATTTTTCTTATTTTTTGGAATAAAACTCCAAAATTTATCAAATTTCTATGTTTATTCATTCCCTTTGGTGAACAGAAAAAAAAATGAAAATGGCAGGACACTGTTTTTATTTTTCTTTTTTTAAAATAGTATTTATTTAATGGTATCTAGTCAGATAAAACAGCACAACCTAAAAGATTTTACTGCAACTTTTCACTTATATACAGAAAACTTTTTCCCTGACTTAATATTATACAGTGATTATTTTTTTTTAGTTAAGAAACAATTCATCTAGAAATTAAATTAACCTAAAGTTTCTGTATTATGATTACTTCATGATTCAATAAGTATTTATAGCTTAATGAAATCCAGATGAGAATAATTTTGATTAAATCTGATGTATATTTTCATAGGGCTACTAATAAGGATGAGATGTGCAACTTCTACCTCATGTATTGGGTCGAGAATGACACACCGATGGCACAGAAGTATTGCTTCTCCCCTGGACCACCTTATTACTACTGGAACTATGCTCCTGAGAATTTCAACCGTATACCTGACTTTGAAGCCAGCACTCTGTAGATTGGGAAAGAGTTCAACATGAATCTGCTAATCAATAAAAGAATAGAACGGCACAAAAGGCACAACTTTAAATTATAGAATTAGTATTCAAAGTAGATAAAAATTACGACGGTTAGGTGAGTCTCTTGAAAATAATTTGGTTGCGTGTTAGCCCACAGATATAATTTTTTTTTTTATTTTTTTAGATACCATAGAATCAATAAAGAAAATTTTTGATCTATTTCGCACCTTACATTTAATTTGTTACTCACATTTGGGGTGAACTGTTTATATTTTAACTTAAACAGTTATGTTTTTCTTTATAAGATGCAGAGTATAAACTTAAAATTCAGTATAAGAAGCAAATTAAAGTATATTGGGGTAGGAATACTCTATTTTAAGCTTTAACTAAAGTTTTTGTAGTTTCTTTTTAAAAACTTTCCTGATGTAAACTCAGTGAATAAAAGTTGTTTCAGTGTATTTATCTTGACCCATAAACGTATTGCAAAATTTAGACCTGAAGATATTTTGTTGTAAAAATTTATGTTAAATGAAATAAAATTTTATTCAAAAAACATTTGCTAAGGTTTGCCAAAGATAAGGAATTGTTGGGGTAAACTTATCACAAAATATAGAATATTGTTATTGTGAGTTGAAAAAGCATATATTTATAAATGCTGTATCACATATTTAAATTTTTACAAAAAATGATAATATAATATCAACTTTTTACATTTATATCTAATCACTTTTAGTATTGCTATTAAAATTCACTTGATGCTATAAAAAATAATATCAAAGTATTTATCGAATAAGAAATTTGATCGAGCGCCTCTTTGAGTGCAAACCTTATTTAAAAAAAGATGTTCTATTGTATTCTCTAATGCCAGATAAACTTTTATAATTATCGTAATTCCTTAAGGACAAAATACAGGTTAAACCTGTTTTCATCCATGTTAATTAATAAATAAATACTTGAAAATATTTGGAATTTGGATGGGTTTCTGAAACATATGTTTTCAAATATTGAAAGAAGCCGGAAGAAGAAACAATCTCAATGAAACATTGCAGCATTTGAAAATACAAAATGTTTTTTTTTAACCTCCAAGATCCCAATATTGTCAAGTATTACATGGTTAATAAGTTAGGCCAGTCAGAAGCATTTTTGAATTATGCACAAAAATTACTGTTTTCTCATATCTACTTCCTTGTTGATTACACTCATTTAAAATTTTCTAGTCAAAATATAAGATCTAAATGACCTGAGATCTGCATAGTGTATGGTATTTTAGTGCAATTGTGCACAAAGCAATTAATATATTTATTTTTTATTTATATTACAATCTATCTAGTAATAATACCTGGTAATATTAAGATCTAAATATAGAAATAAGAGTATATTTCTGTAATTCTCGTGTCTATATAATAGACTACTCTCTTTTTTAGCTGAGGAGAATAACTATGCTCTTTAAATTAGGCATGTAATAAGTTACACGGAGAATTTTACTTAAACAATATTTTGTAAATAATAATGATTAATATAAAAAGCCAAAAATCTTCCACAAATAAAACTTTTTGTTTAACGACGACCACCGGCTACGGCACTGGACTCTGATGTGTTTGAGTTGATTTGTTTATCTTAGTATTAAAATGTAATGTAGATGTAATGGATATTCCACTTATGACCATTCCATTTAGGTTTGTTTTTTGTAACCAATTTATATCTCGTTTTAAAATATCACGATATATGATAAATTTGAAAATAAATATAGTAAATATTTCAATGTTCCATTTTAAACATTTTATTTTAACTTATTTTGTATCTATTTTTATCATCTATTTTTTGCCATTTGTCTATAGATTTTTACATTCCAGTGAATAAAATGTCATATTTTTATAAGGATTACAATCCCAAATCCTTTTAAATATTTAAAATTTATTATATTTGAATTACATTTAGATTTTATTTTTCATTTCTTCCTGTTAGTTTTTCTTAATTTCAAAAATCATGTCATATTCATAATTTAAATATAATAGTATGTTTTTCGTTTTTCATTACACTTGAAGGTGCTCTTTGTAAATTTTTGACCAAAAATACAATTTCAAAGAAAATAGTGATGTCAGATATTTTGTATTCATATTTAAATTAATTATACAATATTTTATTATTTCCATGCTTGTTAGATATTGTTTAGATTCAATTCAAATATAGCTATTAAAAATTAATAGTAATAATCATCTTAATATTTATATCTTACTTTTAAAAATTTTTTAACATTCCTTTCCGTCCGCCCTAATTTTATGAAATATGCACACATTGACATTTATTTCATGTAAACAATTATTATTTTTATTTCCTTGCCTTATATGTTGTAAACATTATAGTCTAGATGTATGTATATCTTCTCAAAGAAAAAAATCCTATAAAAATAAAAGTATTCTTGGATGTTAAACATAGGAAAAAATTAGTATCAAAACCATATCGATGTATCGAAATTGATGTTACTAAATATGTGTAGTTAACAATGACTTCATGTTTAAATATAAAATTATTTATCAAAAGTAAATAAAGTATACGTATATATTTTAATTGAAGTTTTTTTTTATGAAAGTAAAGGAGGTTATGAAAGATAAAACAGGATTTTAACTCTTTTTTTTTTTGTAATGAAAAGAAGAAAGTACAGATACACTTTGTATTGATTGGTCTAAATTTGATTTGTGAAAGCGATCTTTTTGAATATGAAAACGATTGATTGCAATACTATGCACTACGGTCGGCGTGGGCGCAAACAATTATACATGCAGTTCACCTTGCGGCACCGCCTGATGTCTGATATGATAAAGTGGAACCGGCTTAGTGATTGAGATCGGAACTAAGGACGCAGCAGGATTCTGAAGAATCTAGAATGACATCAGCATTGTAACCGGTGTTAGAGTCAAAATTGAGAGTTAGAGAGGAACTGGTATCAGAACCTAACTTGAAACCAGAACCGGAACCACTATCAGGATTGAAATACATCTCACAGGCAGAATTAGTTGTCTACCTAATAGAAAATAAATGTAAGAATATGAAGAAAGAATATATTTCAAATCCGACCTGCACTTTGTTCATATTTTATAAAGTTGAGGAAAAGTCTAACAAATTAAGTTTGATAGATTCTTGTAGTATTTTTTAAAGAGAATATGATTCACGATTAATAGACGACAAGCGGGAAAGGTCAAAAGATAATATGTCATTGACGCCATCTTTATTTTTTATGTTAATATTGCCTATAATGTAAGTTTAATGCTTTTGTGTAAAAAAAACTAAGCAAAAATTCGCCAAAATGACAGTCAAAACATTTTCATTTAATTATGACATTTTTATTATTACAAGATGTAGACCATGATTCTTTGTACCAGACCTTTGTACTATGTTCCTGCGGGCATGCCATACGCGGATAGCTGTTACTGTACAAAGTAAAACAATATAAATTATTTTAAATACGAGACTTAATTTGTTATAATATAAAGAATTGTTACGGCAGAAACCTTGTAAGTCCAAAGAGTCAGCCACACTATATACATATATGTCGATTTGATGAAATTCAGAGCCACAAATAATTTCATATAAAATGGCTACCTACAAAAGATCAACTCAAAGTGGGCTCTATTTCTGCTGATCCGATACTGATTTATTTACGACATCCGTATCCAACATATATTGTAAAGTATGAAATTATAGAATACGTGTGGTCGCGGATGAATAGAGCGTCGTTACCGACTCAACAAGCTTAGACAAATGGCTTTCTATTGTCGTAAACGCTCATCTCTATCTATATATATAAAGAGGCATGTGTATATTACGAAATCGATAGACTCAGAAACTATTTGACCGATTATTATGAAAATTGGTATGTATATGTATTTTTTCACGGAGAAGGTTTTTATGCTATTCCAATTGACGTAGCTCGCCACCAGGCGGAGCTCCGCTCTATCGACTTTTCCTTCCTTCAACCGATTATCATGAAAATCATTATAAATATATATATTTTTACGGAGAAAATGATTATGCTATCCCCATTGACGTAACTCACCGCCAGGTGGCGCTGCAATCTACCGACTTCCGTATCGTTTAACTGATTGTTATGAAAATTAGTATGTACATGTTACCGCATCACACAAAAACGGCTAAACGGATTTTGATAAAAATTCACAGTTTCGTAGTTTGGGATCCCACTTAACATCTAAGGTATGTGTCACCTGATTTGGTTGTGTAGAACCAGATATACAGTTTAATCTCTAAATAATAGAGATCATTTAAAATGATCGTGTGGGAAAAATATGAATAAACGCCACGAACGCTTCTAAAACGGTCTAAATATCGTAGCCCACGCGGGTGGAACTGCGAGTAAAAGCTAGTTTAATTGAAAGCTAAATGTATGTGTCGACTTTAGCTGACGTTTGACATTTCGTTAACTTACGTCAAATCCGTACATTTAGCTTTCTATTCTACGAGCGTTTACGACAGTAAAAAAACTTTGTCTAGCCCGGCAAGAGGTAACTGATTAAATCCCTACTTTGTAGGCATCCATTCATTAGGTAAGGCGGTTTTAGACCCTTTCCCCCCTCCATTAGTAAGATTTGCCTTCTTGAGCTTGAGCCTTCCCCCTACCCTTATTCCACATGAGATTTTTTAAAATGCATATTTTTACTTTAAATAATCTTTGCTTGATTGCATTGGGTTTATTCGAAACAAACAATTTGCTTAATTTTTATTAGTGAGTGACTATCGACATGCCATATTTAGTACAATCATTGGCTCTTTCAGCCACTCTAAGCCGTTGTCACAGAAACTCGTAGTTTGATAAATATTGTTGTGTAGGATTTAATTACATTTTAGTCTAAAAACACGTTTCATTTGACTCCGTATTTTCACAATTTTGCACTGTTGACAGAAAATTACGTGTGTCGTGCAAAACGCCGTGATATAGTAATTGTGAATTATGAACCAGGCACTCTAGCGCTAAAAAACACACTAGACTTTAGTGTATTTGAATCGTCAAACCATGAACATAAATCGGGCGCTTTCCGCTGCTTTAGGCTTGCGCCCGTCCGCTCAATTGTTTAAGTAGAATTATTTTATTGAAATAATTAGATTGCTTATGCAATATGCATTTCGTTTTATCTAATATAAATAAAAATCAATTGCTGCATGTATGCAAGTTCATTATTTGTAAACGCCTAGAACGGATTTGACTGAATATTATTTTTTGTTGTGTTCGCAGTTACCAGAATAGGGTTTGTATGAAAGAATAAAACCCTTTTGTTTTCTGTCCGATTACTTGTCCAGAATATTTTAGGATCAGCTGAATCGATTACGATGCGACTTTTAATGGAAAGTAGAGAAGCTACTACATTTAGGATACTTTATCCTGAAAATATTTAGCAACCCTATTATATAATTAAAAAAACATTTAAAAATGGGTTAATAGATCAGAACTGAATCAAATGTGACACCGGGATTGAGATTGGGAGCAGGACCAGAATTGGAATTTAGATAAAGATAAAATCGAGAACAAGAAAAGGGATATATATCACCAGTTGATATAAAAATGGCAACAACCATTTTGTATAGACGGGTAGAGCAGCAAGCGGAAGCTATCTATAATAAAAATTATCAAATGATACTAGGGTTCTTTAAGGATTTCTAAGAACCCTTATAGTTTAGTTGGTTTCAATAAAATTTAGTATAGACGGAACTGAAAACTGATACTGAAAAGGAGATACGATATATCTATTAGGGTTCGGTGAATATAACAAAACACTTATACTTTTATCAATTATAATGAAATCGTGTATGGAGATGGTTAGAAGTCAAAGGAAGAACATACAATATTTTTTTTAGAGTTTCTAGAAAGTTAATTGGAACTCTTACAATGTAACCGACTTCAATAAGTTTTAGTATAGAGGTAGGTAAAAACCAATGAAAGGGTATAAGATACTTTTTTAAGGTTTCGTAAAATGAATTAAGAATCCATTTAGTTTTAGTGCTTTAAATAAAATTTGTTATGGAAATCGCTAGAAACTAGTTAAACATACTGGATGCATATTTTGCGGTTCCGTGAATATCATTAGACATTCTTATGGTCCTAGCCATTTTGTTGAAATTTGCACAAAATGTTCTTATTAGCACAGAGAGAGCGTTTAGAGTGACTTATTGTGTTCTGTGAAATTACTAAGCACCCGTTACAATTTGAGCAATTTAATTGAAATTTGACTTGTAGTAGCTTAAACCAAGGAAAAGAATGTAGATTATTTTTCGCGCTCCACAATTAAAGGTCCAATGAAAATTACTAAAAAAATATAGTTCTATCAATTCCGCTGAAATATTTTTTTTTCATATTTAGAATTATTACAATTCAGTTTATTCAAGAATGAAACAAGCTGGATTCAACTAAGAGCAAAGGTGTGATCGGGGATCATAGGATACAAGACCGAGCAGCAATGTGATAGCTTCTACTAAAATAAACCTCATTACGAGGGCAGAACTAACCTAAACTTGACATGTTGGTTGATTAGGTAGGGAAAGTACGATTATTGAACCAACTTCATCTACCATGGTATACATTTCGTCAATAAGAACAGCATTTGGGGTTTAAATATGCAGTAATTATCTAGTAGGAACTTTTTTATCTAACGGCTATTCTTGAGAACAATTTCACTGCTTGCTACTTCTGTCCTTTTGTAAGAAACATTTTTCCTAGAAACGTTTGATGTATAAATTAGGCATTCGACATAAAAGTAAACTTAACAAGCCAATTCCATACAAATGTATTTCGTCATGTTATGATTTGTTTTATTATTATTCTATGATAGTAGTGAAGCCATAAATTACTTTAAGCAGTGTGAGTTTAACTCGAGTAGAAAGGGTTCCTGTGTTGAATATTTATCATATTTTTTAAAATCTAATCCAAATTTGTTTGTGGTAAAAAAAAGTACATATGGCACCGGGTTGTAGAGGAAAAATGCTGACTATTAACTAATGTCGAATTTGTTTTATTGTATATTCTTGAATACGTGGATTAATACCGAATAATAGAAGGTATTTAGATATTTCTCATGATTTCACAAAAAGAGACTTGAAGTAACAGCTTCTGCTGTTGTATTTTATTCAGTGAGTGGAAATTTCGGTGGCCTACTTCCTCTTTCATTAGTCCACTCTCCTTCTATTAGTCCGATGACTCCTTCATCAGCGCACTCCCTCCTTTATCATTTTCCTCCCCAAGAGGCCGATAACGCACTTGTGACTCCTCCAGTGCTCGAGTGTCCTTGGGTGGCGGCGACCACCTACTCTCAGGTGATTCGCATTCTTGTTTTCGAAATACTATAAAAGATATGAAATATACAAATCAAATATCGATAACGAAAATGAAACATTTTTTTATTAATTTTTTTTATTTATTTCTTACATAAACACATAGAAGTAAGAAAATCCGACGTTGACTATTGCAATACAATATTAAAAATAACGATTTATAATATTATAATACATGATGAATTCCTGCATCAATGATAACGCAAACCAACTATTATGAGAGTTCCAACAAACTTGCGGCGGCGTAGCGACCGGTTTTCTTATTTATGATTTCAGTCAATTAAAAAGAAAAGTAGGTATATTCTTCATTATGGTTCAACATACAAAATTGTATTTCCCAATCAGTGGTTTTATTACTGAGAATGTGTACTTAAATGTCTTACTTGAATAGATTGTTTCTATCTATAACAAAGTTAAAATTGTCTTGTTGGGATTGTATAAATTAACGAAAATATGAAGATAGATTATTAATAAAAAAATAGTTTTAATTCTGTATATATATGGTTTTACTAATAGCCATCGAATAGTAGTTGCTGGTGACAAATCACAGTATTATCCCCTACCTCGTAACCATCAAGGAGTGCTGTAGCTTGCGTCATCAGTTCAGCAACATAAAATGTTGATTAGCAAATCAAAAACTTGAATGCCTAAAAAAAGAGCTCTAACACAGTATATGTGTCTTATAATATTTGAGGGTTTCTCTCGATTTTCCTGGGATCCCATCACCAGACCCTAACTAGTGACTAAGGGACCACTACAAGTGTACATCTTTTCAAACAAAAAAATCAATTTTTAAAATCGGTCCACCGTTGACCAAATTGTCGCTAAACATAGATAAAAAAATATATGCAGATGAACATTGAACCTCCTCCTTCTTCGATGTCGGTTATAAAACGGAGTCTTATGACATAAAGATTCAGTAAATGGTATGAAGTTTTAAAGTTGGGAAGTATACAATTTGGGATGAATGTGACAAAAAACGAAGAAATTTTACGGTTAGTATTGAACTATAAAACATAAAATCGTTTGTTTTCAAAGAAAATAAATTTATTTTTAATTTTCTAGTCTTT
This sequence comes from Eumeta japonica, assembly GCA_005406025.1. Taxonomy (NCBI): domain Eukaryota; kingdom Metazoa; phylum Arthropoda; class Insecta; order Lepidoptera; family Psychidae; genus Eumeta; species Eumeta japonica. Next base: position 25,533 of record BGZK01000411.1, read on the forward strand.
TTTTGTAACATTTCAAAAGATCGTTTTAATTTCTTTTTAAAATTTGTTAATGACATTTCTGATATTCCAGTGCTTTTATTGCTATTCCCAAAAAAAATGTAGATTGCAAAAAGTCTTTATTTCCATACAACTGCTAAAAGCTTAATTTCTAATTAAATTTGAATTATGTCTGGCGCAATGTAAATACTCCGCGTTAGGGGTCATCCATAAATTACGTCACACTCAGGGCCGTTTTAGCCTGTATGGGGGTCCTTGTATGGCACATACAGACGGAACCTTTAGGCACACGGAGCTTGGGACGACATTAGATAGTCAAATAAAACGTAAAAAATGAAAATATCAAAATGTAATCTTAAGCGCTAATTAAACGACGATGACATCTCGAGGCGCCCCAGCAGACCGGGGCCTCTACGCCAGTGCCCTGCGTGCAACTATGGAATAGACATAATTAGTCATATTTTAAGTTTTGGAAGGGGGTTGTTAGAGTGTGACAAGGGGGAATGAATATGTAAAAATCTAGAGCATTAAAACGTTAAACTTTGAATCCAACAAAAAAAAAATCTCACTATACCTACAGTGTCTTGTATCGTTGGCCACCTTTGATAGTCGCCGAAAGGCCGATCACGACTGCGAGGTTTTTAAGGGCCGTTTTGCAAATTTTACAAAATTAATTACTTATTACTAATTTAATGAAAATAGATTTTGAATAGAAAATGGGTATTGTAAATAATTTTGTAAGTTCTATTTTAATCCAATTATTTTTAAATTTTACTATAAAATATGTGACGTCACACCACGGGGAGGGGGGTTCTTACAAATGTTATAATAAGAACGAGGGATTCCAAAAATCATAAAATTCGCGTGACGTAATCGTTGGCTGGCCCTTTAGGCCGAATATTTTCAATCTGTTTTTGTGAATAGTTGTACACACCACTCACCACACTGACTCCATCATAATCTTTAAGTTACACACTTTTTTAAAACAATATTTCTGTCAATAAATAACGTAATGCCCTGGTTGGAAAAATGCGGAAAAATTAGGCGAGCGGAGCCTTAGAAGAGTTGGGAGCAAAATTTAAGAAAATTTAAATAAAAATTAAAACATTCCCTTCACGGCTCCGAAAACGCATTACACCTGCCAGTTCTGGATGTTATCATCATAAGTGAAGTCTTTGGCCACCCAATCGCACTGGAACAACTTGATGGGCTGATTGAGCTTGATGGAGTCAAGGTCTCGAGCCTCTCTACCTGAAATACCAAGATTATGGAAAGCCTACGCCTCGGCAATGGGATGATAAAAACACTACTGACCTGGATATTTACCTATGTTAAATATTTTTTTAAGGTAGCCATATTAATTTCTTCTCTGCATCATGTGATAATCATTTCTCCTTTTATTGTATATCCGAATACTAAATGAATTGTTATTATTTGTTTTTTTTTTTTTGGTGGTGCTAACTTTCAATAAAAGTTTGCAACACCTCTTTTTTTATTTAATCTTCATATATTATTTATTGAATGTGTTTTTTTTTTTTGTGGATATTCCATCTCTCTTTATGTGTTCCATCAAATTCAATAATTGAAACATTATTTTGAAGAATAATATTGCATGATGTTTACAAAATATTTTATTTTTATTTATATAGTTGTGTAAATAAATACAAATAGGAATAATATTGTTTATTTTTCGTCCTTAGCGATATATACATTGTTACAAAACATTCCTATCTAGGTTCAAGGATTGAAATAGGCTGAATAGTAAACACCCAGAGAAACAGATTCAGCAACTCTGAGATACAGAAATGTACGATGGTACCACTTTATCACTTTTGATCGATCGCCAAAGGAAACTATCTCGCTAGCGCTCGAATCCCGATTATTATCAGGGTATTCCCCTAGGAGAGCGTGTCTAGAACATTCCCCAATTGTAAATAAAATCTAAAATAAATTATAAAAAAAACTGGTCTAGAGCATGTCGGACCATGCTCGTTATAGGGTTCTGAAGCCGTCGTTTACAGAGAAACTACAGATGAAAAAAGTACGTTGTTATACTTTTTCCATGTTTCCCAAACAGAATAGTTATAAGCACTTTAGTCGCCTATAACTATTGAAAACAAGGAGGTATGTCGACTATTACTATTGAACTAGTGCATAGTTGCATGCATAAAGTGCATCACCAAAAGATCGTATCTTCATTGCACTTACATCTTTTTGTTGAGAAGCGCTGTTTTTCGAAAATCACTCAAAAACGGTATGTCTCATCATCTTCAAAATAATTTCCAACGAGAGTATTTATTAAGCATTATTTTTATAATTAATAAAAAGTTTGGATTTACGGTTTAAAAATAAGGGAACGGAATTTCTGCTACTTTCCGAGTAGTTATTTCTGAAATTATTCATGTAATCAGAAATTTTGCCTAGAAAACTTAATATTTTTGAATGTAATACTACACCTTGATGTTAACTGAAAAAAAAAAAAATCAGTTTCCATTATATGTACCTATTGAGCGCTCCCCGAGAAATATTTATTTTTAATATTTAACTACCAAACTAAACAAAATTATACAAAACATCTACACTATTTGACTTCCTATTTCACATAATCAAAAAATTATTGTAAAAAAATAGCGATAAAGAACGGGATCTTATACCAAGTTCATACTTTTCCAGGAACTGATCTTTTGACGCCAGGACGTCAGAGAGGATTGACACAGTACGTCAGTTTGCTGTCTATTTTTGACACTGTTGACAGCCAAAGAAAGAGCCAAAGAACAAAGAAAGTCGCACTGAACTGATTCGAGCAACGTGTTAGGGAAAGTTACTAACTCCAAAAATAGTGCCGGTGACCAGTCGCCTGGACTGATTTGCAAACGTAAAACCAATATCGAACTGCGATAAAATTAGTGTCCACGTGAGCCCAGTATTAAATCAGCGCTGTACTGGGTTACTGTATCATCGCGTAATTGCGATCATATGAACATGCCTGTAATTTTTTTTACGTTTGATTTCATATCCTTTGATTTCATATTAAAAATCTGACAGTGCCATTATGCTGTGAGTAGCCAGGAAAATAACAGTTGACGGACCATTTCAAAGAGTGAATTGTTTATGGATTTCAATGTCAAAAAGACGACGTATTATAGCTGTCACCGTATTATAGCACAGAGACGTCGGCATACGTGCCGTGCGGACGGGCTACTGTCTATCTGCGAACTCCGAGCCCGGCTGAATTAACTCTGAAAGCGGTACCGTGTCGGCGCAATTAAACCATTTACGCTCCAAAATCCGCTGAATTATGGAGCCGGCTCGCTAATATTGTAGGCCATCGGCTTTATTTATTTTCGACGCTTTTAATATTGCAATATCGTGGATTTTTTTCGTTCGAGAAATCCGACGGGCGGAGATAGTGGATGGTCGTTACTATGATGTCAAATTGCACCGGAGAGAAGAAGCATCCGTTTTTTTTTTGTGAGCGGGGAGGTGTAGGGGGTGCGCGGGCGCTTTGCTGTACCTTTCGCTGTCTGATCCCTGTTACGTTGGTCTGCGACTTAGCGACGCGCGCGGCGCTCAGGAAAATGATACATGTAGACGATATGAAGTAGGTATGTGACGTCATCAAACATATGGAACGAAACGGTTGAGATAAAACGATTGAGAACGAAAACAAGATATGACTGAGTAAGTACAGAAAATATTTGTCTTCATTATTCTCTGTCGAACAATATAAAATTTTTCACGTGGATGGTAAACAAAAATGGAGATTGGATCGGAATCAAAAAGATCCAAAAATGAAAAAATTCCATATTCGTACGAGCGAAGCGGCGTTTTAAAACGGGGTTCGAACAAACCCGGCGCATTTCGCTAATACGCCTGCAGGTGTCAACCGAACGGGTCTCATCTCAACAATGCGTGTTCGCGAAGTTCACGTGAACCGTCAGACGCGAGCCGTGATCACGCGATGTAGTCGGCGGCGGTGCGCCCGGGCCGTGGGCGTCGGAGGTGGAAGGTATAGGTGCCGCGGGGGTGGGGGGGCCGGCACGTGTTCTCTCCAGCTGCGAACCCCCGCCGCGCCTACGCGTTGGTACGCTAACTTAACATGGAAAATCTGAAATGACGCGACACTGGAAATGTGAAAAATATTCTCATGTAAGACTAATTTCTATCGATTGCTTATTTGTCCCACATCTTAATTCTAGGCGACAAATTTCACTTACCAAAGTTATTGGGTGGAACCGACAGATAGACGAACAGCGAAATTATATCATAGGTGTTTTAAAAGATACTGGAAATAGAAAAATAAATTTCGGTATTTGAGGATAATATACCTATAAATATGAAAAGAGTTCGAGTGTGAATCAAATTTGCGCAGTGTTCGGTTTTTATCTTTGATTATAATGATTGTGTAAATGTATATTAGAAGGTTTTCCATCTATTTTCCGATTTTATGTTAGTGATGTATCCGAAACTGATATCGACACCGATATGCCGGCGATATCTTCAATTTTTCGATATATCGGCATCGGCGATATTAGTTGATCGATACACCGATACGTTTGAATTCCGCGCTATAACCAACCATTGTATAAACGCACCATTCCCACGCTAAGTTCATTCATTGTATCCTAATTTCAAAAAAAGACAATAAGTCTGAAACATTGTAATTCTCAACGACAGGTCTCATTCAAAAAAAATTCGAAATCTGCTTTCAGTGAATAGTTCAAGGCTGTTGTGTTTCTTGAATAAATGTGAATTATAATCATTAATTTCTAATGTAAACGTTATTAAATTGATATTTTATTTAATTACTATTATTAAATTTTCGTTAGTTACCATTGTAAATAAATATATATTTATATAAGCGAAATACCGCTGACTAACTGACTGACTCATCCCGAAATCTCCGAAACCACAGGTCCGATTGATTTGAACTTTGGCATAGTTACTCTTTTCGAAACGTAGGCAATAAAACAGATTTTATGCAAATCCTATCCAAAAAAATTTTCATCTACAATCGCATATGCAGTCTACCCGGATGAAACTGCAGGAAAAAACTATTGTTATGTAACTTTTTACACCTTTTAAATACTGCACTAATTGCATCTGTATCGATCTCAGTATCGTTGATATTTTTTATGAATATCGGTATCATATCGGCAGAAGTGTGTATCAATGCATCCTTATTCTATATATACTGTAATTATCAAAAGTATTAAAAATGAGACCGAAAAACATAATTTTATGAATGGTAATGAAAAATAATACACTATAAAATAAATATCGAACTTTTATGAAAAACTGAAATTGTGAACGAGAAACGAATAAATAAGGAACATATATTATAGGAAAATAAATATTTTATAAAAACTATTTATTATAGGAAAGCATTTGATACAATTCTAAGTGTTGAATAAATTGTGGGATGTTTGTGGTGTTACAGGATATCACTACACTTGAGTCGAGATTAAGACAGAGAGAGTTTATCATGTAAATTACTAAATATGACAATGGCGTTGTAATTACAAATATTTTTTATATACGAACAGTACGAGCGAACGGTCCAGACTACACCATGTATAAGCTCAAAAAATGAATCCGTTTAAAATATCGCTCTCCAATCTCTATGCGACACGTGTCTCACACTTGACATTTCAAGTCGAGCCTATTCCATACTAGCCGGTTACGCGGTCTGGGCCATATTGACGCATGTAGCATAATTACCCCGGCCCGAGGATATCGCTGAAGGACCGTGAAATTAAACACGTCCTATTTATTTTCAAATGTTTATAATTCTGTAATTATGAGGTCTGGTATATGAAACGTTATATTATTTGTTTTGATGTATCAAATGTAAGTAGGAAAATTCCGTAATTTGTCTTGAATTTGGATGTATGAAATTAATGATAAGGATATTAGGCAATATTTTATAGTCACCATTAAATAGTTTTTGCTTCGAGTAGAATTATTTTTCATAAATACATTACAATAAAATATTTATAATTCAGTTTTCGCTATATTTACAGATACACGAATATAAGTATTTCTATGTTAATAAACGATTAATAAATATAGCCGTTTATATAAAAATGATGTTAAAGTAGGTCAGGGTAAGATTGATGTTGATGGGGTAAAAACGTAATAATGAAATTTTCAGTGATTTCGTGTACGAGCCCTCATCATTATGCTCCGAATTTTATCCGCAAGTCGCTGCGGTAGAAGTAGAATCTATGCTAAGCATTATTGTAGAAAACAAGGCGTTTTTATTAACTTATTTCGTGTATTCGGTCTTTCTGCTTTTCTCCGTACTAGACCTTTATTTGCCAATTTTAGGGTAAATATAGCTCTTTTTGTATCATTTCATGTGAATGGTAAATCTCAAGGAGCTAAAAAAAATGTGTCTAAAACTGTAACAGCGTTATAACAATCTTTGGAATGAGATAGAATTAACCTTATTGACTTTAGTCTAAGACAAAAAGAAACAACTTAGCGCGTTTACTGTTAAAAATTCCCCTTCGTCCTTTATCCTTACTTCAGAAGTACTCCTCTTGGTATCGAAATCTTTGGTGTCGACATACCATAGAGCTATATATCATAAAATTTCACGATAGTCTAGAGGGCGAAGTAAGACAAGCTTCTGAAAAGCTCGAGGTTATCAATGTGACAGTACTTCGAGCACTTTATACGCTATAAGGCACCGGTCAAACCACATCTAGAGCGCTGTTATCGCATCTGGACGGGGGCACCTTATTAAAGACTTGTCTCGAAAGCGCATTCAATATAGTGTCTCAAATCGTCAGCGACTCTCATTGGAAGGCCGCTGATAGGTCGATTGAAGGTCAAGCTGGCAGGATATTGATTCTGTCAGCTCGACCCGTTGGCTTTGCGAAGAGACCTAGCACCTTTGTGCATACTTTATCGTACATCCTATAAGGAGTGCTGAAGAAGCGCTCAACCTTATTCTTGCCATTGAATTTCGTCATTGTTCCGTTCACCGAGAATACCCAATTTTATGCCACACACTTAAAATGATTTATCATCAAAAAAACCTTGGAATAGTTTACCATCAACGGTGTTCCGAATGAAAATAGGACTGTCAAGAGGGTGTTACTTCTTGAAAGCCAGCAACGCAGTAATGACTCGCCTGGTGTTGCAGGTGTCTATGGGATTTGGTGACCTTCTACGCGCTGATGGTGCATATGCTCGTTTGCCTCTTATTTCATCATCTTATTATTCAGTATGATCTACGTAATAACGTAGGTCATACTGAAAAATTGTTGAACTGACCATTTGTATCAAGAATTTTAAAAAGTAAAAAATCGTTTTGAAAACGGATCTCTTTGGGAGTAGGTTACGTTTTAATTTATGTGGATTATGCTGGTTTTTTTATTGTTACTTCGTTTCGAAAATTGTATGTCGACGTTACAACGAATTTAAGACGGGAGTATATTTGGATAATGATTTTTTAGGATTCTCGTTATGGCCTAAATCAACAAGAAAATTGCCAGAGACTTTTCAATTAACATTTGGCGATGGAGCCTCATCTCGTAACTCTGTGTATTCTTCGTTGCGTGAATTCAGACGTGAACGTGGCTACCTCTTTGACGATTTACGTGAAGGTCGGCCGACGACTGCAGTTACCGAAACTAATATTGATACTAGACGAGATCTAATTGAAACTAATAAAACAAATATTTTTGAGCAAATTTCTACTGCGTTAGGTATTGGATGAATCAAATACAAAAGATATTGCATGTACACCTGAAAGTTTGGAAGCTTTGCGCTCGATGGATGGCGCACGATTTAACGGATGCCCAGAAAAGACCGCGTTTCTCGTCTATGCAAAATACAGGGGAAGACAATCATTCCGTTAAAAGTACTAATGAGTTTTTGAAGGCCTCAAACATTCGTTCTACATTTGAGTCTTTTCGGATCTCGGACCGCATCCGTTATACAGTCCGGACCTTGCACCTTGTGATTTTATTCATTTCTGGAAATTAAAGATTAGCTCAAAGGTATACGATTTCCAAGTCCTACAGCGGCGGTGAAGGCGTTTCAAGATGTCATTGAAGACGTCCCTAAGGAAGACTGCATGAATCAACAGTCTTTTATAATGGTTTCAAAGAATACAAAAAGAGGTATGTAGGTGTGCGGAAATACGTAGTCTATGCCTACCTTTCTATGGAATATAGGTGAGTTTATAATAATAACAATTAATGAGAATGCCAGGTATTTTCAGTATTGTCCACGTATATTTATATTTAATAAATATATAATAGAATCCATCACAATAAACGTAGTATCTCTGACGGCCGACATCCGGTGTAATACTCACGATTAAGGATCAAATGAATGAATATTATTCGATCTTTAACTATTTCAAAAATCGAAATGAAACTCTGAAACTTTCATTAATTGTAAATTTTCATCCCATGTCTGTATGAATAATGAATTCATAAAAGCTAAAAATTCATAGAGCACGCGAGCATTGTGTTGCTAGATTGACTAAAGTCTATGGTCAGACGCCATTTCTTTTCATCTTGTGACTAAGCATTCGACGTAGAAGAAAAACGCATACAACATTTCTCACATATTTATCTTCTTGAACATTGTTTTTTATGCATAATAGATAATTAACTATTAACACAAGAACCGAACTATCTTATGTAGACTACGCTCAACATAATTCATTAAACCAATTGTCTTTTAAAAATGATAAGCAGACAACACAAACTGTTCACAACAGATTTTTCAAGTAAATGCTTCAATATTTTTGTTGATGTTTGAACGTGACATATGGTCTATTAATATAAGGTTATTTTGTAATAATTTTATACAAAAATCAGATAAATGAAGGTATTTGGTTAGAATAGTTCTTGAAGGTTCTGAAAGAATTCTGAACTGTTAAAAGGGAAGGCGTGAATAATTTAGAAGCCGTCGCGTTCATGATATTTCAGAAGCAAGTCGCACGCGTTGATATTTCTCCCGATAATGGACGGTTATTTTGATCAACGATTTTTTCTCATTTACACCAACTTTAGTACTATATACAAAGATCTTATTTAATGTGGTACTCAAAATCGGAGATTTATTTTATAAAACTAAATTTACAATTACTAAGGTTTTTTTATAACGTTTCTACTTCCTAAAAATATAAGTATAATATATGCGTATCTCACCACAAACTTTATCGTTGTAGCCATAAACCATCAGAAGTCAACATGGTTGCATTCTTATTTGTATAGTAATACTATGGGAAGGAAATTCTTGTCCACTACCTAAATATTTCACTTATCGATGGCTATTGAAGAATGATGGCTGATGCCAATGAACAAAGTTTCACTGGCAATGCTCTTGGGCTTGCAGCTTTCATTGGGTACGTGTTCACTGTAGGAAAAAATATTTTACAGTTCATCTTTGCAGTAAACGCTAAACAGTGAATAGCTTTGCTTGATTATATATGAGTGAAATGTGATTCGTTTTAGCTAGAGTTTAATAAAGAGAGAGAGAAGAAATCACATAACAGTTTTAATGTTAAATTATACAAAAAAAACTTTGATTTGTATGAAAATCACCATAAAGTTCATTTTGATTAGTAAGTAAATAGAGAGGCAATTAAAATAAAAAAAAAAACCAAAAACCGCGGGCGCACGCGCTATAATCCACTACGTTGAAGTGAATGAAATGAGATGTCGCTAATTACGTGTTTTAATTGCAATTCATTTACGATGAATGGTGATGGATGCATGGTCGATGATGTTGCATACAGTGGTTGTCGGCAGCCATTCCTAGGAAGCACGTCACAGATGAAAGATGGTAAGGCGTCAGACGACAAATTACGCCGGACTTGTATTTTCGAAGCGCCGTTGATAAAAAGTCTCTAAAACAAAAAACCAAAATAAATCATCTAATTTTTCCATAACGAACATCTGGTTGAGTACAAAACGAATTACATCCAATGTCGATTGCAATTTCGATTAGATACAATTCAATTTTGATTTTCATACCGATATTGACTTCAATTTTGAACATGATTGCAATCAAATTGAGAAGATTCTTACCAGAAATTCGGTTTGATTCTGTTATTATTTTAATGTTTGGAAGTCTGTACATTTTTTCTGTCTGATTTCAAGTATTTACGTATTCTCAATTAAAATACCATCGCAATTTCATTTGTTAGAGAGGTAATGTTTTTTAAATATACTGAAATACGTCGTTGTTACGTTTTAAAGTTTCAATAGTATAGAGTATAAATTTCACTATCAAATTCAAAATTTTAATATTGAAATTGATGAAATAAGGATATAAATTTTAGTCGTAGATTTTAATTTTCTAAGAACTTATATAATAGTAAACGATAAAACATAGTAAATTAAGTGCGGGTTAAAATATAACTTTTTATAGCTGTAACTTCCAGTATTTCAGATTTTCTATTAAAAATTCAACTTTTCTCCCTTGAGGGCTAATTTGTCAAGAACACTGAAACACGGTGTACTTAATTTTTAATTAAAAGCTCAAATACCAATTTTCATACCGTATTTATAATTAAAAAAATTAATAATTTTCCTTCAAACTTTGAACCTGGTTTCTGTCTTTATAAACCACGAATTTGTCAAAAATAATTTCTCAGCGAACGCCCACCTCCTGTCAATATAATATGGAATATGGGAATATATATATATATATATATATATATATATATATATTTAGCATTTGGTAAGGATTTTAATATAGAATATATATTCTATATTAAAATCCTTACAATGCTGAATATGAAAAAGGCAAAAGTTAAATTTTCATTTGATCTTCAATAATTTCTAATGGAAATAATCTTGTGAATTCATACACTAAATTGCATCAAAACCTATTCAGTGGACAGAAAGACAGGTAGGGTAAGATTTTATTACTAGAACTTAAACAGATGCAGGTCTTGGAGTAAATATCTGTATCTTTTTCATAACATACATTCTCCTTATTAAAACTTCTTTCATCGTATTCAGACTCGAGGGACGGCCCTACCAATACCTATCATTAATATTTATTACTAAGACGTAGTCGGCCATTGGGAGGGCGCTGTGACGTCACGCCGCACGAGTTTACCTACTAACCCTGATCTATTTCTGTATCAAATAGTCTACTATAATTACTCACCTATAAAATCAATAATTAATGTACCCGAGCAACTTTGTATTTTGTTTCGATCATTAACCTTGACATGTAAAATGAAACGCAGCGAATGGTTATTATAATACATTATCACCCGATAGGGAGTAGTGAGTATGAAATCAAAATTGTATTGTAAAAGGCCATATATTTTGAAGATATTTCAAATTGTTGAACGAATTTAGGTGGTATAGCCGAATGGGGGTAAAATAAATTCGTAGACGATTTTTTATTTAATTTGGAGTTAATGCTGACTTGCTCAATGCTTGCGAAAATCATGAGTACCGGACACAGGTTGAAAGAAAAGAAGAGTACCCATCTGAATTTGTAACTTCTTGTAAAGTCCAACGACTTTACATGATAGTTAAAATGTACAGAAAATGGAAATGATACGATCTATAATCCTTTTATTTTGTGGATGTCACTTAAAATCTTTGCTTTATTCTGAGATTAGTATAACTTACTTTAAAACAAACAATAGGTACAAACCATGAAGGAATAATCTCAAACATGGTAACGATGGATTGTATCGAATACCTACTCAGATTAAATCTTTTAATTATGTCAGATGACATTATCAAATTTTTTTATTCAAATGATTTATTTCAACCAGTATGGACGATTAGTTTGCGACCTGCGGATTAAACATTTATCCAAAAGCATAATCTCTTTAACCGACTCATCTCCTCAGTTCGAGAAGTCAAGTACCTCGAAGTCACATTAGGTCGACAAAAATCGGAGAAATACGAATAGGACTCGTACAGTGAGGGTTCTGTATGAAATAAATTATGTATGTTGATATTTCATACTTCAAGAGTATCGATGATTTTTGTCTGATTTCGATATCGATACTGACGAGATATTGGGGCTAGGAAATTTAAAACTTTAACTTCGTTTTTAAAAGCGTTTCGATTTTTTTAAATACATACGAATATCTGAAAATCTTATTTTCAAAGTGCGATATTAAAAAAGTGTCATTGCATGTACAACTCCAAATCATGGACTATACTCCAATTGCAAGTGTAAGTTTGTAGACATTTTTTTTCATATGATGTAACTACAAATTATCGATTTTCATATTTTTTCTCTTGTGCTCTGAGATCTTTCTCTTGCCAAAATCCATAATCCTAGATCAATGGAAAGTACTTTATAAGTTTTGATTAATTTGCGAGTTTCAAAATATAAGGTATATAAATGGTCTTATTTTAGCGTATTTTCTTATCATGTTCACTTAGAACTTATTAGTTAATTTTAACTTAATACCTTTACTCATTGATGCAGAAAAAGGTGCTGACAGATAGACGGACGGACAGTCAACGTAGTGAGCCTATAAGAAATGCTTTTTGCTTTAGAAGTACAAAAGGCTAAAAATTGAATTTGAAAAATGCTTTAAGCGTATCCGGGATAGAGCTAGGACTAGGTCATCTGTATTTGATGATCAATGCTCAAAGAAGCATGAGCAGCCCTCGACCGTCTTTTTAAAATAATGTTAGATACCGTGATTTTAACTACTGATACATGGGGCGTACTATAAGTTTCTGGAACTGGCCACTTACATAAGCAATATTTTAAAAATAATTACTACATTTGAAAATGGAACTCTTTGGCTGTAGAATACAGTTTATTTTATCTGTCAATTTTTTTTACATTTTACATTTACGTTGCGTATCTTCATCGCTATGGACTCAGTCGTGAAAATTTTTGTAGAATTATTTTCTACGATTTTAAATGTAATTTAACAAATCACCAGAGTCTCGTTCGTCTTCGAACTACTTTTGGCAATAAATAATCATGCAATACCACTATTTATAATTTGTTTGCAGACTTCAAACGCGGTTGTGTCAATCTCAATGACAAATTTCGTGATGGTCGCTCATCGACCGCTATGAACAATAAAAACATCGATTCTGTGCGCCGTATGATCGAAACAGATAGGCATGTGATCTATCATGAGATTTGTGTATCCTTAGGCACAGGCCTGTAGGATCCTACAGAAATATTTGGGTATGAAAAATCTGTGCTCGAGGTGGATACCACATAATTTAACTATAGTTCAAATAGTCAACGGAACGCTTAACTTGGTGCAATGCCATGATTACCAGATTCAAGGAAAGGGCGTCATATTTGATGTGAGACATAGTAACAGGTAACGAAACATGTATTTATTGCTATGATCCCGAAAAAAAAGCAGCAATTGATAGTATGGGTCTATTGAGATGAGCCGAAACCATTCAAAGTGCGCGCTAGTGAAGTACCTCTAAGCGGATAATTGATTTTTTTTTTAATAAAACTAGTCACGTGGCTGTTGTACGTAATCGGTTCATGACTATTTGTTTGCCAAAAGTTATTGACAAACTCCGTAAAAATAACCATAAACTTCGTGTCATTTTGCACCATGACAATGTCACAATTGACAATGACAATCTCACACGGCCAAACAGATAAATAAATTTTGAAGAAGAGAAACGTTGTGAGTGATCCCACATGCAGTCCCGACCTGGCACCTTGTGATTTTGTTCGCAAAAATTAAAAACCAATTACACGGCCAACAATTCATCACCAAAAGAGGCCGTCGAAGAGTATAAAAAACATGTTCCCGAGGTCACCAGGGTGTAGGAGCATGAATGTTTTTAAAACGATTACTTAGTATAAAAATTATATTTATTCCAACAGAGAATATATTAAGATAAAATTAATTCTTTTTTGATCATACATAATAATTCTTTCTCATTAATTCCAGAAATTTTCACTGAGCCCTACGTATATGTATGAAAAACATTTTCCAAACGCTTACTTCATGTTTGAACATGTCACGTATATATTAAACTTCACAAAGAGTCATATATTCCCAGTATGACAATAAATATGATTTCTATAAACATTTCTTTCCCTTACAGATAATAAAAATACTTTTCGGTGGCTAATTTTAAGACGCCCTCTTATCGAGGTGTAGATATTATCTTTGTTTCATTTGTTTATTATTTACACGTTTATTATTAAACAAATTTTTGAACAGCATTCAAAAATCTTGAAGAATTTAGATTAACATTTTCTATCAAAATTTATAGACTGATGTTAGAATAAAAACCATTTTTTTTTTTCATTTTGGTATATCATTAGAGTCTGATTTTAGGAAGATCACCGATCCGCCTTGTGATATGAATTTTTTCATGACGGGTAAGGTATATGTTCTGCCAAGCCACATTAGCTTCAGAATTGTTATATGTTTAGGCCTTAGGTCCAGTTTTTCACAATTTTCGAGCCCAGTTTGATCCTGTACCAATTTGAATAAAAAATGATTGCTTAATATTGCCCGGAAGCTCTTTTCGTCAAATGCCTTCACCTTGATTCCTATATGTTTATTAGGTGCAGACCCGATATGTCGTTTTTGTCTGTGCGCTTTAAAAATTCACTATAAGCTATAAGACCGAGGCCAAATGATGTATTTTGGAGTAGTGTCGAGCTTAGATTAACTCAGCTTTTCTATAGGAAAATTGAGTTAATCTGACCTTTAGGCCATCTTCACTCTGGGCTCCAGGTTTAATTCGTTTAAAGTCTAAACAATTTTCGAATAATTGTTTGACTAATCTTAAATTTTACGATATCCGTGGTAGTCCGTAAATAGTGTATTTCGACGAAAGAAAAGATTATCATAAATTTAGAAATCGTAATAATCTAAGCTATGTACATATTTATAATCAAGCTTTATATATGTACTAGTACAATACGTCATCGTCAGCGCCCTCTGGTGGGCCGGCCGCTCGTCGCCATGCAGTCTGCTCGCGTCGCTAAACATAGAGATGGTACCGCCCATACAACTGGTCATTTAATTATTTCTGATGTTATTGATTCCTGACATTAATTGACAATATAACGTATTATCTACCTGCAATCTTAATTTTTAAACTATTTTCAGTGATTTTTGCGAAACCCATTGAAAAATGTGACGATCAGAATACGTTGCATGACTTGAGTTTATTTTCAAATGCAAGCTCGATAACTATTAAGCATATTTTTATTTTTGTACAACTTTTTCAAATCCCATTCTAATCGTGGAATTTTGTATATGTTTTAAGCATTGTCTTTATATTTATTATATAGCTCTATCCATATATTATTCATACAGTATATCTATATATTTATTAAATATAATAATACATTATCGCTGACTAAATTTTACCCTATATTTTTATAAAAAAAGTATTTTTTTATAGCTTATATTTTTATAAAAAAAAATATTGGCCATAATTAGCGATTTATTTCAAGATTGGAAGTCAATACATATAATATGTTTTATTTAAAATATACTATATCTATTTAATACTTTACATACATCTTGCTATGGGAACATACCGCGGATATTGATGGAATTTTCGTTCTAGAAAAAGGAATCGTAAGGGCAGTTCTGAAGATGGAACCGAGAGTGACTCTTAGAACTAAGTTTCTAAAAATTGAAATCTTGTCTCTGGTATCTCACTTTACTAACTTTGTAATTTAATATATAATTTAGATGTCGTTATGATTACTTGAAAACAAAAATCGAATTGTTCACGTAAAATAATGATCAACATGAATTTAATACCAAAAATAAAAATGAAATGTGTTTACATGTTATGCGCACGTTCAATAAGGCGTCCGAAAATGTTAAGGAACTACTTTTAAATAAGTGTATCACATATACAATTTTATAGCATAAAGAAGACAAATATCCATGGACATAATAAGCGCTACTACTTACGGGTGTATTATTTTATGTGATTGTACATGATTGAATGCAAAAAAAAAACCTACCCTTGAAATTCTTGCTCGTTACACCTAAGGGATAATTACTTTTCCAACGATTGTCAAAATGGTAAATCGGTACATTCTTAAAATATTGTGTATGCCACAAATTATATTTGAAATATTATCTCATAACTTATGAAATATTTTCGAGATTCTTTTAAAATTGAAATTAAACACAATAAAATAATATTCTTTTAATGTCTGTCTGTGTGCGAAAAACGAATATTTTAAGACTTTAATTCCTTATTTTTCTAATGAATTTTAATCAATTCTAATTCTCGAATTATGTGGAAGCTAAGTGTTAAATAATAACGTAATGTTATTCGATGATTTTACGTTGTTAAGTTAAACGTTATAAACGTCATTTAATTTTTTTATAACATACAAACCTAAAACCTTCAAGGCTTTTAACTCGGTTCGGCTTGAGTTTCAAGTAAAATGTTATATGACAATTGTATCTGTTGAGATGTTTAAATTTTATATTATAATTTATGGCGACAAGAAAAGAAAAACTTCTATTTTGTTCCACTAGAAATATGAATTAAGAGATCCAAATTCTATTATCCGTTTTATAAAATTATAGGGTAGGTTTTTTTAAGGATCAGTTTTAGAAAACGGAAAAAACTAAAAAAAAAAACTGTTTTTTCAGGAGTTAATACAGATTATGACATAAGAAAATCATAGCTAACAGCGCGCGCCTAGCTCCCATCTAATTACACGCCATGAACCCGCCTAATCCTAATTCAATTATAGAAATGCGAAGCAGTATGCAATTACGACTTTAAGCTTGGAAAATGTTAAATTATTAGCGTCAAAGGCATAGCTCGTTGTTATTCCGTATCGTCGCATGCGATTTGAGCTAAGAAACATTTAGATCTTTGTCGGGTTCTGAGTTATTTTCAGTCACAAATGGTGTCATGTCGTAAAAATTTACGAGAGAAAATTTAACGAAGAGCGTATTAGACACTTTGTATGGATGTTCCGTAGTTGTAATCCCTATTATTATTACCAATAGAAAATAGAAAATTTGATTTGAAATAAAATCAAATTAAAAATAGAAATTAGAAAATTTAGGAATTAATGATTTAAAAGACATAAAATAATATTTGTACCTATGCTAACATTTTAAGGTAATGCTTCAGTGCTTTCAACAGTAAAGCGAACATCCATTTGTGTTGATTATTGATTTTTTTTCCTCAAAATTAAGTTAAAATGAGTACTATTATGTGCTAATAATACTAGTTTCAACTTTATATTTATAAAATACAATAACACCTTTTATATCTTTCTAAAGAGTCAATATTTTAATTATTTTCATGTACAACTTTCATTACATTATACGAACTTTAGTTTAAAGTGTAACTGCTTTTTTCCCTTTTATTCAGACCTATCAAATTACTAAAACATAAGTTGTACTTAACCTAGCTTTGTTGACAACTTTCAAGGTCTACATATCTATGTTTAATGAAAAGTTGAAAATGTAAAAAATTCAATTGATTTGAAATTATACTTTATTGGAAGCGAGTTGAAAAGGTTTTGATATGGGACAGAAGTAGCTTGGATACAAATACTAGGAAATTGTATGAAGTCAGCCCTAAGAGGGATGCCGATTAAGTTTATACTACTAAAACATATTAGTTTAATTCAATTCAATGCTAATTCCATTCTTTGTCTGATTCATGTATTACAACGTACAAAATATCATACTTCCTGTATCTCTACCGCGTCTTGTATATTTATTTACATTATTATAACTTTAGCCGGCTATCTCGTGTAAATTCAATAAATAACCACACATGTGAGTAGTTGGCGTTGAGTTCTTTCTTTCGATAATTCGATGACTTCTGCTATTTTTGACAACAAAAAATGAATGCAATTATTGGAATTTATTGTATTTATTAGTTATGATTAGGTTAGATCTAAAGAGTTTTAACTTTTTGTTGTAACTTTTTGATATAAGCCTTAGAATGTTTTACCGGCAAATTTATTTTTTGTGAAATTCTCCAAAAACATAATTGAATCTACGTTTCCTTATAAAAGAGGTTCGCTTCCAGCTCATTAACATAATTAAGCAGTATTAGCGTTATCTTATGCGGTATTCCGTAATCTACTTTTCTATCAAAATTAATTAAATTACGTTTAGCTGTTGTGAGATGATTGATGAGATATATTAAATTATACAAATGTACTAACCGCAATTTTGGATACACTTACAAGGTGAATGAATGACATAGCGTTCACACTACATAAAAAAATCATAAAAAAACCGGACAAGTGCGAGTCGAACTCGCCCACCGAGGGTTCTGTACAAACGTTGCAGGTACATATAAATAGTTCAGGAATCGAATCTCGCAGTTTTTCCGAGCTTTTCCAGAAATTCAGTTTCCAATACTAATAATTACATATTTATAGGAAATTATGGTTATACTAACAGTTCATACTTAAATTAGTTAGGTAGCCTAATCAAAGTTATTTTTACGATTTACAACAAATGTATGATTTTCAGATTTTGTCCTGTACTTTTAGTATAAGAAGGTACTACTTGCTAAATTTCATAGTTCTAGGTCAACGGAAAATACCCGATAAATTTTGATAGCCTTGAGAGTGTAAAAGATATATGTTTTTTGCTTAGTAGTTTGATATTTTAACAACTTCGAGGGACTGTAAACTGGAGTTGGGGTTTTAATTTCAACTGGATACCTTTACACGTTCCCGAGATAAAGGGTTTTGACAGACAGACGGACGGACAGACGGACGGACGGACAACAAAGTGATCCTATAAGGGTTACGTTTTACCTTTTGAGGTAGGGAATCATAAAAACAGTATTTTTTAAGTATTATTATATCTTAAACTATGTCTATTTTATTAATAAAACATAGCCCTTGTGTGGGTAGAATAAAGTGCATTTTCCCTTTTTAATTTATTAGTAAAGGATCCCCAAAAATGTTTGAGTATTTCTACTGTATACATCTATATTATTCTACGACAAAAAAAAATTGTTTAATAAAAGTAGACATAGACAATTATATTCGATAGCAAAGAGTGCCTGCATATAAGAAGTAAATAACTTTTTAATGTAACTCGAATGATGAGTGACAAAATCGACTTCCTTTTTCGTGTCCTCCATTAAAGCAATACAAATTAATTTGTCGCTTAATCCACTACGTATTCGATACGGCGTACTTATCGGGCGTCGAGTGGAGCTCGGTCAAGGTCTACCGGGTCAATGTTGCCCTCGCCTCCCGCCCAGGCCGCTTCCGCCGGGACAAGGGCGGCGGGAAAAGGGCGGAGGGACGGCGGCGGAGGGCTCGCGGGAGGGGGATGGATCGCGTGGGAGTTTCCATGGCGACGCGCCCACGCCTGCCCACGCGGCGCTCAGGTACTCAATCAATTTGCGAGCGAAAGGACAGCCTACGCCTCTAAACTAATGAAAGCCCATTCTTCGGACGGCGCGATCTTTGGTTATTTCATTATTTTAGGTTACGGCTACTGCCTCAGAATTCGAGTTGGTGAATCGAATGAAAGTAACAATTTCAAAAAATATGAAGACTCAATATGCAATCATTCCCCTTTCATTGGATATTGGTTACTAGAAATAGCCTTTTTAGTTTGATGTCAATACGCTAAATCATTAATTCCTTTATCACAAAATTCTGAAAATAAATTTATTATTTTACATATTTATACTGCAATAATTAATGCTGTGCCTTTCATCCGTCTGTTACAGATGTATTTCATGAATCTTAAGACATAAGTCGATTGATAACCAAATTTAAACCAATTTTAGGTTGTGAAAGTATCAATACTGATAAGTAACAAAAACGTCACAAGGGCCAAGGTTCCCTATCCATTATTAATGATATTAACACCATGTATCTTAGTTTGATGCCGACAGTGTTTTATTAGATAGTGAACTATTATCTATATATCTTGATAATAATTTTAATTAACTTTACTAATGTCATCATTCTAGTGATACAAAAAAAGTTTATTATATTTCATGGATGGCCATGAAATATAATGAACTTATAATGAACCAAAAAAAATTAAGAACATTTTACTTTTTTTTTTCACAGAGGTATATATTTTTCAGTACGTATAGTTTTTTCTTATATTTAAAATATGAAACGAAAATTTTTTTTGAATGACAGCTTGTTCAATATAATCCTTTTGTCATAACTTCAATAAATCAGTTATACTGATATTTAGCTAAGACAATTTTAATGCAGTAATAAAGTGTATAACTCGGATGAAAGAATAATTTTTGCTTGATATACTTACCTAAATCTATTTTATGAATGGTAATATGAAGACTTAGATATAGACATCATGAAATTTTTCGAGGGTCTTAATATGGAATCAAATATACATTGCAATAGTTTAAAAAAAGGACAGAGATCGAAATGCAACCTTAGGCGAGCTCATTGTAGCCATCACCGCACCCATATACGCCTCCCCAACCCCCAAAGAAGATCGTGTTGGTGACTGCGGAAGTACCGAAAGACCGACACGGATGCGAATATTATTATCTCGCTTCTTGAAGCAGGGAATATGCGGTTAGGACCAGATATAGGTATAGACTCGTTGGACAGGTAAATCGTCTGTCTCTGAAATAAAGGTCGTCAGCAAACTGTCAGTCATTGGATAGCTCGCATTCCATATAAAGGAATACCACTCGAGGAAATGAACCGGTGTGGGAAATAGCAAGAAAGGCGTTTGAAATTAGCTCTGGGGTTGAAGTAATAGCTGTTTAGCTAGAAATCAATGGGAACAAAAAGTAATTCTGATCTATCTCTCAAAAATAATCTAAATAACTCCAGGAACAGCTCATAATCCGTGGTCACTTACTCACGACCCTCAGTGATTACCCATTTTAATAATATGGGATGTATGTAGAGAGAATACAGACGAAGAAATAATTAAGTCGCACTAGACTCAAGGGCGAATCCAGCCTTCGTGTCGAGGTACGGGAAGAGGTCACGTAGTCAAAGTTCAGTCAGGACATGCTCTAATACGATCGTAACAGTAAGGCAAAGACGACCAAACCCAGATAAGTCAAGATCCCCATGACTCCCTTCCAAAATCCACCCTTGACTACAACCAAAAACGTACATACCAAAGACATGTTGGTAGGTGACGTGAACAATGCATCTATGTATCTTCTCCCATATCTAAGTTATCTAATATAAAAAAAAGTGGAACGACTCTATATAGAAAATTAATAAATAGGAAAATATTGAAGTAATGCATGAGAATTGTAAGCAGATATAATAGTAACATGGAGTACTGATGAAAACTATTAGTTAAAATAAGTAAAACTTACTAGGAAAACCAAATAAATGTTAAAATAGCTATTAAAAGCTAGTAAATGTAATAAATATAATATTGAATCATAAAAGATATAAGAATCAATGTACCTAAGATGTTTTATATATCTAAGAAACAAATAATTAAAAATTGAAAGTGAGAAATTGAAACAGCCAGTACACACAGTAAAAGGGTAATAAAAACCAAACGTAAAAAGTAATATACAATTTAATATACTAATTATAGTAGTAACAGAATATTTGGAAAAAAACGAAAGGATTGTATGCAAGAAAAATCTGAGTGAACAAGTAACAATAACCAGGTATAAAGGTAATAGTTGAATGAACACATCTATTAATTATATTTCGTATTAGACATAAAAATAAATACAAGGAGGAAAAGATCAAAATATAATAAATATAACAAATGTTATGGATATAATGCATAACAAAAGAAATTAATAATATGTATATCCAAAATCATCTATTTAAAACGCACATATGATCAAGTATAAACCCAAGAAATATTATGAGATCTCGACAATCCAAGAATTAACACTGTATGACGTTAAACGATAGGGGTGTTAGGCTTAATAAAAAAAAAATAAGATTTTGTCTTAATATCTCATAAAATTTTGGGTAATTAGATCATAACTAACTACAAAAGAAACCTTTTTATAGCATCTTTTGTACAGCACATCTCATCCAAAGGCGTAATCAGGCGGCCTCGCTTCTTAAAATTGCGACTTTTTGTGGTACGTATGACGAGAGTCGCGAGTCGGTGCTGTAAAGGAACGAGATGATGCGCCTTTCATAATGAAATTCTGACTCCGCCTGTCACTGTTATTATCAATTAACCGCCTTGAGAAACTTCAACCGCTGATGAGAAACTTAAAATAGTTGATCTTAAATTTTCATCTACATTGTCATTAAAATCCTTGTCATAAAATGATCCCAACACCACCAAGAAGAAAATACTAAAATATTACTAACATTTATAATAACTTTGTACAAAGAATGGTTTTCACATAAATTTCTTTACTTACTTGTTTCAGTTTTTATCTATGTACCAGTATGAGCGATAAATATTAGATATATGCGATAAATGTAAAAAAAGGGCAAAAATATTTGAATTTACATCTGTTTACAAATTAGGCAATGCAAGCTTTTGACATTGAATTCTCTCTATTTTGTGATAGACACGGGTACATCGAGTGGATCGTCTGCGCATGAAAATCATCATCGTTATGAATTAATTAATCAATAATTAATTGACACGACGCGGCGACGGCACCTAGCGCTCGGCGTAACGCGGCAAAGTGCGGCGACCCGTGCGCACCCGCGCCGCTCACACCCACTGAACTCGTTAACACCTCCTTATGATCTTGACATCAAAAACTTTATGTACTACGTGCGTAATGTACATATATTATGTACGTGGAAGATGAGGAAGGAATTATGTAATAAATAAATTTATGCATTATTTTACATATACATTACTAACTTTCAAAGAAAATCTATTGACTATTATACGGGATCGTCTGTTATTAATGACTACTAACAAACTACGTGATTATTACATGATTACTAAGTGCTTTGCTTTCATGAGATGCCCAAATTTTCTCTAGCAAAAGTTCTGGATAGTGCTAACTAATAAAATACATAGGTGTAAAACATGTCGGTAGGATGATTTATGGTTAATGTTTTTGATAAGTCTTAAGATGATGTATTAGAAAGTTAAAAATTCCTTTTTTACTACCGATGACAATTTTCCAAACTTATCCTCCGAAAGTATTAGTTTAACCATAACAATTTTCTCCTTTAAGACCGTGAACGCACCATAATAAATCTTCTAAATTAACGCAGTCTGAGCCTGTTCTTTGCTCCGTCCGATTTTATTCAACACAACCTCGAGATGTGATTTTTACGACGACCATGATGACATTTTATCAAATAGAGATACTTCGAAATTCACAGCTGTAAGATCTTGGGTAGTAACAGTAATTACCAAAATTCCATTTCTAACTTCACAATTCAGAGAATGTACCTTCTCCGAAATTTGCACTAGCTGTTTGTCTTGGCTTCTCATCTTCATTATGACTGTCAAACCCATGAAGCCCATCGTTATTATTCTCCTTCCTCTCGAACTATATTATTTCGAATCATCTTCACTTTTTCTTGAAGTTCAACATGTTCATCAAATCGGCGTGTTTGTTTTTTTCTGAGCCTATTTCTAGAATTCTGTTTTTGAGGATCACCCTGATCCTATTATGATCACGAAACAAAGCCACCCGGTTGTGGCTTTGTTTGAGCCGGCTCAATGGGTGGTTTCTTTAGATGAGCGTTCAGCGGTAATAAAGCGAATTTGAAGAGTCGGAAGAAAATAATGGCATTATTTTTGGTAAGAAAATATTAAATGAAACATGGTATTAAAGAATTTGTTTGCCTTTTATGTCAAGAGAATTGAAACTAAGAAGATTTAGAAATAAATCATCCTTCGCCACGATAATACTTTTCCTCACAAAAATAAAGGACAAGTCACAGAATATTGTATTTTAAAACGCTCCGGTGAATGTTTATCCCAAAGCAATTGAAGAAATTCCTTACCCTAGCAATTTTACTTCAAAAATCAAATAAAAACACATAGGCTATGATACAACATAATTCGAAAAACAATAAATGCTCTTTTTATTTACATCTTATTTTATTTCTCAATTTATATTAAATAAAATGCGTTATAATACTTAAGTAATGATGGACAGAATACAAGACAGGGACAAGGACAGAAAAACCGACCAAGTTCTATTTGTAGGTGGATCTCAATTTGGATTTGGACGCATGTTGAGATACGTAATCAAAAACTAATTATATATATATGTTGTAATTTCTCACTATGAGCTCTTTGGGATCCATCTACGCGTAAACTAGACGGGTTTTGAATATATTATTTTCTTCGTGAGGGACGAAAATTTATTGCTTTTTGTATTATTTCAAGTGTTGTTTTGTTTAAGAAGCCGTTACTTATGAAGGAAACTAAGATAGAGTTCGGGTTTACCCTTATAAACAACGATTGGTATAAATTGCGAGGAAGGTGGTCTTTATTATACTTGCACGCAAACAAAGACGAGCAAAATGAGTATCGAATAAGTCCCAAATCTGGACAAAATAAATTTATAGGATCTTTTTTGTTCTTCTACCCGTGTAAAGGGGAAGGAGAGGAAAAACCCGTTATGGGCAGTCCGTGCGCCCGCGTGCACGGGGTACGTCCGACTCGCACGGACTAAAAACCCCCTAAAACATTAATGCGCCTGCCTTTTTAGCCTGTATGCTGTGTAGGCTTCGTATAAGCGGCCAGAAGACACAGAGGTGCCAACGGCGCAAAGGTCATAATACCCTTCCGGATTACCACGATGTAGTAACGTCATAGGTGAAAGTGTTGCCCCGGGAAGAGACAAAAATGTCTAAAGTACTACCTAATACCATGTGTAATAGATTAAATAATAGACGACGCTTGCGTGTAGTGGGGGGGGGGGTTGCAAAAACCTCGAAACGTGGTTATAAATCTAACGGTTCCGGTCGAGGGTTTTAGGCTTTTAAATCACTGAATTTAAATTTAAAACTCAAAGAATGACCTATAACCGTTACGTAAACATGTAACTTAACATAACTGAATTAAATTCGGAATTGGATTGACCAACAATAACAGAGTTTGACCACTAACCGTGACACTGTGCAAGTCCGCCTTCAAAGACTGCTGCTGGTCAGCGTGGTCGCCCTCACGTAGTCAATGACAAACCACTTATGCTTGAAAACACACACAAAATAATTAAAATAGCAATGGGTGCGTGAACTTGCGGCAGCGCTTCCTAGACGCAGAAACCGTGCGCGAGCTCGGCGTGCAGACGGTACAGTAAACCGGAGCGTATCACCGGTACGAACGCAAACGTGGCATAACTGTCGCCGCGCGATAAACACTGCGCGGCACCACACACACACTCGTACACGCGGGAAGCCCGACACTTCAGAACGCGGCTTGAAGGAACACTGACACACAGTGACACACTATACTAAACGGGTGGTCCAGGGGACTGGATCGAAGGCGACCGATCGCGACGGTGGAACAACTGGAACATGTTATAGGATCTGCGTAAAGCTTTCACTAAACGAGCCGTTATTAGAGAAGTGTTTTGTTATAAGTGTTTATAATATTAGGGGAGTCATACTAGATATAAACTTTTTATATACCCTTTATGCACTATTGCAAAGGAAATGAGTTATTGACCGATTTCAACAAAAGGAGGAGGTATTTAATTCGCTTTTATTTTTCATTTATTTTATATGTTACGCGATATCTTCACGTTTATGTTTAGTAATGAAGGTCTGACGATGAATCCTGAAAGTAGATAATGTAACTCCTAGAATTAATCTTCAATTTTTTGGATAGAGACTCGTAGTGGAGGAGCACCTTCGAGGGTTAGCGGTGGGTTGCTTGCTGCATATTAATGCATGTTGCAGGCAAGCGTCAAGTCTTCAGTAGTTACTAGTAAATGTTTCGAGTTTGTGCTCATTTATTTTGTTTTGATGAGTCTTTACGTTAAATTTTGTAACGAGGACGTGATGATGAAGGTAGAAGGTGGATAGTGGAACTCCTCAGAAGCTACTGTTAAAGTCCTCTAGTTTGGATTCACCCGTTTTGATTTGATGACTTTTACACATCACATTTTGTAACAAGGGCCTGATGATGGAGTCAAGAGGTAAATAAGACAACTACATTAAATTATACAAAAATAACACTTTCCAAGATCAAGTTAAAAATAAAAGAAATTTTGCGAAAACAAATACCGACTTCAAAAAGTCTTAAACTAAAAAGTTGCTAACAATGATTGGTAAAGGCCTCAAAACATATTCAAACACGTAAAATTATTATTAAATTATATATTTTCAATACCTACTTAATTTTTTTTTTGGGGTCAGTGCCAAACAAGAACTTAACCTAATTGCATATGTTCATTTCATTTATCTGTCTACTGCAAAACCAACCAAAGAATTCAGCGCGTGAGGTGGGAGTGCACACAGAAAACTTGCGCTGGCGGACGGCAATTCCAAGAAAATTAATTAAATAGATATTGTGAATATTTAAAAAATAATAATTTTGAAACGTACAAATTTATTTCGTAGACGATATCGAATTGATTATTATCGATATTGTATTATAATCTAGAAAATGGTATATATTTGATTTTTATAAGTATTTGATGATGATCGTGAACAGGCATAGAATTTTCAGTTATATTAATAGATGCAACTGATCATTGTTATATTAGGTCGTCAGTTGTATTGTTACATTAGTGACATATTAGGTTTAGGAAAAGTTTTTTCGTGTTTTTAAGTAAAAAGTTGCAGTAAATCTCTTTTTTTTTTGTGCTGTTTGAATCTGGCTAGTTTTGATACCATTAAATAGATGACATTTAAAAAAGAAAGATAAAAAGCAAAAAATGGAGTCTCGCCATTATTCTATTGTTTTTCTGTCCACCAAAATGAGTGAATGTAACGTAGAAATTTTACAGGTTTTGAAAAGTTATTCCAGAAAAAGGAACAATGAGAAACGGTAAAAATTGTGACGTATGTGTGACGCATAAACCTATTACTGTATCAGTAAGAGTAGCACAAAACTGGTTCAAGTATTTTCAGTTCGGTAATTTTGATGTCAAAAATTTCTCTGGTCGACTTGTTACGGATAAAATCGATGCCAATTTCGAAAAAGTAGAGCAAGAGCGGCATAGTTCTTACGACATATCTGAAGGGCTACGGATAGACCTCAAAACAGTTTTGACCTATTTAAAAAAAGCTGGATTTCTCTCACTAAAAGAAATCTAATGAATCGTGTACTCATTTGCAATTTTCTATTTAAACGTAATGAAACCGAACCGTTATTGAAAATATTAATCACTGGTGATTAAAAGTGAATTACCTATGACAAGAACGTGCAAAAAAGACTATAGCGAAACTTGGATTGACTCGCAATAAGTTGATATTATGTATGTGGTGGGATTGGAAGGGCATTATTTATTACGAGCTTTTGTCGCAGATCACAACCATCAATTCAGATCTCTACTGCCAACAGCTGATGAGACTTAAGTAAGAAGTAGAGAAAAAACTGTCGAAATTGATCAAGAGAAAGAGTGTAATTTTTCACCATAATGACGTTTACATCAAATATAGCCACTCAGAAAATATTAAAAAAGTTTAGTTGGAAAGTGCTTATGCATCTACCATATAGCCCTGACCTTGCACTCTCAGATTTTTACCGGTTTCGGTCTCTTCATAATTCTTAACGTGATGTTAGGTTAACATCAAGAGAGGGCAATCAAAACTACCAGTCGCAGTTTTTTGATCAGAAGACCCAAAATTTCGACAGCAATAGAATTATGTCACTACCTACAAAATGGCAACAAGTTGTTGAACAAATTGGCATGTATATACTTAAATGTAAATGGAATTTGAAGAAAAATATCTTGAATTTTAATATACAATACGAAAAACTTTTTCCTCGACTTTATATAACTTTATAGTACTTGTTCCCGGCTAACAGCCTTTAAGTGGTTTGCTTAGTTCAAAAAGATAGAGAAAATGTTCACAATGATAACAATTTTGTACGTCCTCAATACTGTCGTGTCTCAGCGAAATATAAATTAATGTTTATATTGTGAATTGTATCAGCGGTGATTATTCACAACTATTCGAATCTACGAAAGGAATGTTTAAGATTACTGCAGGCGGTCAATATGAACTGATACAAGTATATGATACAAAAATATAATCCATAAAATGAGTATGAAAAATATTTGTATAATTTCTGTATCCTGAAACATAACGGTAAACGACTTTACAGTGTTTTGAAAACAAAACGACTCAAGACGAAAACGTTTAAAAATGTAAAAAAGCAATTGATTGATTTCTTGATTAAACAATTCTTATTGCATTCCTGCTAGTCAAAATCAAGACATTCGATTTTTATTGAAATGAAATAATTCATATGCCCCAAGTGGGAATTACTAGGAGAGAGAGGCATTTAAAGTTAGATATACGGTACCTGCTTTTGCACCACGACAACGGATCACTTTGTTCCTCCGTGAGAATTATCGAATATTTTTCACTATAAAAATGTATTATCGTACTGTGCTCATTATCTGTATCTATATAATACCTCATGTTTTTCCTTTGTGTCAATTAAAAGGAAGAAAATCTGAAGCGTATTTTTTTCGAAATAAAAGAAAGTGCATTCTCAGTGCATAATTATGGAATTCTATAGAAATCTTATCTTAAAAAGTCGGCTGTGTAGCACTAGGGAGAACAAAATAACATAATACATACATTCAAGGTGAATATATTCAAAATATAATGGTAAGTTACAAAGTTAGTAAATTAGTAAAGTAATTTTCGTGTGTTCCTCATATTTCTGTCTGAAATTTCCGGACGTATATACATTTAGGTCATCTCTATAGTTATAGCATAACTTATAGTATATCTTTCTTACTCCATGTACATAGTAGCGGCAAAGGTACGTTAAAAATTTTCTTGTCTTTAGCATTGCAAAA
This sequence comes from Eumeta japonica, assembly GCA_005406025.1. NCBI lineage: Eukaryota > Metazoa > Arthropoda > Insecta > Lepidoptera > Psychidae > Eumeta > Eumeta japonica. The sequence continues at coordinate 54,380 of BGZK01000411.1, forward strand.
TAATACTAATGCTATAAACATTAGTTTATGAGTATATATATATATATGGTGAAATTAAATAGTATGAGTGATTAGAATTTGACAAATTATGGAAGATGACGAAATCTGTATTGGTAGATCAAACAAAAAGGTATGTGGAGTGAATAAGAGAACAAATGTTAGTAAGAAAGATAATGAATGGTGAAATTTCGAAGTGAATAAAGTAGTCAGTGAAAAGAAGAAAGCATAGCTGGATTTACTGTTTGCAAAGGCCAACCACAAAGTGCAAAGAAAGGACATCTTGAAAGATAAGCTAAAATATGTTGAAAGTTCGTGTAAAGTCGCAAAACTAAGAGCTAAAGAATCTGTGAAAAGAGAGCTAAGGAATGAAATAAAAGAACGCTATGATAGGATAGGGCAAACCAAAAACCTTTTTGGCACTTGGTGAAAAAGGCACGAAATAATTTCAAGATATGTATACATTTGATCAGAAACGATGATGGATATTTACTGAATAAGGATAACAATGTGATAGAGCACTTGAAGAATTATTTCGAAAGCTTTTTGTATGTGAGGATACACTTGCAGATGACGATGTTACTGCAACTGAGTATGTGATTGATGATGGAAATGAAAGTGAAATTACGATGGATGAAATTATAAAAGCACTAAAACGAAAGTTGTAAAAGCTGCCGGATATGATAGAGTTTCGTCGGAAATGCTGAGGGATGGTAAGGGTATAGTGGCAAGCCTGCTGTATCAGCTCTTCAACGAATGCTGGGAGGGTACCTAAAGCAGTCATTCTACCCCTCTATAAAAGTGAAAAGCTCACGGCAGGTTTACACAAATTACCGCCCTATAAAGGCTTATGCAGGAAGCCTCAGCGTCCTTGGCAAAATTGATGCGAAAATAATAATCGAAAGAGTTGTGAATGAGACTGAAAACAAGAATTGAGACGTACAAACGAGATTTCGAAAAAGTATGGGATATATTGACCCAATTTTTCTCTTCGAAGCATTGCTGGAAAGTTTTTAGCCAGTGGCCAAAAGGTTTCCTTTGTTTTCGTAGATCTGAAAAAAGGTTATGATATGGTGGAAAGATATTATCTATGCAGAACCCTATCTATGCATGGTGTAAGTAGCGGATTGAAATAGGCACTGCAATCCGTAAAAAGGGGTTCCAGTGCTTACATCAGAATAAATGGGGCATACACTGACTGACATCCGCAGGGGTGTGAGACAGGGGTATGAAGCTATGTATGTAGTTTCACTGTGGCTATTTAACCTATTCATGGATATCTATCTGTAAGATATTAAAGTTTATAAGTGTGGACAAAGGATGGATGAGCTGTCTGTCAAATGCCTCCTGTACGCTGAAGATCAAGTAATCCTTGCGCCATTGGAGTGCGGGCTGCAGGGAATGTCAAATAAAATGAATGATTCTGTTAAGAAAAGGGTATGAAAGTAAATGTCGGTAATACTGAGGTGATGGTGTTTGAAAGGGGTGAAAGCACGACTGAATGCGATATACTTATAGAAGGTGAGAAAGTGGAACAAGTGAAAGAATATGTATACTTGGGTACACTGTTTACATGATGGTAAACATGACAGAGATATCGAAAGGAGAACAAATTTGGGAAACAAAGCGAATGGGTTCTTGCTTGCAATTATGAATAGTAAAAGCGTCTCACGACAAGTACGCTTGGCTATCTATGACGGGATCCTAATTCATATCCTTATGTATGGTAGTGAAGGCTGGATATGGCAGAAGAAAAATAAAAGTAGAATCAATGCGGTAGAGATGCAATCTTGGCGTAGAATGTATGGAGTAACTCGGGAAGATAGATTTAAGAACAGTGATGTCAGAGAGCGGTGTGATTCTAAGAAACATGAAGTGACTAAAGTATAAAGAGGTATGTTGCGGTGGTTTGGCCATCTGGAAAGGATGAATAAAAGTAGGCTGACAAAACAAATCAATAGAGCGAAAGCGTGTGATAGAAAGGTCGGCAAGGGTCGCCTTAGAAAATCCTATGCAGACTATATTGGTAGCATATTAATAAAGGACTAAATTTTAAGCACTCGAAACCGACAAGCTTGCCTGAAATGATTGATAGATGTTAGTGAGATTAGACAGATATGCAAACATCATGTGAAAGTCTATAGTATCTACCTATCCTTCTAGGAAATAGGCGTGAATTTATGTTATTGTTATTATTTACTCTTAGATTAACCTTCACCAAAAGCAAATTTAAATAAACTCGATCTTCTTATTATGTCACACACTGACCAACGACTGTTCATTTTATTTTAGCTACAAAATAAGTTTGTTACGTGTATTTTTAAAATAATTAACGATTTATTTTATATATACTTAAACTTTGATAGATTTGTTTGCGGATTTTAAGAGAATACTGTGATCGTTAATTCGTTATAAATTAACAATGAATGCAGTAAATACAGTAGTATCAACTTACTTACAAGTTTTAGATCCAGAATTATTTACAAACAATTAAAATAAGCTATAATGATACACTTTAAATGGATAATTTTGATTGGTTAATACAATTTTTATCCAATAACCTTCGTATATTACTTTTAAGTAGCTGTAATCTTTAGAGTAGATGGAACAAACAGCTCCGTTGATCTACCGACAGAAATCCTTTTAAAGAGGCTAAGACTTTTGAGATACGTGTTTCCACTTAAAGCTGCGTGGTCACTGAGCGCTGGAGTGCCATGGGCTTATAATATTAGATCATGTAAGTACAATATTTTTAAAGAATCCATGAAATGCTCTGAATGCAAAAAAAAAACGGCTAATGTCAGGGTACGCACAATGTAGGGTTCCATAGTTGCCTATCAATATATGTAGACTTATAAGAGAGCTTTTTGATTGATACTATGAATATATTAATTAAGTTCACGGTAAAATGGTTAAAAACGGGCTCATGAGTGTTAAGAATAATCATATACTTTAATAATTTTACATGGTTCATTAGCTTAAACCTACGTTTTAATTTATAGAACTAAAAACGTTATCTCAGTAATTCACGATGGAATTTTTTTATTTTTGCTTCCCTGGATACATTTTATAAGTTGATCTTCTATTACTAATTAACTTGTAAAGCTTACTGAGCTGTATTAATTTTACTTTTTATTTTGTCATATATACAACTACTGTAAATTTTCTCACATATCCAAAAATTACCATTTAAAGGAGACACTTGACTCTACTAACAAAAATTAGTATTTTAAAGCTTAATATTTCGCAAACAAGTCCCTAAATCGAAGAACAGTTTTCACATGCCTCAACGTTTTTAATTTGCTGTCCAACGATACCTCTTTCCATGGCATATACGAGAAAAAAAATTCGTCCCCTCTTTATAGGAAGCGAAGGTTAGGGAAAGGAACAGAAATGTATTTAAAAAGACCGTTATTTTTTATTGATTTGGAGGAAAAGTTTTTTCGTATTACATGTACCAATTCGAGATAAATTTTCATCATATTTTATTAAAATTGTAATGTACACATACATGTAATGTGCATGCTATTTTGTAAGTAGTGCCATAATCCCATTGCTGTAAAAGTTTTGAAATTTTTGGTAATAAACTACCAGAAGTGGTTTTGGCAGTCTTCTTTTGATGTTAATCTAACCTAAAACAGCCTAAATAAATCTGAAGAGACCGAAACAGGTGAAAATCTGATGGATCAAGGTCAGGACTTTATGGTAGATACATTAACACTTCCCAACCAAACTCTCAATATTTGCTGTGTGGTTAAATATGTGATTAGTCTGGCATCATCATGGTGAAAAAACCACACCCTTTCTGTTGATCAATTTCGGCAGTTTTTCTCTACTTCTATCTTGAGTCTCATCAGCTGTTAGCAGTAAAGTTGGCAGAACCGAATTGATGGTTTTGCCTGGCAGTAAAAACCCTTATAATGCTCTTCTAATACCACCTTTCATGTAGCATCAACTTGTAGGGTTTATTCCGGGTTTCACTATAGTCTATGAAGCTTACTTTCATAATAACGGTATTATCCGTAACAGGTGGACCAGAGCGAGGTTCATCTACGACATCAAAATTACCGGACTGAAAAGGCTTGAATAAATTTTGTTCTTCTCTTATCCACATTGCATTAAGTCTATAGACATCACAATTTTTTTCCCGACTTGTGTCGCATTTTGATCCTTTTTTGATAATAAAACTTCAAAATGTAACGAATTTCTACGTTACAATCCCATTAGTGCATTTTTTCCCGTTATTCCATTTTGATAGACAGAAAAATGGCAGGCCACCGTTTTCATTTTTTATTTTTCGTTTTTTTTAAAATGTCACCTATTTATTGGTATGGAAACTAGCCAGATATAAACAACACAATCAAAGACATTTTATTGTAGCTCAAGCTCAAAGCATATTATGACTACGTTTTTGGGATCGCAGAGCTCTAAAAAGCAATAAAACCGTTCTTTTGAGCTCTATGAACTCAATAATTTGTTGGTACTTATATTTTAAAACGTTCAAAACTTTCGCTCAAAAGTAGGAAGAAGTTTCAACGATGAATTCGGGGTTAAACGTCTTCCAAATTTTTGAGCTCAAAAACTTCTAAAATTTATAGAAAACTATACCTTTAACTCCATGATCTCAAAGACACATCGATAAATATCATAGGTGGAAGTTTTAGGGATGGCCTGCAATATCAACAGTTTGTCAAATTTCTTTATATTGATATAATTGTCGTAGCCAGTCTACTTCTACGCAAAATTTTATTAAAATTCATTCGACTATTTTGAAGACTAGTTCATGCTAAGAGACAGACAGACATTCAATTTCATCCTCTGTATATATACCGGCTTGAACTCTATAATGCTATACTTATCTATAGTACTATTCAGATGAAACTGCGCTCTATAGAATATTAATAGAAATGTAAAATCCATTTTTTTCAATCGGCGTGTCGAAGCTCGACTTCGGCGGCGACCTTCGAGTGCGGTAGCAGGTGACGCCAAAGCCTCACATATCGAATTTCGAATAGATATCGAGTGTTTTATGATAAAGTGAATTGTTTAATCGTTTTGTAGAGTAATTGATTATATTTTTTTTTTGTTGTGTTCTGTTTTGAAATTCACCTTAATGATATTATTGATTTTTATACTTTATGCTGTTCTAGAAGAATATAATATGATAATATTTAATTAGAGGAAGGTATTGGTTTATAAGTATGAAATGTATGGCAAGACATATCTTGGTGGAGGCGTATTAATATAATAGAATATCACAAATGTTCCGAAAGTTATTAAGCATTTGTTAATAGGTATTATTTAAAGTATTGATAATAATGATTACTACTGTTAGTACGTGGATTGTCCTATAAATGTATAAGCCCTATATAAATATAGGAACAATGGTGAAGACTTGAGTGGAAAGGGTATGTTGTGTTTTTGTGTTTAGCTATCAGAAAAGGATGAACAAAAGTAGACTAATTGAGAAAGTCTACGGAGAGAATGCTTATGACGAAAGGATCGACAAGAATGTCTTAGAAAACCTTATGAGAGATAGAGATTAACCATGTTATTTTATGACCATAATTTTTTTTATAGATTTTTCTGTAATCTATAAGTAAAAAAAAAACAACTTCCTGTATATTTTTCAAATTTTTACGCGCAAGTAGGTTAAAAAAAATGGGGAATGATTAATTTTAATCTATTGTCGTAAATAACTAAAACTATTTATACGCTCACAATTTTTTTCATTTAATATACCATACGATACAGTTCGCAAAAGTTTTTCTTTTTAATTCCTTCCTTGTATTAATTCCTTTAATTTACCTCTCATAATTGATTCTCCTGTTCAAAATTTACGTTACATGTTCGTACGTAGGTTAATCTGATAATCTTTAAAAAATCAAAAACTGCACAAACAGGCAAGTTTTTTTGCTATTATTCTTTTTTAAAATAATGTTTATTTGAGATCAATAGATCGATCAATTAATCGAGCCACTGAGAGAAATACTTTGCCCACGCGCATTTAGGATGCGCTTCAACGGCCTTTTCATATGCAGCCACTGTTTCCTCAGCTTATTTTTGGAAATTAACAAAAATCGCATTGCGCGAGGTTGAGGGTGTAAGGCGGGTGAGCCAGTATTCATATATCTAACATCCGCAAATAGTTAATTGTTTTTCTGTTGGTATATAGTAAGGCGTTGACATGATGAATGAGAATTCTAATGGAATGTCGTATTTCTTAAACTTCTTTCAAAAAAAAGGCAAAGAATTTTTAGTGTACCAGTCTGCAGTAACTTTATTTTATCTCCTAAAACTTGTAAGTACTTGTACTTCTGAAGAAAGAGGCCACCATATTTTTTCGATGCTTTGACCTCGTTTGACCTTGGCAACTTCTCGAAAGGAAACACCCACTAAGCAAACTGGCTTTTGGTTTTGGGATTGTAACAATCAACCTAGCTTTCCTCACCTGTGACTCAGATGCTGTAATACAGCAACATCAGCGAGTTTTTGAACCATTTCGGGGACACCAATTAACACCATGGAGTTTTTGAGTTTCGGTCAAATTATGAGGTATCCACCGAGGACAAAACTTCCTGACCGCTAAATGGTCATGAAGGAATTTGTGCCCTTGACTCATACCATGCCTAAGCTTGTCCAAATGTGCTGGCAGGTCACTATTTTATGTCTCTATCATGAACCGTACAGCACTGATTTTGTTTTCAACCGTCGCTGTAGAAGGACGTCTATCACACAGATGGTCAATCAGGATAGTGCGAGCACGTTTGAATTCACTACAGCCATAAACAGTAACAAGCGATGAAGCTTCACCATGAAAGTCTAACCGAAGTCTGTTATAACTTTCTTGTTGGCTTAAACGAAAGTCATAGAAAATTATTGTACGTTAAATTCATGTTGACATTAGACAAACAATTTTTTTCTGCCGCCAATTTGTAAAAACAAATAGGGAAGAATGTAATACACATAATAAGGTTGACAAATAATTTTATTTTTAAAATTTAAATATGTTTTTTATTTTACAATTTCTAAATGGCCAGTCCTAAAAATTTTAAGTATCATTTACGTATTAGGGTCACAAAAATTCATATATACTAAACTTTCGATTTGATTGGCCAAATAGATTCAGAGCTGATTAACTGATATAGACGGAAAAAGAGGCAAGCGAATGATTCTATGAATGTAGTCCGTTTTATCATTCTCACGTACGATATCTAAGAAAAGGGCCAAATTTTAAGGACTCAAAACAGACTGATGAATTTAAAGCACTTGCTTTTTACTATTTTTTGGGTTCATTAATGCCAGGAAAGCAAAAAGTGTATACAAGGGTCGTATTGAATGCAGATCTGTGGTCTGATGTAGTCTGATTTATTAAAGAGTTGTATAGGCTCTGTGGTAAATATGTTGGGCGCAAGCTGATTTTGTGACAATTACATAATCGTATGAATGGCATGATAATATTGTTTGTTAAGAAACAAAATCGTTTATTTACATGTGTTTGAGGAAAAGCTCTCAAATAATATACTTTACTACAAACAGGGTTTACACGCAAGCTCTTTAAGGGTAGACAGAGAATAGTTTGATAATTATTTTATGCTTCTTAGAACAGTACTTACATATTTATAAAATTGTATATTTTTAGTATTTTATACTATTAACTTTTTATTCACTTTTTAGATGAATATAAAATGAAATTGAACCGCTTTTTGGTTATTACGATGGTGGCACAAATTCTGCTCGGTGGTTTGTAAAGAAGCAAGGCTACTTACAATTGAGTTGCACCTTGTGTCCCAACATCAAGATTATGACATTACATTTTTAACTACCCCCTCATGATTTTCAGGTTTTAACACGTTTTTCTACTTGGCTTTGGTGAGAACACAACGTCCTAACAATGAGGTTGATTCCAAACTGCGTCCCCTAATAAACAGATGATGTTAAAAGGGCATTAAATAACACAGCAATAAGTAAATAATTTATTAGAGCACTAATACAACCTATTTCTGGCAATATCTGGCAAAATAAACGACAATGCAATGAATAAAGCTAGCTACAAAAACAATAATAAGAGTCAGGTTTCTCTTTTCACACGCTTTATATTAACTTCACCTGTATGTTTGTATGTATGTATGTATGTTTGTAACTCTCCTTTGGCGGCTGCTGACTCCAAACTTGTCCTTCTATAAATCCTCCCTAAATGTGGTAAAATAATAAATACTTAAGTATTTCCGACAATCAAAAGGCTATAATAAATAAGATGCTGGACATACATGATAATTAAGAAATAAATTTAGAATAAAATCATTCAATCAAAAAAACATTCTAATTGAATTAATATTAAATTCAATTTGAATGAATATTAAATTCAATTTCAAATAAAACGTTAAAGTCTGAATTGTTTTAGAATTTATCACTGCAAATTTTCTCTTTAGTTCAAAACAAATCTGACTACTGTCCGCCCTCTGTTGGAGATTCTCTATACTACCTGCTTCAGTCTCATTTTGAAATTTGACACCTCAAATTTTATTATCGAACGCTAAAAGTGGAAAATAAATATAGTTTAAAAACTAAAAACACGCTTTTATAGTGGAATAAACTAAAAGTAGAAAATAATTTGAATATAGAAATCAATTAATGAACCAACAATAAATATTATTATTGTGAAAAGCGTGGGGTGCTACATGTTCGTCCGTTCTTGAAAAGCACCCCACACTTTTCACAATAATGTATTTATTAGTTTATAAACTATATTTAAACTATATTTTTAAATCGATAACGATTCTATGATTACATCAACCTTAAGATAATATGTTAATTTACGGTCAAGCAGTAAGAGCAATAAATACACCAATAAAGTGTTGAAAAAAAAATGTTATACATGCATTATTTTGTTCCATTTTATTTCGTAATTCATCAACAACCACGAAAACATCTTTATTTGCCTGTGAAGAGAAACGTATACTCTTTTTTGATTTAATTAATTTCAAGTTTTGGCTTACTATTTTTAAAAGATTAATGTATGCTTTCACAGTATATTAAACGAGAATCGTATACATGAGAGAATACGTTACGTATGAAAATATTTTATTAGCAAAAAATCATTTTGATGTCGAATATTTTATTATATGCTATACGAATTGTTGGTTTACGTCTGTATACTAGGGCAAACATCATATACTTTTATGCGTCCGCCTCGAGGCTCGATTGTTTGAAATATTCAAAAGCACACATCGCACGTTCGTTCCTAGAACTTGTAGTCTGTTATTGATTTCGCATCGTACCTATTCCGGCACTGGGCGGCATGAAATTTTCATATGGATCTTCATAAATAACCTCGCTCATTTTTGTGCATGCAGAAGGTATATCGGCAAAGTTTTACACAATCGTGGGTTTTTTTGATGCTCTATGACGACATGAAGTAAAGTGATAGTGGCATTGCCTAACAAAAGATTACGATAGATACATCAACCTGTATTTCTGTATACAATATGGTTATAGAAATTTTAACAAATAAGGGTCGTTTGTTAAACTGACGTCATATTAGTTGACAAGGGTTTACCTTCTAAACTTGAAAACTGATTGTCCAATTATGATCTGCATAAGCTGTATTACTATGGAAAGTGTCAATTTTTGCGGGTATTAAGACCAGTGATTTTGGTTATAATATAAAATAGAGCTCCATATCGCTATTATGAACACAGTGCGACTCAACCGCATTGAATATTTATGAATCTGGAGGAAATAGAATAAAAATATGTTAAACTGGAATTTTTATGAGTAATTTTTGAGTGCTACAATCAATTTGGCTGCAATATGAAAATAGGCTCACTCGATCGCTGAGATACCACACTCTCACAAGATACAGACCTGAAGTAACATCTTCCACTCTTTCATTTCGTCCAGTAAGTGAGAGTTGCGGTGGTCCGTTTTCCCCTCCATCACCCTACTCACTCCACTTATCTTCAATCTCTCAACAATCAAATATCCTATTCCAACACAAGAGACCTGAAATGTACTGGTCACTCCTTAAATGTTGCGACTGTCCATGAGCGGCGATGAGCTATAACTCTGGCGTCTCGTGAGCTCGTTTGACCCTCAAATTTGCTATAAAAGAAAGTAAGCATATCCTTTGATTTTATTTGTGTTATATTACCCTATAACGTATTATTATGGTTTTATTTTAGGAAATGTAAAAATAATCTTGACATCGGTCAGTTTCAAAGCCTCCCACTGTTTTTGAGCCCTCCGAGCACACACATTTTCAAACTCTTCGATTCCGAAAAAAATTTTTAAACTCTTTGAATATAACATTGTCAGCGTTTTATTTCAATAACATTACACATAAAAATGAGAGAATAATCTGTAAAACGGTTTACCCCCCAGAACAATCCTAAGAATTTCCGGTATGATAACTGTCGATGTGTAGTTAAGCTCCTCAATGGTGAAAAATATAGCTGTCTCAAAGACCGAAGACTTGTCTTGTATGATTTTCGATATCAAAAATTCGACAAAACATTTAACTTTATGCCATCCTTAAAACTTTTTGCTACTTTTGAACTCAGTCTTTAAAAATACACCTAAATAGTAAATTATTGCACTTAAGCTTATAAGTTTCTCAAAGAGAAGCTTAAGAGCTTTTTCAAACACTCCGAATTTAAAAATAATATTATATTTCAATATGCTTTTAACTGTTCCTGAAATTTTTAATACAAGATATCTATCGAAAGCGCTGTTCAATTTTGATTTGCTTTGTGCTATTCAACGCAATTAGGTAAGTAGAGAAAGTTGACCGATACCAATGGTCTATCCAGAAGGAACCTTAGAAGCTATTACGAAAAAAAATTGTGATTTTTTTGGTAAATATATCTCGTGAACAAACAAACAGAGTTTGATGCAATTTATAACAATTTGCGTTACTTTTTAAGTAGAAGATCTATTTATCTTTTGAAACTTATCGGTGAAGTAGTTTAAGAAATACAAAAAAACACTTTTTTGATAATTTTTTCAACGCACACTCTCGTACGCATCTTGATCGCATCGCATTTTGATATTTTTTATAATATTCGACGCACTTTTATAAGGAGGAGAAGATGATCGAATACCAAGTCAGGCCATCAAGAATTGCACAAGTTATTTTTGAAAAATTCTTCCCTTTAAATTTTTCATGTCTTTCGAATGAAGTAACCGATTTTGACACAATTTGTGATAATCAACGGTGTTTTATAAAGAGAATAACTGGTTAGATTTGAGATTTTATCAGTAAAGTAGTAATAAAATATTCTAAAAAACTCCTTTCGAAAAATTTTTCTTCAACAATATTTCTTGAAAAAATTTACCAATTGTAATGCATTTAGGCAAGATCAATGTTGTCTTTTAAGGAAAACAACTGGTTAGATTTTGGAATTTATTGGAAGAGCAGTTTACAAAATATTGTGAAAAAACTCTTTTTAAAAGTATTTCTCCTACGATATCTCTTAAACAAATCAATCATTTTTTTGCAGCTTGCGGCAGTTGATACATCTGTTTGGGGACTTTTTAGATTCCTCGAAATCTAGTGGGCAAAACAAGTTTGAACTATTAGAAAATTTAAGTTGAGACAACAACTGCGTTTCGTTCGGTTAATCCATTGAAAAGGTAAGGGAGGTTTACACACTTTACACACACGCGCGCTCTCGCACACAAGTACCCACAGACATACAGATATCATTCGAAAAATGGTCGAAATAGATTCTGAAAACCCTAAAACATCAAAATCTGGTAAAAACTTGATATTCTAAAATCGGGGTGAAAACAATAACTTCAAAATATTATAAAAAAAATTCAATTTCCATAGCGAGAAGTCAAAAACGTTAACGCTACGTAGCTACATAAAATTTGTAGATGAACAGAAGACGAGCGACTGATTCGGCCACGCGTTAGGTGGTCATCTAAAGTTATTGATTACGCCATTAGAAGACCTGGACTGATAACCCTACGACGTAATTATGTTATCACGTAATGATGTTAATTCAGGAGACCGGCTAAAATTTACAATTCAAAATAGAGGTGCTTCGACAGATTGGATTCGAATGAAGATTGTTACGAAACCTTAAATCCTGCTATGATGATATTTCAGTCAATATAACCATTAAAATATTTTATGTTCGCTGTGCATTATAACTTTTTTTAACTTACAGTATGAAATTTGTCAAAACTAAATGTGTTAAGTTCGTAAATTAAATTGGATAACATTACATAGTCTGTACGATCACCATATTATAGATTCATGAAAGGTATCGTTTACAATACAGCACTAATTAAAGACAAATCAAAGCTGAATAAATTTGCAGTGAATTTGTGTAGTATCATCTAGTTTTTTCAAAATATGCCAGCTACATCAAAGCACATTTTTACACAATATTTAAATGATTGTATTTGCTTTGCTTTATTATAATAATTAAGACGTACGTGGTGTTGGCATTTATTTTGCGTCTTCCAAATTCCAAGCTTTTAATATATATAAAAAATATTAACTCATACTTATTTCCGAGAAGAGTAGGCAAAGACTATACATTTCCGTATGGTACTTTCTTTGTGTATGCCTCTTGATTCCCTGACAACCTTCAATCTTTTCATGCAAGCTCATGCGTTTCAAGCGTTTAAAATTTACCCCTTTTTCACCATGCCCCCAATATGATCTACGTAGGATTTTCTAAGATGACCTTTGTCGACCTTTCCATCACTCGCATTCGCTCTATAGATTTGTTCTGTCAGTCTATTTTTATTCATCCTTTCCAAATGGCCAAACCACCGCAACATACCTCTTTCTACTTTAGTCACTTCATTTTCCTTCAAAACACACCGCTCTCTGACATCACTGTTCCTACATCTATCTTTCCGAGTCTCTCCATTCATTCTGCGCCAAGATTGCATCACCACCGCATTAATTCTACTTTCATTTTTCTTTTGCCATATTCAGCCTTCAGTACCATACATAAGCGTAGGGATTAGCATCCTGTTCCATAACGGGATCCTAATGGATCCTAATTAACTATATGGATATCTATCCATATAGTCAAACGCGCTAGTCGTGAGACACTTTTACTATTCATAATAGCGAGCAAGAACCCATTCACTTTATTTCCTGCATTTACTCTTCTTTCGATATTTCTGTCATATATAATGCCTTTTGTTAATATACTAGACAAATATATAAACTCTTTCACTTGTTCGACATTTTCACCTTCTATATAGCGCGGACGGTACCCTTCGTGAGAATTAAGGGTACCGAGGACTTCAATTCTTCAATTGAAATTAAGAGGATTTTAACTATGTTTATTTAATCTTTACATTCTCTGTTTATGAATCTCTCTCTCATGTATGTTCAATCTAAGATATCGAATATTTAACAATCCACTCTTTATTACTATTGAGGCCTTTGTACTTGGGCGTCAGCCTTCGTCCACTCTTTTTATATCTTCCACTGGCTACTAATTATTTCGAAGTGCCTATTCTTTTGCTTACTATCTCCTGCAGCTCGCATGCGGACTGCGCAAGTATTACTTGGTAGTCAGTATACTGGAGATATTTGATAGACATCTTATCCATTCTTAGTTCACTGTCATGCTCTTTCAAATCATGCAAACATATATACATGAATAAATTGAATAGCCACGGTGAAACTATACATCCCTGTCTGACACCCCTACGAACGTCAAACCAGTCAGTGTATACCCCATTTATTCTGACGCAATCATTGCAACCCTTCTATAGGGATTTCAGGGCCAATATCATTATTCTACTTACACCTTGCACGGATAGGGCTCTCCATAGATCGTTTCTGTTCACTCTATCATTAGTTTTTTCCAGATCTACAAAAATACAGAAAACCAGAAAAACAGATGCTTGACCAAAAACTTTCCTTTATATTTTGGAAAAAGACGGCTCTTTTAACCCATTCCTTTTCGAAATACCGCCTTTGTATCACAGATCTTATTTTCAGTCTCTTTCACAATCCTTTCAATAGTGATTTTCGCATAAAATTTGCAAACGACGCTGAGGAGGCTTACAGGACGGTAATTTGTACAAACCTGTCGTAAGTCTTTTCCTTTATAGAAGGGTATAATGACGGCTCTGCACGAGTCATTACGTACTCTATGGCTTTTCCAGTATTTATTACCTCCCCTCGGCATCCCCTTATCATATCCTTCAGCTGTTCCAACTTTCATAGGTTTTAGTACTTTCGTAATTTAACCCAACATGATTTCATTTTGATTTTCATCGCAAACCATATATTCAATTGCAGTTACATTGTCGTCTGCAACTGTATCATCATGCAAAAACACTTTTAGAATAAAAAGCTTTATTATTTATTACATTTTTTAAAAATATGTTTTAATGTAGTATATTAAAAAATACTTTGTGTGAATATAAAGCAGCACTCAATACTTAATAACGTAATAGCGGTAATACGCTTAAGCGTAAATAAGTTTCAGGTGGAGAACAGTCTGTATATCCCTAAAAACCAATAACATCGTCCTGTTTATTTTGTACCGCACGAGGAGTTTTACACGATTCGATACGATGCAATATGGTTATCCAAAAAGCTATTTCATTTTTTGATGTCGTGTGATGAAGATCTCTTATAAACAATAAGCAAGGATAATCAAATCTAAGGTTATCGAAAAACGCACTTCAAAAAAAAATTTTATGTTTGCGTAAAATGGCGTTGAATGATTTATATTTTACTAGATAACTTTAGAAGCTTTTTATTGTCGAACGCTAAATAAAACTAAATATTAATGAACTAAGGTCCATTAATTTTTATTCCAATGTATACCATGATTTTTACTAAATTAAACAAGATTTAGTATTTTGTTAAGACATCATGGCATGGATAACTTCCCAATAATATCAAATAATCAAACGTTTTATATTTTGTATTAATTACAAAGGTAGTAAATACGTTTATTGCATTTAAAACGATCTATAAACGATTTTGCGGCGAATGGAGAAGTTTCCGTACCTACAGTACCTTTCAACTGATGCCCGGACGAAGAAGAAATCGGTTTCGTAAAATACATGTAAAAATAAAAACGTTTATATGCCTTACAAAAAGGTTGAATTTCTTATGCATAGAAAAGGTTGGTAGGTGGATATGATAGGTATCGGATATTATTGAGAAAATGTGAATAATAAATAGAAATAAATGTAGTAAATAAATAGAATATGTACACTATGTACAGCGTACTCAGAGTTAAAAATAAAATGGATAGAGTCATAGATAATTTGAAAATTAATTAGGTTAAAAAATTTAACAGATTTTTTGTTTTCTTCACAAAATATAAACTTCTTACAAACTTGACCTTATTCTTTTGTGCTCGTAAATTCTTTCACAGCATCTTATTCGCAAGTTTCGTTATTGAAGGAGCGGGTAACTTTTTACACCTTTTCAGAGGTAAGTCAAAAACCAAAATCAATAACATTAATGCTTTTAGCATTAAAATTTTTAAATCTCACGTGCCAACGAGGTCCCCGTAATCGTCCGGTATAAAAGCTACGTTTAATCGTTCCTAATAGATAGTAGCAACAAGTGGCTACGAATCGTGCTGATCCCCCTGAGCACCGCCGGAGGACATCGGGAGCGGGGGTGGGAATAAAACCCCTACCCCCCCATCGGCTCCATTCGAAGCCCACGCATTTAAGCCACCAATTTATCGGAAATATCTCTTGCGAAACTCTCTCCTCTCGGTCATCAACATGACGGCGATGAATATTTTATTTTATCAGATTAGAGATTATTTAAATAATATGTCTGAATTTCATAGAAAATTTTTAAATTCTTACCAATTTTACTATTGTTTTCATAATTATGTAAAGTATATAAAAAATTCAAGTAAAAATAGAAATAATTAAATCAAAGGCAAGCAATTAGTAACAGCAGACAGTTTGCAATAATTAAGTCAATGTTTATTTATTATTTATTTCTTTGACTCGAATTGATTTTGAATGAACATTGAATTCGTTGAATAAGTATTAGTGGAAGATCAGATTCGAGGGTTTGCGGTGGGTTACATGCTGTATGTTGACACATGTTGTGAGCATGAGCAGGTATGTTGTTGTCTTCGCATGTTAATTTTTCATAATACTTACTTAAATATACATATCGATCAATTCTAGTTTTATTTAATTTTATTATTGTAAATATATTTACCATAAAAATGTATGTTATGAAAATTAGAGGGAAAGGAATATATACTTTTATACTAATATAGTTAACTAAAATTATTTATTTATTTAAAGGGGCTAATCTTATGAACATTCAGATTAAATTTTTTTGTTTTTTGGATAGTTCGTTTATCAAAGAGTATTGTAAGCTCTATGACGTCATCCTTTGACCACAAGAACCTACATAGTTATAAGACAAGTATAAAAATGAGTCCCCGTAACTTTTAAAAGTGATTGAAATAAAACATTTTTTTTTCGCTCTAGCAGATATTACTACTAAATTAAAAATAAATGAGTCGTCATAGAACATGACAATTTAGACTGAGATTAGGATCATAGTTGAAAAAGAGATGGTTGGATATAAAAGATATTATATACATATCCACCCAAGCGAAGCCATGACCACAGCTAGTAATTAATAGAGTGGTGGTGCTAGTAATTAATTGAAATAATTTATTATTAGATTATTTACATACAGGTTATAGAGAAATCGTTGTTATGAAATAAGTTTCTTATGTTATTCTGCCTATAGACCGCCCGGAACAAGCCGCCGGTGGTAATAACTAATAATTATTATTATTAACAAATATATTAGAGGTTAATATTGTCAGAGCAGTGTCCGATTTTAATTCGAATATTTTCTGATTTGGCGACAAATAATTCAAATTATAAATACGGAAAATGCTCAACGGATTACAGATATTAATGAACGTTACTTTCGATAAAAAAAGATTTTAGGTACTCTCGAATCGCATCTAAAGAAATTTTACTTTAAAAACTTAAAATGTCGTTTAAGCTGAAATTCTGTAAATTTTCTTCAAATTGTGCAGTTCGCGAGTACTTCTTTTGGTGTATGTCAATATTACATTATTTGAAGCGTGAAAAAAGATTTAAAAGTTTGTATGTGGGCAATAACAGACTTATGTTGATTAACCCAAAAAATGTTGTTTGTGAAATTTTGTTATAGGACTCGGAAGTGTTACCATTACAAAGAAACGTAAAGGCGTTATTTACTTTCAAATCATCGCAGTTGTTGTCTCGACATCATAAGAACGATAACTCCGGTTTAGAATACAAAAAAAAAAAGGACAAGCGCAAGTTGAATTCGCGGGGAGAGGGTTCCCCACGATGAAAATATTATCACGTTTTTTAAAGTCAAAACCAAATGTCTTTGTGGTAACTAAATATAAATCTCAACTTATACACACGATAACGAGAAATTTACTATGTTGTAACTTACAGGTTCTCTTGTAATCTATAATGAAAGAACAGTTTTCCAATTTTTTCCAAATTCCGGGCTCCATAGTTTGGAGATGAAGGGGGATGGTCCATTTTCATGAAAAACTATTTTAAAAATATTAAAATATTTTTAGAATGAAATTGTTTCCAACTTGTTTGAGACCCTTACAACAAGGTCTTTCATTTGATGCTACTAGGTACAGTTTGCAAGACTTTTTTCTATTTCGTAATTTGCACTCAAAATTAATTTCTATATCTAAAATTCATTTATTTACGTTAAACGTTTGTGTTTCGGTCACAGAAATTCGTATCTGTACCAACTCTTCAACTTAATCGGTACAATAAGTTTGGAGCAAAGTGGCTACGAGGGACGGACAGATGGGCACACAAGTACATCTTTTTATTTCATTCGGATCTATGGAACCTTGATGTATTATTTATTGTTACAACTACTGAACGTTCATTAATGGGTATAAGCTTCCTCTCAGATTTCCAGGACGTACGATCCTGGTCCATCTATAAACCAGTGGACTTGTCTCGTTATTTGTTATAATGTTCGGTTCAGAGTCACCATCCGCAGCTGTTCTTCTTCAGCGTTTATCAGTTCTACGATTGGTGCGGTCCGCCTATTGGCACCCCACTACCTCCTGCTTGTTCTGTAAGCTTAGCCAGATGTTCCGGTTCTTTTGTGAATTTCTTTCGAGTCACGTTGAGAAGTGTATGTATTGTTACGAGATTAACAGCGGGAAGTCATGTCCGGTATCTATTTTTTAATTTCGTCTTTTAGAAGCTACCAATCGATGTGATTACAGGAAAAACAAAATAATATTAATGTTCGCCAATATTTCTGTTTTTTGGTTTTTATTTGGGGTATCTAAATAAACGACAATAAAAAAAACATTCAATGTTTATTTCGCAATATGTCTAAGTTAGTATTATCGTTAATAATCATTTTGCACGCCTCACAAGCGGAGCGTTGAGGTGGTGCTCTACTCTCGACATGTCAAAAAACCCAGTCTTTCGAAACTTAAATTACTTCTTTTACTAATATAACACTTACAGGGTAATATGAGTGCACTAATATCAAGTTAAATAATCTGTCTAGCACATATAGTATATTTTATAAATAATTATTTTGTTTAATATAGTAAATAATAACATTAAAATCAATCATTGTTGGACGTCCGTCAGTCTGTGTTTATGGATCCATCTATGTGGCAGAGAAATTGGTCGAAAAATGTATCTTACCGAAATACTTTTTTTTATTATATAAAATTATACCCTGTGCTGATTCCTAGTTAATATTAAAGTTCTAAGTACTGTCGTTTAATTATAATATACAAAAAACTAAAAAAAAAACTGTGTATTGTACGCCTCACAAGCGGAACGTTGAGGTGGTGTTTGTATATCTATATTTATATACAAATGAAGATTAGCCTTAAGCCATATGTGAAAAGTTGAGATCAGCGCATGCGCCATTATAAATATCTCACGAAATGGCGGGAAATTTGAATTTGATAAATCTTTTTTTGAAATTTCATTATCAAGAATTTTTTTTATTTTAGAAGTTAATGGCCGCGGTGAGGCGTGCACTTTTGGATTTTAATTTACTAAATTTATGAATATTTGGTGATTGAATGATATGAACGAATTGGTATCCTATGATCTCTTTATTATAGCAATATATTTTTGTTATCAACTAAATACGATCAAAAGTAAATGCAAAATATTGACAGTAGATAGGTCCAACGTTTCATAATTTATAATCCCAAAAGGGACAAACAAATAGTCCTCGATTCACTTTGACATTCTAAACACCTGAATTCGCATCGCAAATAAGTATGTGATATTTAAGTATTAAATATTCATTTATTTATTTAACATAAGAAATTTTTCTTTCCGATCCGACATCAGTGTCGTCATTGGATTCATCGAGTCATTTTCGAGGTTAAGGTTTTTGCTATCCTGATACAAAAGCTGATACAACAAACCCTTCCAAAGTAAACATATTTCGGATTAAGGGCGTCAAGTTTTGCACGCTGGTCCGGTAGTGGTCACTCCTAAAGACTTAAATGTTGGACCAACGTCCGATACGGCTTAAAATGTTATTCGAGGCAAGTAGTTAGTAGTTCAATTTGATTTAAATTAAAACTCATTACTAAAGGCGCCCGTGACTGGGATTTCAAATCCAAAACGCACTTGACCAGCCGGGGTAATTACAATTACAGTTTGCATAAATGGCTCGGTAATCGAAAAAGGAAGAATATATTCAATGCATTAATTTCAAAACGTCTTCTTGAAACTAGCAAATTGAAGTTCGCCAATATAGTATTGTGAAATGTATATAAATATGAATAAACTATAGATGCATACTGATACAGTACAAACACTCTCGCCACGACAACTTCGATGGGCGTATCGTGTTAGCCGCTATTGGCCGGCCGTTACGTTCCGTTACGCCCGTATATGGGATGCGTGTACGCATATCGTATTCCTTATTAAACATCCACTCCCCAAAGATGGAATAAAACGATTAATGAAAACTTATCAAGGACAAAAAGAAAATGTAGATTTTGCATCTCACCCTTGTATATCTCCTTCTGAAAATGGTAAGTTAGTAGTGAAACTTATTTGGTTTGCAAAATAATAGAAAGAATTTTATGCAAAAAACTCGAATTAAAAAAAAATCTTTTTTACAACATATATATTATACTAGTTCGCTGCCCGCGGCTTTGCCCGCATGGACTAAGTTCCTCGCGTTTATTGTAATTAAATATTTCGTTAGTGCGGATTTTTTTTTAAATACTTCTATTTTCTGATATCATTTTCTGCAGTAATATATAATAGATGATCATGTTCAGAATGCATGTTATCTCTGTGGCAAATTTCATCAATCGATCAGTGATTTTAGTCATAAAAATTTGACTATAGACACCAGATAATACCTTGTATTCCTTTGAACTTCTTTCAAAACCATAAATAACCAACTAAACTAAAAAAAACTAAAATTTCAGTTAAATTGATTGAATTAAAATGGTTTTTAGTAAGTAAGCTATTTTCATAATAAATAAGTTAGTATAGTAAGTAAACTAATTCCATACTAAATTTTATTGAAATCTAACTAACTATAAAAGTACTTCTTAATATCACAAAACACAAAACAATTTCACAACCACAGACAACTCTAAACACCTTTTTTTATATCAATAAAAACAACTCATGAAAATTCACGGGAAATAGTCAAATTATAAGAATTCTTACTAATAGTCACGGAACTGTAAAATGTATATCTTATATTCTTTCACTGGCTTCCAGCTACTTCCATACTAAATTTCAATGCATCCGATTAAATTTATAGTTTAACCGTGTGCATTGAGTTCTAAGTAATACTCAAGAAATCGTAAAAAATGTATCATATATCCTTTCATAGGCTTACAGCTATCTCTATATTCAATTTTATTGGAATCGGTTGAACTATAAAAATTCATAGTCATTTTAACGGAACCTTAAAAGGAATCAAGCCTTCGATGATGTTTAATGTAGGTAGATAATTTCCATTAGTTTCTACGCCCACATGATCTCGATCCAGGTTCTGCTCTCTATTGAATCTAGACCTTTATTTTAATTTCGAATTTTATGATATACATAATTTGGATTAAATTTTTCAAATTTTAAGTGTTTTTATATTTTCACACAGGAACCCTAAAAAGTATCCAAATAAACTCCACTGTCTTCTAATGAATATTCCATCATAATTCAGAGTCAGTTCAGACTTTTCGAAGAATACCTTCCACATATAAACAAAACGTAGTCTGTTTATTTATTATAGTAATATAGATTAACTTGAAAATAAAGATTATGTTATTTAAAGACTTAAATATTTTCGATTTCTTTTATAACGCAGTAATCACTTTTGTTCAATCTTACCATTCATTATTAAATTATACATGTACTACCAAATATTAGTACAATGTCAAGAGGTTATAAAATTAATAATACCTCTCTCCAAAAAATAAATAGCTTATGATAATATATTTTAATCAAAATAGTCGAAGTTATTGCACTGAAGCTATTACATAATTTCTGGCATCTTGTGTAGATTTATACAAGACGACAGAAAGGATGTGTCGTCAACTTAATAGTCACGAAACCATACATTGATTACAGAGTACAGAAGTTTGTCGTGTACTAGCCATTAGGGAACCCCAACAACGCCTAACTTTTCAATCTCGTATATACAAGCACATCGAATTACAGGATCAAACTACATACAGTAATCACACAGAATCAAATTACAGACAAAATTTTGAACAGCTGTCTGGTACTTTAAAGCTATAGAGGTCTAAGGCTTCGCTTTCCAACGAACAAATCTGATTGCCTGACATTAATTAAATTTCAATACGCGACGCGTGCGCTGTGAAATAATGTACATCGTTTGTGTATGCCTTGCGGTTTTTGCGAATATTAAATAAATATATTGATTTTTAACTTTAAGAATAAGGAAGGCTCCTATACCAATATACAATGCCTCGCATCCGTCTCCGCCTAAGTGGACATATATCCTCAGAAATCCGCGACACGAAATAATTATTAGCGGACTGAGGACATCTGCCGGTGAACATTCGTTCGATTCCTTCTAGATTTTATATAACTCTCTGTATCAACGGCGGAAAAGAAGAAATTGACAAGCAGGCATTTTAGAAATAATATCATAGCTAGTTGGTGCGCAGGATAGTTCATTGTTAACATGTCGTTAGCTGAACCCCAGTGCCGGTAGTATTCACACATCACTTCAGACAGATTCTCAGAAAAAGGGGCAATTATTTACTGTTTTCGATCTGCACGTGTGTTAGATTACACCAAACCTCGTGGTGCAGGGTTACGCGTTCTAATTCGCGTTTTTCACCTCAGTAGCCGGAATGCTGTAGAATCACTAGGCTATATAAAAAATGCTCCCATTTTTCCACATTAACGTTATACTTTATTTATTCGTTATATACTTTAGAAATTCACGGAAGCTAAACGTAAAGTAAATTATTTCAATCAAAAGAAAGAGTGGTATGAATTATTCAATTACAATATTTGCAATATATATATATGCCTAATATTAATAAAAATTGCAATATGCGAGGTCAGCCTGATAATTAATTTAATAAACATTAGAGAAAACTATGGTCAGTGTATGTATCAGCGGCTAGCCGAACTGACGGTTAATCGTTAATGACGCGTTAGGGTAAACTATATACAACGCCAACGTAACGGAAGCATAAACCGTTTAAAGTTTAGTTTACAAGGAGCTGTGACCCGGGCCGGGGGAAACTGTAAACTGGGCAGGCGGGGTCAAACTGAGAAAAAGCAAATGCAACGCGCGCGCGCGCGCTCCGCCGCCGAGTAAACAAACATGCGCTTACGCAGCTCGCGGCGATATAGATACCGTTTCCACGAGATGCGACGTTAGGTTTTAATTAAGTTTTATGTCTCTCAGAGACTTCTTCTCGCAGACTTACTTCCACTTGTGAATTAGGTTTCTGTAGGCCTCTTGTATACGCGACGACATTAATTAGGACATTAATGTCATTTTACTTTAAAAGTGGATTTCACCTGTGGCTGTGCTTGCCTAGACAAATAAAATTATTTATTTTATATTGTTGAACTATGATTCAAAGTCTAAGATTCGACATTAGAAAAATGTACCCTCATCTGTTAATTGAATCAAATAATGTTTTAAAGGCAGATAACTATATTATAAATTTATGAGCGCAATGTCTGCCACCGCAATCCTGCTGCTACTACAATTAATTAACTTATAATAATTGTTTTTTTGACTCTTTTGTTAATTGCATAGCGCAAGTAAAAAATTTTTGAATATGATATTTTACACCTTGTTACGTGTGCAAAAAAAATTTTTTTTTTAATTCCTTTATTTTTATGCGTGAAAGATCAGATAAAATTTATACATGATTATTACAATACTTTGGTGTTTGTAAAAACTGATTATATTACACAAGTAAGGTCTAAATTATAATAAGGATATAGTAAATGATTAAATTTGCATGTTTAATTTATTTCACATTCTGTACCATTATCTTAACTTTTGTTATAACTTAGATAACCTTGACTTTTTAAACTTTGATAATTAGGCTGTTGGTTTTTAACAAAAATTTAATCATTTCAATTTGGACAATTGTATGTAGTCGATTGTTTTAATCTTACATGAAGACATTTAAATTATGAAAATCCACATATTTAAAATACCTATTTTCACATCCGCATAATCTAGTTATACTCTGTGTCGAAATGTGAGCCAACCGGGGCACGCAGGGGCGCGGGCAACGGGGGCGATGCCGTATAAGGTGGGAGCGGCGGCGCCTGCGCACACACCCGCAACGCCTGAAATCGTTGAACTGAACCATGGAACTTTACAGCTTTTATTAACATATCAATATACTATACGTTTTGCGAAGAATTTTATATTTTAAGGTAAAATAAGAAATGCTATTGTAATAGGTAACGTAATCGCCTACGCTTTGTATTAAGATAAAAAAGGTAATTGCCCCTTGGAAGGTGTAAAATTTACTAATATTTATGTCACGGTCGTTATTTCTAGCTTTTTATAATTTTAATTGATTAGTACGTTAGAATGATTGTTTAATTTTGGAAACTAGTTTTGGAGTACTACCTGATGTTTCGTTGAATTGGGATTATGTTTACACATGCAATATAACTTTTTTGCTATATATTTACAAACTTATCACGGTGATAGTGATATGCTGCTAGTTTTCTTCTTATCATTTTAACAAAATTTTAAATGATTATGATAGGTTATGCAAAGTTGAATAAAGTTAAACTTGAATATGAAAAAAGAGCAATTATTCATAAATGACCAAGGAAATCACGTTTATAATAATTGAGGATTAATATATTTAAAAGTTGTGTATGTATTAAATTAATAGTAGACTTTTTACGATGATACCTTACATTTTTTTTATGCCTCGTCGGTTTCAAACGATATAATTTACAGCTGGACATGAACTTCTCTCACAGCTTTCCATGGCATACTATCCCGGGTCACCTGTAACCAACTAGCTTCACCAGGTCCAACCCCGTAGGAAGTTGTCCCACGCTGGGACATCCGGTTTGTGGTAGCCACTCAAAAACCATTCTTTCCCGGTGGTTATCGGCTTTACGTGAGGTGCCTACAGTGACCGTTAGCGTTCTACCATCGGCTTATCAACTTTTAATGAAATCGGAGGGGCTAGTTCTGCCGATTTCTTCGTTTCCAATTTTCCAGTCGAGGTAAATGTTCATGTCCCCTCTCGTATTTATTTAACTGATAATCTGTCCGAAGTAGATATATTTACCGGTAACTTTAGTAGAGCTCTCAAGTGGGACAAGAACCATCAAAATGAGCACAAAATCAGTTTTCGATTTCATTTTCATCTTGTCCATGGTAATTTTAGACCCACTTCTTGAGAGATTCTATTTAGGTCTTTGAACATAACATTGACGTCTTTTAGCGCTTGTGTTATCAAAATTCTCAATCGAAACTGAGCGACGCGCTCGCCGCTGATGTTGATGCTATTCAATATATTAACAAGTGTTATTAAAGTAAATCTATTAAATGAAATTGAAAAAAAAAAGGAGGAAAAGAAGAACAAACTGATTCTTCCTTTGACATTCTTCAATTCTGCGATTTGTCCGTTTCAGCTATTGAACTCCCGCTGCTAGACGACTTAGGATTCTAAATCACCTGATATTCCATGAGATAACATTGCACCTAATAGAAATGATTTATAAATTTTAGACCATTCCCTATGGATATTATTTAAAATATCTTACAACATCGAACTAAGAAAACGGCCGCGCGTCAGCGTGGTGCAAACACACCGCCGTCGATCGGCGCACACGGCCGCGCCGGTCGGCGCGCATGAGTGTACGCGTGGCGGTCGAGCGTGGGCGGAGATAGCGTCGCGCAGAGCCGTAACTCTCGCGGAAATGCGTACGCTATTTACATACGTGATTTATTTATACGCGATCTTCACAAAAGTTATTTTATTGACGGCGAACGGTTGCGTCGGACCATTGAAGGGCGGCGATTAAAGATTTCGGCCATGCGCGAGGTGAACAAGCGTCCAGAAGGTTCCATATTTACATATTTTCGCACACGTTTCTCGTTCTCTTCCATCGCGCTGTCAATTTCAGTAGCTGAAATATACACGATAACGATAAGTCTCACATGTGAAACATTCGAAAGGACAGAAACTCTTGAACCTGTATAAAGCACTCGAGATCTTGTTTAACTTCTATATATTTGTAAAGTTAGGTAAATTTTTATACATACTCATTTTTAATAATGACCCGTGCCGTTTTTTTCTCATAAAAATCTATCCAGGGACATATTTTCAAACTTAAATTTCCATTTGTTTGATTATCTTATATGTAAAAACTGTCATAAGCGTCGTCATTTAGCATTGCGACCTGTGCAATGCAGTCGATTGTACAAATCGAGAAGTTTCTACCAGAAACTGCATAATCATGGGCCGGGTACACGGTCTTCTATAATAGTATTTGACTAATCGTTTAGAGGGTCTACGCAAATAGTCATGAAATCGTCTGTATCCGTAGTCCGTATAAGGGTACCACTGCCATATGTCTATGGTCCATCTGTGTTTTTATTTTACATTTATGATTAATCTAGCCTTTTAAAGGTGGTAATGTAACAGTACTGTTCACAGATGATACCTGTATGTTACTCCATATAAAAAGACAACCATTAATCTATAACACCGTATTATATCAAATCCAAAATTTAGACACGATTTTACTGCAAGTAACTTCTATCTTAATAAAATAAAAGGAAGGTGTTGATTTTCATTTCCGAATGTTAAACATGCATATGGCACCACTTTCATATTAAAAGAGAAATGAAAGTTTGTGACTCTAATTCTTCGAGCTTACTCCAGTCTTCAATGAAGTTTTAGTATGAATAATTTGACAAAAAGTCTTAGCTCTGCTGCAGATGCAGTTAAAAAGTTAGGCGATTTGTCTAATATCAAAACAGCCCGGTTAGTTTATCTTGGCGAGTTTCATAGCCTGATGACGTATGACATTTAACTTCAGGAACATGGCGCGGATATTGATAGATTTTCTTGCTGCAATAATCAGCTCGATTTTTCACAGGTTTGTTTTTATTTTCTGCCATAATTATACATTTAATTGTGATTATGTATAATTTGGTTTCAACAGGGCTGCCCAAAAACTTTTAGTGCTTATTTTTCTTGAGGGTAAGCTGACTTCTGCACGAAAGGTAGGTTCTTAAAATTTATAACATATTTCACGCATCAAGTCATAATTCATGAAATAATATATTTTGAATTAAAAAAATAATAATTTAATACCTATGAGTATTTTTTGGTTTTCCTATAAACATTTGAAGGATAACCAAAAAATTGTATTTTCCTTTTTTTTTCACATTTGGAAACCTTTTTGTTTATGTGATACGTTTCCAATATAGATAGGTATAAATACAACATCACTTAGAAAACATAAAAAAAAATCTTCTTACTTGTTATCTCATTCACGAAAAGTTATTTATGGAAATCAACACATGAATGATATAAACGATGAAAAAAGTTTTGTGTGTCAACTCCGACGCGCGACTTCAATCACGTGTCGTAGCTGATGACAAAATATATGGAATAAATAAACGCGAACATATAAAATATCTTGTGACGTATGCGATAGGCGGAAAGTTGTAAATAAACGTATATCTTATAGTATTGAAAGTATACTTTTATTTATATTTATTTGATAAAATATATTACGTAATCATTTTTTATGAGAAATCTTCGAAACACCAAAATTCCACATAAAAAGGTTGATGTCAATGGCGTTTAACACCATGTACGTCGAAAGCTTAACTGTATTTAAAATAAAATATCTGTAAATCAACAATGGAAGAGAAGTTCAGTATAAATACACGGATATGTTGCGAAAGATAAGATAATGAATTCACTTTTTGTTAGCACTCAATTTCGCACCCAATCTCATTTTCGTACCGTGGGCTCTATGGGAAATTCGTTTCTTAAAGAGTATACATCAAAAATACGATCGGAACAAACTTTCAAGTATATAATATCATTAGGTAATACACAATCTTTGATACTTATTCATTAAATTTCTGACCAGAAAAATATATACTAAATAGTATGCGAACAGAATCCCAGTTAATGTTTGACAAGAATCAGCGTTCGCTTTGACCGCTCCTACAATATTTACGTGAAGACGCCAACACACACGTGGGCGTGAATTCATGCAAATACATTAATTCCTTATGTTTTAATATTAGACTCCATGCATATATAAAGATGTTTCGTCTCAAAATAATCTATGAAGAACAAGAAATAAAACACAAATGAATTGTTTGACGTTAAATACGCTTTTTTTTTACATTATTTTGTCTATTAAATAATTCGTGGGAATTTTGAATATGAGTGTTCTCTGAATTGAACATAGGATTTTCATTTCATAAACGTGAAAAGTGAAAGGGAATTATTATTTTACTTCTATGAAAACTTTCGAAAAATCGTAGGACTCTTCTTATTATTGTTATAGCATTTTAAGAGGTAATCGAACACGCGAGTCGCCAGAATACACCGTTGGGCACTGCCAGCCATGGCTATTTGAAACCACAGACGAGTCACCAATGAATTGCCAACTTTTTAAGAAAGAATAGGATAGGCCGGTACCCCTGGAGGAGGAGTACGACACTAGAACTTTTAGGAAGGAATAGGATATCTGATGGGGGCGGAAATCTCAATATAACACAAAACGCAACACCGAAAACTGCTATATGACATCAGCTTTATGTCAGAGTGTCGTATCTCACCGGTGTAGCCGGCCCATCTTCGTACTTCAGCCAAGTCGGCTGGGGCATGGCTCTACCGCAGGAAAACAAAGTGATTGCGAATAAATATAAGTTCTTACACAAATATAAATCTCTTTTGGAAGTGATACATGAATTATTCATTTTAAGCGATGAAAAATAAATTTGAAAATTATTTAACGAGTGGTACGATACGAATGAATATTAATTATCATTACGGATAACTTGTTCTTTGCAAGAACTCTATTACGATGTAAATAAAACATTAAAATAAATTTTCACATTTCAAATTGTTCCAATATTGATATCACAATAACGCATATGCTTGTGCATTAAAATTAAATTAACAAATACTTCTCAAAAACTCAACTTTTGGGCAATGGGGAACAATCCCTGCGTTAAACGACACAAATATCAAATAAGGATTTTGTAAAAAATTACACACGATTTTTTAAACTAATATATAACTTCAAACTTTTCCTTGCTTTTTACAAGAATTTGTTTTGACAAACTTATAAATTATTTTAATAATTTCATGAATATAATTTGCTTTTGAAGCCTTTCCAGTAATATGTAAGGAAGCTCCCGTAATGTGCTTCGTATGGAGGTGTAATCTTCGTCTTTAAACAATTTTTCAAAACTTTTATTATCCTGTATATTTCTTCTGTTTGTGCTATAAAAAAAATTCACTCTCTGTTCTAGTTTGTAACATGGAAGCATGTAACAAATGGAGAAAACAGACGAATGGACAACATAAAGCTCACTAACAGGGTTCCGTTATGAAATTTTCGAATAAAGAGCACTACTGTAATGTGTGTATTTAAAACCAATATACTACCCGTGATTTTTGTTGTCGGTGTCTAAAATTCATACACGTCTAAACGTGTATGAATTTCACAGGTTCAATTCGCGATTTTTTTTAAAGTTTTTCGCACCGGAATATCTGGTAAAACATGATTTGAATTAGTTTATGACATAGCCGTCGAACTGGATATGGTTTTGTGCGTTGTTAAACTCGAAAGCGCCATGTTGATTATTGTCATATTTAAGCTTTACATTTTTTTATGGCTCAGCTACAGCTTGGGATGATATCACAAGAAATACACGTCGGTGTGTTGTATGTGTTATCGCAAAAGCAGACTCGTTAAGTAAAACCAAAATGCATATTTTTTATCTTTCATTCTAGACAAAACGCATATAAAGTTTCATATTAAAATATCTAATAGCAAAATATATATAAAGAGATTATTGCTTTTCTATAAAAAACATGACTCTTAAGTAAAAATTTAATAGAAATTTTAAAATTTTATAAGATATTTTGAACTTAAATAGACCTCTTTTAAGTAAAACAACGCTCCTCTTCATGTGACCGCCGATTGCCCTTTATTATGTATCTTGCGATATATTAATACTTTAAACAATTAAAAAGCTTTATTTGAATAGTAATAATATAGATTAAGGAAATGTAAAAATGTTTATATAAACAATCGAAACGCGTCTAACTAAAGACTGGACATATTAATCTTTTATTTCTCTAAATTCAAAAAATTGCATGTTTTCATACAAAATATAGATCCCATTTTATCACCTGGGGGGTTATTTTTCAAGAAGTACAATAATAGCGTCTAACCGAAAATCTGAATATTGCGACTGCGGTGTGCCACAAACTTGAAATTTTCTAACGCTCCTATTTATTTCCTTGAATTTTGGACGACGATTTTTCAAAAGCAAGGTATTCAAAATTTTGTGGTTCTAAGCTCGAATATACCGAAATTTTTATTAAAAAAATCTAAAAACAACTAATTAGTTAGTTTTGCAGACTGCTTAGAAAATATTTAAATAGATTTTTGAAGGCGGTTTTCAATTTTTATAAACGTTCTTTTACCTCAAAGTATTTCGAATAATTATCTTTTTGTTATAAGCGGAGGATAATATTCGAGTTGCCATACAGACAGCTTCGGCTGTTTTGGTTCAGTGATATCTATGAGGATTTTTCGGCATAAAATCATTGAACCCAAATAACCTTTTTGTTAGGAAAAAACTACTAACTATGTGTACCTTAAATTGATTTCAGAGTGTCAAATCTAATATAAATTTAAACGGAACAATATTACTAATTTATTAGGTATAATATTTAGATTTAGCTCACGTTAATATGCAAACAAAACCTTACCCCGAAAGTCAGCCAAATGCGAGTCGGACTAGGGTGGAGAAGGTTCCATATTAATTATCGTATTAGTCCTCGGTAAAAGTATAAGCAGTTCCTTTTATGTGCGTTCTCTCCTTACGACTATTATAAGTTTTCCTTGGAAATTTACAGATTTAGGGTTTTTGTTAATATTTTTCTGTTAAATTTATGCTTTATGGAAAAATATGGAAAACAAAGCTTTACTTATGTGAGGTTTTACATTCCATATATTTTTTCAAAATCGTAGGCTCAATGGTTTCTGAGAAAAGGGGAGATACTCGATTTTCCTATAATTTGTCTCATAAAAAGCTGACCTTCCAATTAGCCTTGTAAATAAACGTTTTAATTAGCTTTCAGAATTTACCTCTAAAATGAGAATTCTTTTATTTACGCTACACGCACGTCATTGGGTTAATATCTCTGTACAACTACGAACTCACAATTTTATCGTTCAGTAGATTCCGAGAAAAGAAGCTGTGATGGACAGACAGACAAAGCGACAAACAAACAAACAAACAGGCAGGCGCTATAGTAATCCTACAATTATTTAGAAGTATAGAATACATTAACTATAAACAATGTCTACCGTATCACATTTGTTTTGCTTGTTCAGTGTATTTCTCTACTGTGCTCCCATGAAGCAAGTCGAAAGTTCCAGAATCGCACCTCAATGATTTTCAGATAGGAAGAATCGACACGCGTGCGGTATATAGGGCGCGCGGCTGGCCGCGTGCCAGCGCCGCGCGACGTCTCGCTCACGGCGGTTTTAAAGGTTATCAGACGATTACACACAGAAATACATTCTGAATCATATTTTTTTTCCGCAGTCGTTACATATTCTAGAAGTCGCCAGTCGGTGTGTGTAGACCTGGAAATTGGACAACGGAAATCACAGTTTGCCGTCAAATAGATTTCCTTTATACGGTGTTCGTCAATCGACAGTGTGAAGGTGGTTTTATCTCAGCGTTGTGTATCTGCTGCCTTTTTCTATGACACGATAGAGCTACTATGAAACGAAAGAAAACGAATCTCCTTCTTTATGCCTCGTATATAATTTTTTCGATTTCCGGAACATGTGTTTGTGTGAATATTTTCCTTTGTACGTGTCCATCTCGTTTCAGATTTTGATATCTCCGCCGCTGACGGGGACGATGTGACAGTCTCTTATTTCAGACTAACTTCCCGTTCGCGGTTTCGCCCGCACGGACGTAGAATGTATTCTTTCAAAACGATTCTACTGTCAATGCCGACCTCGATCCGGCTTTCGATTCTGGCCTTCGTACTACACTTGATTCCGAACCTATAATCGGTTTCGAACTTGGTCCCGTTCTCAATTTCGTTCTCAGTTCTAACGTTCGGTTACATTGACCGTCCCCGCTTTTAATTTCGACTGTTTCGACTGTCGAAATATCGGTCACGATTCTACTTCGGACGAAGCTGGAAAAATGCTAGTTTCAAAATAAAAACAAAAGCCATTTGTATAGTGTAGCTTCATATCTTCATATATTCAATCACTTTTAGAATCGACATGATACTGCAAATATGCTGAGAAAAATATTAGTAGCCTGTTTTACTCAGGGATAGTGTGGCTTTCTATTAACGAAATAAATAATTTTTGAATCGGTTCTGCATTTCTATTTAGTATTAAAAATAGTCGTACGAAATAAGGAACAAATGCTAGTTTTTCTTTTTTGGGGAAAAACCTTTTCTATTCGCTCGGAAAACACATCACCATAGTTTAAACTTGAACAACACGCAATTGTATAAGAACGAGGTACACACAATATACTATATCACTTTATCTACGTTTCGTCCTCAATTATCAAATACGATTTATACCAAATATTCATTTTTATGCACTAGTTGAGAGGTTTGAACCTAACCATTTCCCGCTGGTCGAGTCCGTTTGGAGTTTGCCAACAAGTATTACACGTATAGCTATGGATCACCTCTTTTAAATTATAAATAGTCACTTTACAGGTACAATACTTGCGAGTGCCGTTCAAAATAATTTATTTATTTACCTCCTATAATTGAATCTGAATACTTGGAGACATCCAGGACTATTTCGTTATTGTAATATTAGAATTTACTAAAACAATTCAATAGTTTTAACATAAAGAAATATAAATAAATCAAGGGATGTTAAGACTGCAATTATGTATAAATATCTTTAGTCCTATAACTTATGATTATGTGTATTATCACAGAGAATCATTGACAAATGCAGTTCAAGAAAGCATTTTAAAAGTACTTAGTCCAGTGTTACATAAAAAAAATATAAACAAAATTTTATACGATCATGTCGAAAGAATTAATGTTATCTTAATACAGTATAGTGTCAATCAACAAAATTTCTATGTAAAGTGACTAAAAATTCATTACATAAACTCTCCGATATATGGTTAAAACTGAAAATATTACTTTTTGAAACATCAGGGTAAAGTGAATTAGGTGTTATTACAAAACGAGAAATAAAAAAAATATAAGTTAAAAATGACAAAATCTTACGCTATCAAAACGGAATTCAAATTTTATATTATACAGCGCTACTGAGGGCCGACGTCAATTTCACTATGGACCTGTCCGCTTGTTTGTTGTTCGTCTGTGCAGCCGTCTGTCGTCTTTGCTCGGCTCTCCTTGAGGTTTCTCGTCTGAAATATAACTTCCACTCTTTATTATTATTTCAGATAGATCGGCTAGAACCTTGAATACTCCACGCCGGCGCAGTGTCTTCTATATCTATTTTATCGCGTTTGTGATCTCATTGGGGGCTGGTAACAAGCGTTATGATGACTTCCTGTACTAATATTTCAACCGATGGTGCATGCAAGCGAGCTGCGAAATTGCATCTAATGTTGTGCAAGTGGGCATATTGACCGCTGGAGCATCAATCCACGGTCCATTCTATTATTGATTTATTTCGTCTCCAGCGATAATGAATGATGTATCACTTGCAACCCTCGTTATATCCGTTTCTGTTAAAGGCTAATGTTTACGAATACATCACTATCACATCATAAATCATAAGTAACCTGTGCACGTGGCAGTGTTAATTTCTTAATCCGGATTCGGATTATAAAATTATAATGTAACAAATATATGAAAATAAATCTTCAAAGTTTCTGTTTCTCTAACTCTAGAGTATAATTTTGGGCTATTATTTCCATTGAGTTTACTTTCTTGTTACAATACTGCCTCGTTTGTTTTTAGGTTTCCGTATCTAAAAGATCAAAATGAAAATCTAAATTCTTACGACGGATCTTACATGTCTGGCTTTCTGTATATTCATCCAACTATCCATATAAGCCATGTTCATGTTTCTTCATGATTTCTATATGGTTTTAACGATAACAAAACACATTTTCAAGAACCACTTTTTCGTGAAATAAGACGTGGTGAATGTATGGTTAAGCCACACATTCGAGGTGATATTCCTTGTTCGTATCATATACATACAATATAAACACGACACACTGTAGTGAAACTGTTTATTGCTATTAAAAAAAAAAATCTTTAATAGAATTTTAAAAAAAGTAACTACCTAACGAGAATACACACTGACCTCCTCTGGCTATCCCACATTGATAACAGTGTGGTAACGTTATGAATTTAATAAAAAATAATAAAAGATGGAACGTATCACAAAAGACAAAAAAAATGAACTGAATTTTGAGACATTTACAGCTTCCAAGTATAATGAAAAACACATAATTTCTCATCATGCTCTGATAGTTTAATTCGTTAACTTCTGGACAGCTCACTAGTTTATTTTAAATATTTCAAAAATATGCATTTAAGCTCTGTGCATATTTAACCGGGTTGTGCGTACAGCACAACCCTCCCTATCTACCTATAGAATATGTAACGCGAATATGTGACTACCCAACTACCAAATGTTTGAAATGAACTGACCACCAAATTCGTACCATTTCATAAAATACCTATGCGTGTTCTTCGTCGACCTGTTTCATGTCTGTCAGCCGGTCAGTTGGCCTTCACGGACTTCGCATCACGAACTAAAACTGATGCTGGGAGGGCTGATGGAGTGAGTTGCATTTACCATAATTAAACTATCTTCGATTCCATATGATTGCAATGAAATTTGTTTAATAAACAATCGGGATATTTATAATGAAATGATAATTGTTACTTATTTTAATTCATACAAAATTTGAAAATTCAGTAAAAAATGTATTGGTTTATGTGACTCCCTTTGCTGTTATTATTTTGTAAATAAATTTTATGTTTTATATGAAAAATTCGATCTACTTTTTCCGATACAGCGCTATCAATATTGCTATGAATATTTTGTAACATCAAAAGGATAGTACATAGTGACCTTATATAACATAAAACTAATAATAATAAGGAATACATGTATTAATATATTTTTTAATAATGAAAGTGATTTTATTAACCGCGCTTGGTATAAACCCTAAAATAACTCAAAACGGAGACAGGCGAATGTCTCCCAATTTAGAAGGGCTGGAAGGGCCGGACAGGTGTCAAGTCAGGCAGATTAAAGAAAGTTATGGAAAGATACCAAAGTTTTAAAGATCGACTGGATGGTTTAGAGATTTTATTAAAAACACAAAATGGCAAAAGCAAACTTTGAAAGTGGTTGAATCTATATTTTTGTGGGCGACATATTTTTGAGAATGTAATAATTAACCAGAATCTATTGATTTCTGATATAGACAAAACCTTACAAGAGGTGTTCATCTTGAAATAAAAAAAAAAACGCGTACGTACGTAAAATCTCAAAACGACATTTTGAATGTTCGCTGTATTTTAAAATTCTATCATTACGTGTTCATATTAAAAAGTATATTATTAAAGTAAGAATTTTAGTAATATTGGTTGTAATAAGATTTAAATATTATCAAAGAGTTAATTTTATTATTTTGGTTATTTATTTAAAGTCAACATATGTATTTTCAATGCTTTCAATAATTGAACATAAAGAAAGAAGAGAAAGAAATTTAAAATCTGATAAGATAATTTTTGAGATATCTCATATTATCTCCTTTCCTCCTTTTTAAAGTGAACTTATAAATGAAGAGGTAAGTTTCGTAGTTTTATTTGTTTGAAAGGGGGGTGAACCCAGCAACCACTAGACTAATTCTAAAAATCCTTCCCCTGATTACAAGTTACACTGTCTTCAAGTTATGTAAGCCCTTTCGTTTCTCGATCCAAACATTTGCTCCGACTTCGCCGGCGTAATTGTAAGTATTGTGGTATAAACCTGATTTTGTTGCGATGTGCTTTTTTATAACATTCGAGAAAAAGCCTTGAGCCTTATCGAATCAGAGGAATACAAAATCGTTTCAAAAAATGAGCGACATCTACAACATTAACACTAAACATAAGAACGATCTTGCTGCTCATAAATCCCCTCTAAGCAAAGTTAATAAACTGTTTAAGGTGCAATGTGTGCGCTTTTATAATAAGATCCCAGGTGAAATTCAATATTTACCATTTTATATATTTAAAATTTTGCGTTAAAATATGGCAAGGGCTATTATAACGGGTCTGAATATCTTATTGAAAAAACTCTGGGATTGAACTGCTCGACTATCAGATTTCTTCAGTCTATTTCTAAGTGTTGTACTAAATTAATAATTTCTCAATACTTTGTGTCGATGACTGAAAAAATAGCAACTCTTGAGTTTCCTTTCCAGTCTCCTCAAGGTGAATCAGCATTTGGAATAGGTGGAAATATTAATGCTGAAAAGAATTCGTTAATGACGTACTGCAACCATATTCTCTTACCTACGAAATAATGCTATTTTTGATCGGACTTGAGACCGAGACAATGACCATGAGTTCTAGCAGAATTGGAATGTTGGGCGGGATCAGCTTCGGAACCTATAACGTATCATGGAGACACCGAGATCAGAACCAAGAGCGGCACCAGAATCGGGATCAGATCAAAAGCAGTACGTACTAGTACTTACACATTACAGCAATTACTACATGTACGTGAATAAACAACTTGATCTCAAACATAACAGAAGAGGAATAGTGATTGACGGTGGTGAAACTGTAGGACATACAATAAACGAAATAATAAATGAAACAGAGATCGGTCGACATAGGAGATAAAGCGATTCGTCATGTTTCCGTTCGAGCAGAGACGCGGGCAAAAACTAGCTAGACTAGACTACGAAAGTAAATACGATAGTACTTTTATATTGGGCACCTAAATTATTCTTTCGGAAATTAATCTTTCAGAAAGAACACCATTAAATGGTGTTCTTTATGAAAGAGTTCCGGAATCGGTGACGATTTTATCTTTTGGACGCATCATATCGTTCGGAAAATTTTTTTCGACCTGTTCCAAGCAATTGGAATGACACTCCGAGGACATCATATCCTCATCTCCCATCCGTACGATCTTCGTGCTCAATACGACTTCTGTAACCGTGCAGCGGGCTATTATCCGTAGAATGTTGGAATAATAATTAACCATCGACCTCCTTTCCCGCTTCTCGGAGTTCGGACGAGCAATGACGCCGCGGCCCGGCCGGCGCGCGGCGCGTACACGCAAGTGGCTAGCTGCCAAACTTTTGACAGTTATTGAACTTTTTCGTAGAATAAACAAGGATGCATGGATTCTATTAGTTCGACAGTTTTTCTAGGCTATGAGCGCGTACGCAGCGTACCCTGCTGCATATGTGATCACAGTCTGAAAAAGTTATAACGCTATGTAATGCAACATAAAAAAATATCCGAACGCAAATCTTAGAAACAAATAGACAATGGTATTACTACCGTTTTGTTTTTTTTATTGAACTTTCTTTTATATTACTAAGAATATTTTTTATAAATTCAAATTCACTTATCAAAAGAAAATTAAAAATACACAGATATTCACTTGATCTTCTTTCTTTCACTGCGCTGACATATGTATAGCATTCGCTTAATTTTTGTTTAGTTTTATGCTTTGTCATATAATAACGACTCTATTTTCATTGATCGGGCTTACTAATTCAACTACATTACATGAAATAACATCAATGAATTTGTAAATTAAGCTCTATTATGTACATAAGGATATAAGACAATAACTTTTATTGGCCGCCTGATAGGCGCAGTTGGTAGTGACCCTACTTGCTGTCCCGGGGACGTAGGTTCGATTCACGCGCAAGACAAACATTTATATATACCATTAAAAATTAATGTTTGACTTGACTTTGAGTATTTCTACGTATTACATGTGTATATTTACAAAAAAAAAGTATATCAACTCAGTATAAGCCTCGTTGCTTAGTTTGGGACCAGACAGTGCTGTGTGTATGTCCGAAGATATTATTATATTACTTTAAAGTTCCACAAACCACACTTTGACTGATCCATTGAATTAGATTGCTTAAATTTTTCTCTCTTATTACAATGAAATAGCATACAGTTTTGTAAAAAATACTACAAGGAAAATAATAATATATATGCCTAGACTCAATTTAACTATTAAGAAATTCAAAATCTGCACTCCAAGAATATATTTGCCGAGAGGATCTCGATGCGACACATGTCCTTCTACACTCAACCTCAAAACTCTTTCACCTCGCTCATCCATCTCCCGACCTTGAATACATACCCACGGTATTGCCACCGATAAGCTCTCGTTACCAAGAAAAAAAAAAGAACTCACACAGAAACACTTAATGAATTCATATGAGGTCTATTTTGTGACGATTTCTGTATTAATTAAAGTAATTATTATGAATAAATTGGTATTGCAATAACATTGCGACTATTCTGCCACATTTAAAATGAAAATAAAGACTTTACATCAGGAACTCTTCTTCGAGTAACACGGAAACCGGTGCGTCTGAAGAATGAAGATACAAAAATGGTTCTAAAAGAAAAAAAAAACTACGTAGCAAATGGAGCGACAACGCAACGGTGCGTATGGGGCGAGTCGCGGTCGCAGCGCGCTCTGGCGGCGGGCCAGGGCTCCTACAAAAAAAACATCCACTCGTGTTATTATGTCAGTTTTATGAAATTTATTAGCGACACTTACTGTTATTTTTGGAATGAATATTAGAAAATTCTTTTAAATAGGACTTTCAATTTATTTCTCGCGGGTTTCTAATTTGCCCTTGATTTGAAAAAAAAAAAATTAAAACTTTCTGACACGCATCGAATATAAAGATACAATATAATATCGATCTAGGCTTTTCCCAATACTGAATTCCTATTTGTTAACTTAAAAAAACTGCATTATCACAGCATTTACATTAAATTATAGCTTGCTTGTACGTCACTCAAACATTGATCGATTTCTTTATAATAAAAACATTATCTTTGGATACATTTATGATGACACAGTCCGAAAAATTAAATTAGGACGTGGTAATATACTAAAAGTGCATGGCTATGTTATATATAAGAAGGATATTAAATACTGTATCTAATTTATAACCGAATAGTCTCTACACTGATATATAAGTAGGTGAACTTTGTAATTTTGTTTGTTTGTTTGTAAGAGGTAATCTCAGAAACTACTGGACCGATTTTAAAAATCCTTACAACAACAGGAAGCTCTTATTCGTGAATACTATAGGTTATATTTTTTTTTCTGAAAATTAGCATTTATCCGCGAGTTTGCCCCTGTTTGTAAGATTCCTGATGTCCACATTATTGCGATTTTATTTTGATGTTGTAAAGACATCAAAATAAAATCACAATAGAAAGTTTTTCTCGGCTTCTCTTACGTGTCTTTTTACGACTTTGCCTTAATTTTTTATACTATGTATCCTTAACGGAAATAGGTAAATTCTGGATTGGTTCTACGTCTACATGAACGAAAAAACCACATGTCTTACTTATACATAAAAAGATAAGTTCTTGCACAATTTCTGTCTTCAGCCAAATCGCGGAAACCACTTGATCGATTTCGATCGGTTTGTAACAGATGTATTTTTTATGACCGTCCTAATAGGTCATGAGGCTTTGATATTTATCAGATTTATGAAATTTGAAAAAAATATTTTGCTATGTTAGTAGTGATTCAAACTAGTTAAACATAACTGGCATATAGAATGCCACAGCATTACAGTACCCGCTCAAATACAATGTGACATAGAAAATCCATTTCAACAGTCCGACAATGGATATAGTCGAGTGTCGTTAGTTAGATCCTTATGGAATGGGATGGAGACTAGAATCGCGAGACGAAAAGAAATCATAACTGAAGGTGGGACTAGGATCGAAGCCAAAAACGACATCAGGATCATGACGCCGAGATTGCGATCAGTGCGCGTGACCGTGAACGAAAGCGGTCCACATGCAAACACTAGATTCCTAATGATGAATGTATCTGAGCGAGTGAACCGGATGACGTAACATAAACGAAGATAAGGTAGAATACTGTGCCACGCGAGTGCGATTGTAGGACGAATGTTGTAATCCATGTCAATGATCCTGAACGAGATAGGTAAACGGTCCCTGTTATAAATCCATAGTAGGGCTATGGATTGGAAAGTGGAATCGGAAAGTGAATCTAGAAATTAAATGGGATAAGGGTCATGATTAAAAGTGTGGTAGCTCGATTAAAAAGTAGAAAGAATCTCATTCTATATTCACGAAAGCAGTGCCGCTGGCGGAAACTAGTGTATCATATAAAAAAATTCCGTTATTTCGTGTTTTAGTTGACGACAGGGTATGGTTAGACGCGCGTGCCCTTTTTGCATAATTCTGTTATGGATGGAGCTAGTATTCTGATTTTTTTGTGTTCAGTAGAAAGGAGAACACCCACTTTGCTACGAAACACAGGCTCACTAGATTTTTATAGTGCCCATTTTGAAAGTCATAAATCTTTTGAGAAATCAATAAGTGCCTTTCTTAAAGCTTATTAAAGCTTTCTTTTAAAATTAGCCATCCAGCGGTGTAATTTTTGTATTGTTCATAGTGTAGATGTAATAACAATATAAATGAAATGAATTTCAGCTTAATGTATAGTAAAATACGTAAGTACCTAATTAAATAAACCTCAAAATGTTGAAAATTTGCCAAAACCATTATAACCTACCACTGTCGTGAAATAATTTTTATTCTAATCGAGTGTTATCGCTTTTATAATTGGCCATTTGCTTTTTATAATATTTATTAGTACCTGAACATCCGAACTTTGGACGGCATCTTTTGAGAACTTGCCACGGGAAAAAATGCTTATGTCCATTTCGAACAAAAAATATTTACTTACGTAATAAGTACTGCGTGACGCTGCGTATTGTGTTAAATTCATGTGCTACTGTTCTCACGTTAATAGTGCCATAAGTACCATGTAGTGTCACCTGTACAAGTTGTGTCATGTAGTGTCGTCTATTATTGAGAACGGTACGTTAAGCCTTTTAGTACCTTAGCGCTATATCCAATAGCGTAGTAACAATGCAATCTCACCAGAAAAGTTTACGAGCTAGATGAGATTTTTATCAAAATCGTTAGAGACGTTTCCCAGATACGCCAATATATCTTATATATATATATAAATATAAATATTCACTTAAAGTTACTTTGCTTATAATAAATATTAAAATTATTAGTGTTAGTACACTTGTTGATAAAACGTACTTAGAGTTGTCAAATGCTTATAATAATAAAACGTAAAACAAATTTGTTTAACGACAAAAACTAGTAAGAGTTTCCTGTAGCCCTTCTTTACCGTCAACAATTTCTATATTTCTGCGCATTATATAATTTTTAGCTCGATAATTACAATGAACGAGATTGCACGACTGCATGTCGCAAAAGGTGGTTAAGAGCGTATCTGTTGGTAGTTTTAACACTCCTGACGCCCTGGTAGATGCGACTGTCTGCATTTGCCTGAGGATGTACTGATGCGGCATAAAACGTAGGTATAAATAATAGCGTAACTATTTAGCGGACTAAGATAAATAAAGCATTAACACTTCCTTAGGTGTTAAGTGTCTGTCAATCTTCTGGAATCAACATTAAGTTCATTGGACAGAGATTCATAGTGAATCAACAGATTCGAGGGTCAGCGGTGGGGTGCATGCTGAAAAAACGCATGTTTCAGGCAAGCGGCTAATTATTAGAATCCGCGAACTTACATCTCACACAATTAAATATTTACAATGAACCGTTTCGATTGTGTTTCAGTATGAATTATCACATTATTTTAATATCATGAGGATTTCAACACGTATACACGCCGTACCGAGTTTAAACAATGATCTAAAACTATATATAATTGGGGCATAGGAAAAAAGGATGCAACGAAAGAAGTCAAAAACGTAAACAACGACAATGTATTTCGTTGGAAGACTTTTGTGTAGCCGCAGGTGGTATTCAGGTTGGTGGCCTTCGGATTTTTTCCCGGTACCGCTCTTTGACGCCTTAAAGCTGTGGCGCCACCTACGCTTCCCATTTAGACGTCCATTATTTTTCAGTGAAAAAGAATAACTTTTTTTTCGTTCCTTTCAGTATTTTCAGTTTTTTAGCAGTAAAGTTTCATTTCATTACTTCAATTTGTATTACGCCTACTCCTTTTAGTGGACATCGATGTCAATTATCAGATGAAGAATTAATTTTCCCGATGTTATGCCGGTCAGTCGAGTGACAAAATCAGCCATTTTATACATGCACTCTTTCATAATAGATTTCCTGTCCTATTCAAAAAACTGTGCGATACCTAGCACAGTTTTTTTAAATAGGATCTACTATTGCTTCATTGTACTTATCTGTGATTAGCTCTATGTGAAGTGGACAACGTGGTTTCTTCTGCGTACATTTCTGTGATTGATTCTTGACTCCAGACTGTTCGTAATATCACTACATGTACACGCCTAAAAAATATTAGCGTGACCCGAAGTATGACTAATATTACGTTTGTTACTAATCAGAAGCAAATCACTACACATCGATGCTTGACACCGACTCTAAATTATGTGCCATAAAGGAACACCATTCTAAAAACGGAATTATAAATTCAAAAAGCAATTTTGTAACGGCCTCAAAAAACTTATCGAAGTTGATCTTATTTTAAAACTTCTAGGTTAAAGTTACAAAATTATTGGAGTGAAAACTTTTATAGACAGGTCGGATGAGGTGCAATTTGAAAACACTCGTGACCGACATGGTCACGTGATGTTGTCATTTAATTTACCGTGTCCTTATTTGATTGCTATTTTAGATGGTTAAGTATGTGATTACTTGCAACAAAAAGTGAATACAAAATATATTAATATCTTTTATATATGAATATAATTTTTATAAATAGAAAGAAATATTGGTTCTTATTTTAATTATCATAAACCTATTGTATCGTTTTTGAAACATAATCAAACGGTCGACAATACAAATTGGTTGAATATTGTAGAAGTGATGCAGAGAATGAAGTGAATTAAATGCAGATATTATATATATATATATATATATATATATATATATATATATATATATACTGGGCTTGAACAGCCCATCATGCGTTTTAGCAACAAATAAACCACATGAAAATGAATATAATTGTTGCTCGGAGTGGCGATAGATGTCAAAACCAGACTAATATAAACAATTTTAACTTACGAATTGAGAAATTTTAATTTATGATACAATCTACGATATCCAAAAAGGCCACTGTCATCTAATAGTTTCAAGTTTTCATTTCTGTTGGTAGTCCTCATGACTGCCGAGCTTTTTTGTTTTAAATTTCATATTGAAATAAAGACTTTTTTACGTATTTTCTTCAAAGGCGATCTAAGAAACTTGATGATTTTAAAAGATGTAGAATGATATCTTATATACTAAGTCGGGGAAAAGTTTTGGCTTTTGCTTTTGCGGTCGGAGGTTTTCAACAACTTGTTGCTATTTTGCATGGAGTGATATAATTCCGTTGCTGTAGAAATTTTGGAACTCCTGATTAAAAAACTTTCTAAGTATTTGCTGAGTGGCTAAACGTGTGTGTAGTCTGGCGTTATCACGGTGAAAAACCACATCCTTTCTGGTGATCAATTCCGGTCGTTATTTCTCCACTTCTTGCTTGAGTGTCATCAGCTGTTGTCAGTGGAGATCCGAATTGATGGTTTTGCCCGGCAATAAAAGCTCTTAATAAATAATGCCTTTCCAACATCATCGAGAGTGAATCCGGGCTTATAATTTTTGTTATATTATTTTGTGCATACCGCGGTCAACATTACAAATTTTTTAAGAAATCCAATTTTTGATAAGCGGACCATCGAAATAAATACATCGATGTCTTATATATATGTTTCGTTTAAATAATGTGGGTTCTATGAGGATACGAACATATACATGGATGCATGAAATCCATGTATAAATGCGTCGCTCAAATCATAATTTCTTTTTGGTTTCGCTTTAGTCGAGCAAAAATATTCTTCATGCAAATCACTCCCGACAATCATTGCGGATCACTTAGAGCGATAAAATACTGTTAAGGATTTCTCAAACTAAATATTTTAAAAGAACGTATTATATTTTGAACAGCACTTATTTTAATAAATTACAATCGGATATATGCCCGAGTACACAGGATCTTTCTGTACTTATTTACTTTTTGAAAAATGCGCTCAAAAAGTTTTACCTAATTCTGGGCAATTAATAAAACACCATTAATAATTAATCAGTGCGTATGTTTTTTTTTTTGCATTGCTGTCTCTCTAACACGTCTACGGTAGGAAGGAACCGTAGAAAACAATATCCACGCGTCAGAGTGGACCGCAAACGTGGGAGCGGAGGGGGCGTGCGCGCGCGCCGCCTCTGACGCATATCAAAGATGCGCGACGCCATTTTTTCCCTCTGGCCGGCGCACGGCAAGTCGATTTGGCCGCTGGCCAAAGACGCCGCCTGGCAAAGTGCCAGAGCGCTCGATAACCCCCTCTGAAAGCTTAGCCTATGCTCTGACGCTGGTGAGTCGAATCGAAAATGAAATTCGCCATTTCGACATAGATGCTTTTTAGAAAATAACAATTGTTAATTATACTATTTGAAGTATAATGTATTTTCCCATTTTAACTAGTGTCCAAACTAAACTAAAACTCTTACATTGGTAACTGAAAATATAACTTGCTTTTTAAACACTTTTAAAATTCCTTATTTATTATATTATATATATTAAAAATTTCTTGATATGCAATCATGACGATTTATAGTAAAAAGCGAACGTAAGAAGAAAGCATCGATTCATTTATTGCTCAACTCTAAATATATTCTAGTAAACATCATTGTGTTAAATAATTTAAACAAAATTAACGAAATCTTTAAATTTTGATTGTGGACATATTTAATCAGCCTCGTTCATATGTCGACAGTATCTTTTTACAAAGTGCGATAATATCAGAAATTTGTCGACTTTTAGTCGAAAACTAAAATGTCGACTAGTTGGCGAACGTTTCGCCGCGCGCGGTGTGAGCCATCTGCCGCTTACG
This sequence comes from Eumeta japonica, assembly GCA_005406025.1. Taxonomy (NCBI): domain Eukaryota; kingdom Metazoa; phylum Arthropoda; class Insecta; order Lepidoptera; family Psychidae; genus Eumeta; species Eumeta japonica. Next base: position 99,309 of record BGZK01000411.1, read on the forward strand.
CGATCAACGAACTAAGGACAGCGCTGAACACTGAAACGCATTCCTAGCTTATTGGAATGGGATTTTACGATTGGCCGTCCCGGTTCAACTCATCGGCGATACATCGAATCGTAAAACAACAGCTATCACATGCTCTGCTATTATTCAATATTCGTGAATTGTTAAAAACTGATAGCAAAAAATTAAGAAATTTTACGAAAATTTGTCGTCTTTCGCCATTTTGTAATCATGATTATTTTCCCTTTAAACAACAATAAATATAAAATTTTAGTACAAAAATGTAATTTTAATTAATTGAACCGAGGTAATAATGTTACAGCTAATAATTTTTCAACATACTTCAACAAATTAGCGCATGAAAGTAAATATGAACGAGAAGAATTGATATAATTTTCACAATGCATTCTATCGTTAAAATAAAAAAATTCTACATATCTAACAATGCATTATTTTGTAAAGAAAATTGTGGTCTTTCTACAAGAATATTGTCGATAATCACTTCGATATCGCGACTTCACGTTTTCGAGTCAAGATCACCATCGCCCGGAGTAAATGTTATTTTATGGTATAAAACCGACGACCGCCGCGCGCGCAGTCCTCGCTGAGTCACACCGCAAACCGCCGAGTGAAGCAACAGCTGCCAAAGGATCTCGGCTTACGCTGCGCACGGCGCACGTGTTGCTCCTATCCGACCGCCGGCTAATAAACGGCCTATGTACAAAATTTCGCGAAACACGAAAAGCGCTTCATCTCCCCGGCTCCGTTGAACTCTTTTTGACGCGCCCGCGATAAATATCGGTCTCTCGTTACAGGAAAGCTGAAAGATTTTTCGCGCACAACTGCTTATGACTGTGTGCGCTGTCGCTCATGCGTGTGCAGGCGAGCCATGTTCCATGAGCCATTAGAAAATTAAATGAATTACGGGCAATTATTATTGTTTCCTTTACGCAATACTTCTAATGAAATAATGATTACGTATAATTGTTCCGATTTGTAGAAATGTACGCAATCGACAAACAAACGCGTATAGTGGACATGCCAACACACAGCAAAACTTATTTATGGATAAATATACTGTTTTCATGATAATTTAATTTTCGAACAAATATCACTTCATTGGACCTAAGGATCTTTATTGTGGGTATGAAATTGAAATAATTATTTGGCTTATAAAAAAAATTAGATAGTAAGTCTTAAAAGCTCAACAATTAATTAGAATTCTGTCAAAAGCTGTTGTATTGTTAAAGGAACTAGAACGCGAGCAAAATGATGTCATTTTGACAAAAAATACAGTTTTGATGCTCAGAAAAAAAAAATTAATGCAAATGTCTAACATTTAAATGAATCAACAAAGTGCTGATTAGCAGGTTTTTACTTTTGTAACGTCCCAAAAAGGCAAACGTAAAGAAAATGAACAAAACTATATCAGCACCATCGTTCAAGCTGAACCTGAAATGGAATTTCTTCGTGATATAAATTTTTGTAATCATTTATTACGTGATCATATACATAATAAATCGATTGTTAAAGCACAAGTGTTCATAATACTACTGAAAAATTGTTGTATTTTTCTGTGCCTTATGTTTACTACAGCAAGTATTTCGACAACTGCTTTAGCTCTTTTTCGATTTACGTCATATTACTTCAATTTAATAGTATTGACAGTCTATTAGTAAACTGATTTGAATTATCTGTGTAGAAAGATTTACTCAAATCACACGGCGAGTTTGTCGCGTGCTCAGTCAATTTACGATTGCCATGCGCCGGCGCAGCTGCGCCACCCCCTCTCCGCTCTACCTCTCCTTCTTCTAGATTCCCTTCCCTCCCACCCCTTAATAACCTCCCTCTCGTGTAACAGCTGCGGCTTTCCATGCGCGCGCGTCGAAAAAAATCCACGACAACTAATGAGTAGAAAGTTCCTAAGTGGCGAGTCTCGGCGGCGCGTGGGCCCGCCTCGTGCGCACAGGAGATGATACGAGTCGAAATTAGATCAAAACATTGTACAAATTTAAGTTAATAAAGATTTTTCTAAGGTTATTTCATTCTAATCAGTAAAGTGAAACACGATTTCATTACAACTCAGTATTTTGACGTGACAACGTCTTAAATTAGGTTGCGGCTGGGAGTCACTTTTGTAACGCTCGGTAACGTAACGATGAGTCACCGAACGAGATGCCGAAATTTATGATCGGTCTTTTTCAAGAAACATATTGCAAATGTATTAAAGTTATTGTATGTATATTTGTATATAAATACGTATGTATGTGTAAAGGTAAAAATAAATTTTGTTAATATGAAATTCAGTGCGAGATTCTTTGTATAAATTAATGTTTAAATATAATTCTTTGTATAAATAAATGTTTTAAATTGTACTATTATTTCATCCTTCTTCCTACTATACGAATGAATATTCACATTAAAATGATTTTACCATTCAAAGTCGTTGTCACAAAACTTTCTGTATACCGACTTTACAGAACAAATTTTTCTTTATAGATCGTTTGAAATATTTTAGTTTTATCGAAAAACATGTTTTTTCAAGAATGTAAAATTTATCGACTTTTCAAGAAACATATCAAAATACTTAAAGTTTTAGTTAACAATTTCCCATTACATTACCACATCTTGACGTATATTCTGAAAAGAATCAACGAAACCTGGCATTGAAAAAGTCTCTCTGTACTTTAATTAATTTAATTATATCGTATGCATTAATAGTACAAAAACTACAGTAATAATAAGAGTCTGTTTTAGGAAAAGTAGCGTAAAGTATACGTGGCAGTGTGAGTTTGTGCGCCAACTGAATATACTAAAAAGTTTATTAACAGTGCTTTGATCTTACAATAGCATAGGCCTCTCATAGACTTACAAAACATAAAGACCTGCCTCTCCACGTACGATTGAATTGTGTACGAACGCATGTGTAAATGAACGAGGCCTGTTCCAACGCCGGGCCGGCTCACCGCCCGCCCGCCGCCCGCCGCCCGTCGCCCGCGCGCGTGCCCACCCGCCTATACGTGCAACACTGATTGTTGTTACATTGTTATTGCATTGCGTTTCCTGTTGTTAGCCGCCTGCGGCACGATCTACACTCACACTTACAATGCGAACTGCAGCGCTTGACGTCATGTATGCATCTATCTCGGTGCGGTGGAAAAGCGCGCTACCCAGAGCACCTGTGAACACTGCCCGTGTTTCAGTATTAACCAGTTCTGTTTTTTTTACATAAGCGACACGAGGCACGAGTCCAGAATCCTCGGTCCGATAGGGACTGCGAAATGTGGTCATTGTTGTTCGACTTGCACGTAAAATTACATTAAATTATAGTTCATGCATTATTTGGCGTCCTAAGAGGGTCCCAAATTCTGTGCGCCCAAAGGCCAAGGATCTGTGTGTCCAAGGGCTTCGACTCTGTGTACCTAAAGACTCTGGCTCTATGCCTACCTTGATGTGACCTATCGGCGCTGCCTTGATGTGACCAAGGACCCGATCTCTGTCTACCCAAGGACCCTGCATAGCCCAAGACGGTCCTGGCAATACCAGGAGAATTATAAACGGAATTAATAATTCTGCTTATAATTCCCAAATCCTTGTTAGAAATTCACTAACTTTAGGAGCAGTGTTTACAAAGATTTGCGATTGAGGTAAGGTAAAGTAAAATACTGCTGAAAATGACATTTACGTCTGAGCATCTTAAAACGGCGGTTGAGTGCAGAGCCGCCTCGCACGCAAACGGTTCCGCACGTAACACATTTTTTTGTACATACAGCGTTCCAATTTTTCACCGTTGTGTTTTAAATATGAAAAGCAACATAAGTGAGAGCTTTAATTTTGTTGATAAAGAATCGTTATCTGCAATCGATTCTTCATTGTAGCATTTAAAAGACAGGGACTGTTTACGCTTATGTGGAATTATTTCACGTTATTTTAAACAGATTTTGATCGTTTTGGTGAGATTTCTTATGTCTATATACTTTTTAAAAGTGTATAAATATAACAGAATGTAGAATGATAATTTAGATATTATGATAGTGAAATTACACAATTTGCAATTGAAACTATTTTGTTGCACTTAACTACAGTGGTCTGAAATACACAAAAATGTAAGTCAACTTAAACTAAGATTATGAAAAATAAAAAATGAATATAGGTAAAAAAAAAAATCATAAAATTCTTTGATATTACTATACTCTACTTCTGATAACATAAAAAAAATATTGTTGACTTCTCAATTTAGGACCGTGTACATTATTTTACGCGTATCATTTTCTTTATTATCTTCTTTCTATATTCAAACACAAGCGTATGTCAACATTCGACATTTTCGTGAGCAGAGCATAATTTGTAAAAACGCAATTAATTATTTTGTGCATTTGCGTTCATAATTACATTGCAAGAATCCGAAAACGGTCACCCTGCCGTCAAGTATCGTGTTCGGGAAAAAAAATAAACTTTATTATTTATGTACTTCATTTATGAAAAACTGACTCACGACGAAACTTCGTCAGCGTATAGATGCAGTATGCCAGGTTTTTATCATTAATCCGATCTAGTGTGCGACTTCAATCCCGATGTCAATCTCAATGCGATGGATCTATATTTCTATCACAAACATAATTCTACTTCTCATCCTACTTCTCAATGTTCTCATCCCTATTTTTTAACCAACCTCCCGTTTCTAACTATCCCGATGACGAACTTGATTAAGATTATTTATGTAGGCATTGGATATGCAGTTAACCTAATAGGCTGTTAACAAATCCTCGAGAATTGAGTTTTATGATACCAATCAACTGAGCGTATATTCGAAATAAATAACTTTTAATGGAAATCCCTTCAGAATTTAAAACCCGCTCAATTGCTCACTGACTTTTATCAATTAATTGTTTTTTATATGTAGAATTTCGCTTTTTCTATTTCTGAGAAAATTCTCAATCCCAATTTTGGCACCTATACGACCATGAGCTGCAAAGATATGGAACTCTCTAGAAGAAAAAAAATTCATGCTTACCCTGGCACCTTTAAAGATATTTTGATACAGTCAAAGAAGATTAATAAATCCTCTACTGTACCTACCAATTAAATGAAAAATAATCTTTCATTCAATAATACACTAACAACCTATCAGAACAATACGAATTGAGAACTATCGCGCTATCGCCCTACTGATAGGACATCTTTCCGATAACCTTATTACTTCTCATTAAGATGTGTGAACCTTAAGTCTTTCATGCAGGTCAAGTAGGAGTTGATGACGGCCGTCAACTCCCACTAGACGTCAGGGGAACACGGGAGACGGTGGATCCCGTTGTCAGTGCAATAACAATATTCGGGACCCGCCGCCTCTCGTGACCCTCGAGGCACAGAGCGAGAGACTGTCGATCTGTCAAATTCCTTGTCTTTATCCATAGCCTCATAATTGGATCACACTAAACCATAATACATAATAATTTTTTAAGAATAGGGACGTTCGAGGAAGATGTCTGTATCGATGTCGAAAACATTTCTTGCAATGTAGACCTCATTTCTTTGGAATACTGTCATAGTTTGGAATTGTTTTTCTATATCGCTGCTGCAATAAAAAACCTTTTGCAATTACCATTTTATTAACTATTGTTACTAATTTCATACTTTATTCGATCAGTCACTTGATCAGTCTGCTAATATTGCATGTTGTTTATAAGCAAACAATATAGAATTTCCGGCAAAATAGTGGAATAAATTTTAAATGTAGAATAAAAAATCAGATATTAAATTCACACACCGTATCCCTTCATTTATACAATATCATCTTCGAAAAGAAATCTTTTGTTGAATACAATAACATTTTGAAGCAAATATTGTGATATGAAGATGAACTGCGATTCAAGAAGTAGATCATCAGAAGGCCAAGAATCAAGAATAAGTCAACGGACGTTAGTAAAGCTACTTTCTGTATGACGAGGTCATTTCGCTTGTAGGTCGTAGCAGATCGTTCGGCGAAGATTGATCTATCTCCGCGGAGGTTGCGACGCCCACGCCGCCTGTCTCTCTATTTTCTTTTTTTTTTCTCGTCTATAAAAATCTTAAGACCAACGGCCAGACGCGCGTTAGTCACATGCGCAAAATTTTTTCACCATATAAACGTCTGCTAAATGATTCACGTAACAGTTGCCATGTGTTGGTTCTGTCGGTTCCTATGGAATTCGGAAGGGAGACCGCTTGAATCACACGCCGCAGTAGACGTGCTGCGAGTCTGCTGGGTTTTAGGTCAAGCTGATGGTTACCGGATTTCGTTTCGTACTGAGTTTCTAGTGTTTGTAAGAATCTCATAAAATAAAGAATAATCCCGAACTCTGTTGTTCAGAGAATGAATAGTATTAAGTTTCAAAGCAATTCAACTTTAATAGTAAATTCATGGTACACTAATAAAACTATGACAATTGTTACTTTTAAGCATATTTGGCGTGATATTAAAATGGAAGTAGTTAAAACAAGATTAGTATTTCATTGTATCGAGATATATAATTAAATTCATTTTTGACATGTAACCTAACCTATAATATATAATGTAATAATGAGTCTTTAAAATAAAAAACATAAAAAATGACCAAAACAAATAATTACCTGTCGATGAAAGCACTATAAAATAATTCTATGATTATAGTTTAAACAAGGAACAGATAGGAGTAGCCCCGAACGATAACTTAAAAATGACTAAAAACCCAAAATCAAATTTGTTTTTCTACTCTCGCCCCGATACATTGTTATGGCTATTATAACGCGGTCGCGGTGCCGGCGCGGCGAGGGCGGGCGGCGGCGCGTGCGCGGCCATGTTGTAGAGCACGGGCGGGCGCCGCCCGAAATAGCCCGCGCGCCGCCCGCGACCCCGCACTCCCCGTGCGCCGACGCCTGTCGCCGCTGCCAAACCTCGCCGTGTAGAATCGTGACCATTGAAGGCGCGCTGTGATGCGTTCATTAGGAATATTTTACAATTAATCATACATTAAATAAAGTTTTCTGCAGTTTCATAATCACCGCATTGGCGAGCTGGTGTCTCCGCACTTTTCTTCCAGCGGACAAAGGGTGTATCCGCCGTGAAACGTTTCAATTTCCTTCGCTACATTTCATTTCTTTCCTCATCAGCACAACAATGTGTCCCGACAACGACGGACTGATCTATCCGCTTTGACTTTTGCCTGCCTGCAATATGTCTAATTTGTTAACTCTTCCATCACCCAGACCCCTAAATAATACTATATTTCTTGTTTATATACAAAGTCGAAAACATTTCAGCGTATTGCATTTCTGTATTTTATATTTGACAGCAGGAGTTTATTCGAAAACTTGTCACTGTGATAAATACGTAAAGATTTAAATAAGCGGTATGAAGTTTAACGTTCTGGAGGTACTTATGGTTTAATTTAAATAATATGGAATATTGTTTATTTTATTTTTTCAGTGTTATTCTCTTCAACTCCCTCAAAATCCGATTCACATTTCGTAAAAATACATACCTTTCTTTTAAATAATACAATAATATTTATCTCACAGCAACGAAATGGATTCCCATGCATGCATGCACATGAATTTTAGTGCGATAACGTCTATGTCTCAACAATGTTTTAAAAATCTCATAATCTCCTATTCTCGCCTTCGTCGTCTGCTGTATTATGTTCTAGCAGACAACCACAGCTATCCTTCTGATGGCTTCATTCTTCCTTTTTTATAATCTATAAATAAAACCAGATCATTGTTTTTCTTCATATGTAATTAAAAATTTCACGGTCCAAAATGTGACTGACTTTAATTGTAACTAAAATAATTTGCTCCTTTTATATTTGTTACGTATTCATCTAGGCATTTTATTTTTACTAAAATATGTTACATATTTTGCTTGTGTTTTCCAAGTTTTACATTAAAATTTCATACAACGTTATTTGTTAAAAAGCCGGATTTTAGTGTACTATTTTGTGAATAAATATATATAAACCTAAGTTTTATTTTCACACTTATTATCAATTTTTATGAAGTAGATGCACTTATCTATACTACTATATAATTCTATGGGCTCTGTCTGTACATACAAATTTTTTATCTGTCTGTCTCTTTGTATGTCCTATCATAACTTAATTACGGTTTGACCGATTTTAATTAAAATTGATTTAGAGTAAAAGCTTGTATTGTAATGCTTTCAAATTTGAAAGTAACGAGTTCCATCCCTTACCATAGGCACACAATTGACCAATGACATTTTTATATGAGTCAAATAAATTTCACTGGCTTCACACATTACATCACAGAGCAGATTAAGCAATTTCGATTCATTGTAGTCTCCCTCAAAAAGAGAATACAGCAGGTTGACTCTTCTGTGGCATAGCGAAAGCTGGACACAGAAAAAATCAGGATTAGCAATATTATGTACTGTATTTATTTATTTATCATATTAGGCACCGAATTGAAATCTTTAAAAGCGAAATTCAATAAGCCCGAACTTGTGCGCCCTACGGCGATGCGTTAGCGCGCCATACATTTTCCATTTTAATGGCCCCTTTTAATGAGCCGTTTATTGTCAGAAGAGCAAAGCCGGCGACGTGATACTTAACATCAACACACATAAAACAAACTTGTTATCGCTTTGGCGCTTTCAAACAAGGAGTCGGAACGCTTACGCCGTCATACACGAAAAAAATATGCTCTCTTTCGGCCGATGTACCTTAGCAATGATGATTTTTTTTCAATTAAATAAAACTAAATTATACACTTCGTCATTATTTAGTGTATTTTTTTATATTAAAATCACACGGCACTTTGGTATATTGACAAGTTATATAGTATAATCTATACATACGTATAATAAAACTGTAACCGACCGATGCCTGTACTCCGGAAATATTTATGAAAAAGTAATATGGGAATTCTTTATACGCGTAATGGAAATCATAACAATTGTCTTTGGAATTTTCGTCTTTCTGTCTGTATGTTTGTTTATTCGCGTATCACGTAAATACAGAACTTAATTCAATTCATTCCTCACGAGTGTGTCACTGGAGGTCTAACTTAATAAGGCACGTTTCATTTTGATACTCCGTCTGGAAACCGACTTATATGCAGAGCTCTCTTAAACTGGGAAATCTGACGGAATATAAGAAATTATTTTTAGCATTTCGTGACTGTACGTTTTGAAATCACGTTGTACTCTCTTATTATTTAACTCTTAAAAATTACAGACAAGGGCAGGATCACGCTTACGCAGACACAGCGTGATCAGTCGATATGAAGGATAAAGTAATTGATACTGAGTCCAGACGGGAGGAGATGCGGGAGAAGGCTAGTGTTGTCTAAAATGGTAAGTTACTTCATTTAGATTTAATACTTTGAATACAGAGGTAATGAAATGGAGAATTTTTTTGTACCAACTAGAAATGCAATGCATGTTCATCGAAGTACATCTAAAACATACATGAATTTAATATCGTGAATGGATCAAAAGCTACGTAAAAATCTAACGAAAATTGTTTAATCATCGCAAATAAGTAATGTTTTGATTTTCAGAGGTACATAATGCGTGTGTTTGAAGACACTTACTTTGTCCTAAGGTTCATTCAATCAATACAATACAAGTACATTGTTCTTAGATTCCACTTTGAATAGACCAATAATTTAACTTTAGATATACATTAAATGTTTCCATTGAACATTTCCAATACGTAAGACATATGGTTGCTTATAGTGCCATATCCATGAACATCTAATTCTAAATATTAGTGTCTACGTGCTATTTACTATATTACATAGTGATGCACTATTTAGTGCCGATTTTAATAATGAGTCACCGCGAACCTTTTACACCCAAACAATAACGTGACATGCTGATTCACTTTGAGTTTTTTATTGACAACTCATGGAAAATTTGTTGATCAATCGTCTGTATATACATTGATCGATTACAATGGTGACGTAAATTGCTGTATACTTCGCAATGTCGTATCACCCTAAAGATACTATTAACCAGTTCTGATTAGAACACACGGTAATATCTAACATAAAGTTTGATAAATACTAGGTGATGTTGACCGTTTTGAGTTTTAATGTGAAGTATTCATGTACATTGTTATTGAACAAAGTTTATTGGTCGTGTTGAGAATTCAATTTTTTCCATATGGTCTGAATCCGCCGTCAATAGTCTACATCTAGAGAAAATTATGACTTTCAAATACTCATTATAAGTTACCTATTATACGCTAATAAGCAAAATCGAAGTTGACACGACACCGCTAAACTAAACCCGGCAAAGTTAGTTCCCGGCCAATGAAACAAGGAAAGCAAAAGGAGTGATGTCACAACACATACGCCATAGTGTCTATATACACATATACACAACATAGTACATATGTACATAATAAATAAGTATCAAAACGTAATAACAAAACGGGTAGCGGGTATAAATGCAACTAGTTTATGTTAACGAGTGTGAGGAGTAGAAGCGAGAGTGGTGGATGATGACAAAATGATTGTAAAACAATATAATAATTGAAAGAACAGGAGCTATGAATATTAAAAACTGTTATCAGATAGTAACATACGAGATATGTTTAATAAATGCTTTTTAGAAGAAATGTAATTTCTTTCGATGAAACTATTACTATAAGTTGTCCACTGAATTCATGATAATGAAATATAATCTACTAATCGCTTGAAATGCATGAGACACCATTTATCGCTGAAAGCATTAAAATAGTTTAAGAATAGTAATTTATTGATTACTGGTCCAATTATTCAAATTTAATCTGTTACAACCATGCGAAACGAAAGAGCCCTCGCGAGATTGAGTATCTACAGCTAAATGAAAGGGTACACGAGCACCACGTTCAGAAGTGAAGTCAACTTCATTAGTCAAATTGGAGGTGGAAGAGATGCGAAAGGTGTGAAAATGAAAGATTTATGGGAGTCTTATGCATTCGTAAGTAGCAGAAGGGAACTGCTGCTATAGAAATGCCATTGCCGCATCACAACGAACGGAACACATACTGGCAGGTTTGACATTCGTAGAGATGTCAGGCAGGGATGTGTAAGTTCACCCGGCCCATTCTACGTATTTATGTATACAGCCTGTATATTTTGATTTGAAAGAGTATGAGCGTGAATTAAAAATGGGTGAGCTGCATATAAAATACCTCCTGTACACCAACGACCAAGTGATCCTTGTGCCGTCGACGCGCGAGTTGTAGACGAGTACGACTAAAATGCACGATTCTGTTAAGAAAAGAAAAATGATTAAGGTCATGCCACTTGAAAGAAGCCAAAGTATAACTGGATGCGATATGTATATAAAAGGTCGGAGAGTTGAACAAATAAAAAAGTTTGTCTACACGAATAGTTTGTTTACAGATGATGATAAACGTTATAAAAATATTGAAAGGAGAATGAATGCTGGAAATAAAGAGAATGGAGCTCGCTCGCTGTTATGAACAGTAAAAGTGTTTCGCGACAATAGAGTTTGGTTTCAATGATGGAAATTTGGCCCCTAAACTAATACTAATGGATAATGTTATAAAAAAATATTTAAACGTATTTTATTCATAGTCCATTAACGCAACTCGGCATAGATAAGAATATTTCACAGGTTCGGTTGTCGCAATTCGTTAGTCTATTACAGTTTATTTCCATACCGCACACGAATACATTATTCAAAAGTGCCAGCGACCGAAACTCGCAAAGCCGACGCCGAAAGTTCTACGAGCTCGCTCCAAGTGTCTACGAGCCACTCCCCCACGCCGCGGTCTCGACAGTTGCAGTCGGCCGGCGCGCCAGCGATCGCGCTGAATAAACGATGAACGCCTCGATCTGCGCCGGCGGCCGGCGGGCGCAGTTCGCGAATTCGCTCTTGTGTAGCTCCTCTTCTGCGAACGTCCAGTTTCCGTCAAAGAGCTGACGGCAAAGTGCGTAATATAAAACGAGTAACAATTGAAGAAACAGTTTTTTGTTTCCAAGCTTCGCGAGAAAGAAACTCGATTCAAGTTTATTTATGAAGTCGCTTTGTAGAACAGTATTTTTATTCCAATTAACCTCAAACATCATAATAAAACCGTAACTACGATAAATTTTTAAATTACTGCGCCGTATTCGGTTTTTTTTATTACTCTAATAAGGTTTTAGAAGTAAATGATTAATACTTCTAACGAATACAGTAATGAGCAAGATATTAATGTTTGAATATGACAGACATTGATCATTTGTCAGAAAATGCAATGAGAAACAGTGAGGTCGTTACGAAATAAAGACACATAAACGCAAGACCCTGTTTAGCAACAAATGTAGAATAATCTATTTTGAAGACATAATTGCGTCGTCTAGATAATTTGACATTTTAAGCGATAATAGGATTTGTAAACTGTACTAGTGGTATCATCAGACACAGATTCTTTAATGATTGCTACTCTGCTGTAAACAAATTCGACAAAGGTATTGGGGGTGCATAGGTTATTTGGATAACTGTTTCTTTCAAATAAGTGCTCATACACCCTAACATTGCATTAGCCTAATAGTTTAGAATTGATGTAAGAGACACATTTATCACGAAAATTCTATTGTTTCTTTTGCATTCTGCTACAACGCGATAGTAATCAGAAAATTGTCATGTTACGTGCGTAAAGCAAATTGATCCATATGCATTTGCAAAGTTATCATACCAAAAATTGCTTAGCAAATTTATATATATGTATATATATGAAGATATTTAGCACAGGATTATCAGTTTTCGAAAGATATTTATATAAATCTACTCAACTGCCGTGCAAACAGCATTTGTAAGTTAATTTCATTATATAGGAAATGATTTGTTACCTTTACAAGTTCTATTATTTCACTCTTATGTATGCGTACAATTTTTGCTTATTTATATATTACTAGCTTTCCGTATGCGGCTTTAACTGTGTGGGATTCTGTATGTCACATAAAGTATTTGTCTTAACTCAACCCTCTCCCTCATTCACCGGTTCACTCCCCTCCATTAACCTTCCTGCCTTTCTATATTTTTCTGTCAGTCAAGCGCATCCTGATCAGAAGGTCGAGTATAGATTTTAGCAATTATTATTTGCCTTGTGACTTCTAAGACTAGACGTTAAAATGAAAATATTTTTTTCCTGGCATGTAAAGTAAATGAAATAAATTCTGCATTCTGCTCCAAACTAACTCTATCCACTAATGAAAACTGTATTAAAATCCGTTTAATAATTTCAGAGATGTTCGTAAACAGATAGACAGACAAACAGACAAAAAAATAAAAATCGTTTTGTCTTACATTACCTTACTCTGATTGTCCCCCTCACTGCTTTTCGTATATAACTTCAATGTACAGACACTTCATTATTTGGTACACCTGCGACCATTATATGGTCGCCGACAAACAGGCGACTTTGGATAGATAGCTCATTCATAATAATAATAATAATAATAATAATATCTTCGGACATATCTACACAGCACCGTCTGGTCCCAAACTAAGCAACTAGGCTTGTATTATGGGTACCAGACAGTTGATATACTTACATACATACTTTTTTTTTGTAAATATATACGTATAATACATAGAAACACCCAGACTCAAGACAAACATTAATTTTTAATCAAATAAATAAATGTTTGTCTTGTGCGGGCATCGAACCCACGACCCCAGCGCGTCAGGTAGGGTTACTACCATTGCGCAAATCAGGCAGTCATTGCCAGTCTACTTTCATATTCTTTCAAATTATAGTAACGACTATTAATTAATACGTTCAACACTAATGGTGACGTTACACACCTCGACATCTCTACGATTATCAACTCAGCCAGTGCATACCGAATTAATTTCTAATCAGTCTCTTTTAATTTACCTTTTACACTATCCATTATGCATATTATGTGGGCGTTCTTTGAGGATTTTAAATTTCGTTATACTTTCTCCTTTTCACCCATTTTTTCGCTTACCTCAATAGTTCACGAATAATTAGCTTTCTTATTAATATTAAATATCTTATTCATTATATATATCTCATTTGCTATATATACTTATATGGACTTCATCATCATGTACAATTTGACAAACTCTAATCATTAATATTCATACTCAAAATAATTGTTTCAAGTATACCTACATGAGATTACGTCGTCTACGCTGGCCCGGTTGTCGGCTACGACCGATCGTTGTCGTAACCCTAGTGACTATCTCCGGAAACTACAAAAGGTCGTATCCTCTGAGGCACGGAGCCAATGGTTAAATTCCACTTAAGTTACAAAACCCATCGGTCAATTTGATGGCGGTCAAGATTTGAACCTGTTACATCGACATTAAAAGATAATGCGTTGAGTTCAGTTCTCCACTCTCTCATTCCATTCACAACTAAATACATTTTAAATGTATAGTTTTAATGATTAGCTTAATAAAATATTTCGACCTCATATCAAAAATTATTTACGGCTCTGGCAAAAGTTTACCACCAAGACATTTTGTGATTTTTTTTTTTGTATAAATTTAAGATTTCAAGTAGAGAGAAGATTCATTTTTTATCGAATGACGAATTAATGTCTTCTACAAATTATCCTTTTTATAGGTTGATACTGAATTAAAGATAACTAGTTTGAAGCATGACCATAGATAAATTGAAAAACGTTTTTTTTAACTTCCTGCTAAGAAAATCGGGAAATTATTGGCTTTACCCCGTTTTTCGAAAATTGAGTTTTCATTAGATCTTGACGTTTTTAGGTCTTAGGAAGCTTCCCTGACAATTTTACAATGGTGTATGTATGTCTTTATGTATGTATGTGTGTGTATGTTGTTGTGTGAATGTATGTAAACCTCTTATAACTTTTGAACCGCTTGACCAATTGGAACCAAACTTTGGCATTCCAAATAGTTCCATTAAATTTAGATTTTCTATAAATTTTAACCGATTTGAATAGATCGATTCCAAGAAATTTAAAGAAAAATTATGAAAAAAAAATTAAATGTAGTTTTTTGGAATAACTGTTAAACGGCTTTACGGATCGATTCCAAAAACTAATCAGCTTTTAATATTAAAAAATCACGTCGATCACCGCCGAGCCGGTCAAAAACAGCTGATTCGTTTGCGAGATACCGTGAACGAAAAAATAGCAAAAAGTGATTTTTTTAAAATACTCCAAAATTTTGTACCTAATTAAATGCATGTTTTGAGTACTTTTATAGAACTTAAAAATCTGCTTTGGTTATGGCTAGTTCAGTCAAAATCGATTAATTTGTTCACGAGATATCAAAATCAAAAAATTAAAAATTATTATTAGAAATATCTATTAGAAAAACTCTGGAATTCTGTATCGAATCAAATTCGCATTCTCAAAATTTTTTACTCAAAAATCGCGTCAAATCCTGTATATTTTAGAATGTTTCGAACTCGAAAATAGCGGGTAGTTTCAGGGTTGGCCTACAGGGTTAACTGCTTTTCTATTCTTTTAAATTGAGTTGAATTAAATCACTCGCAGAATGATCACGTTAAGCTATCGGTCCCGGTCTATCGCCGGACTCATGATGACGACTATAATCACTATCATCAATGCGGTGATAGACCGGGTGATAGAGCGACTTGACGAATCCGTTGTCGATTGTTAACTGCTAATAATTATTGACAGTCTTTAACCGGCAACGCATTGCTGTTGATAAATGTAAGAAATGAATCCCTTGAAAAATTAACAATATAAATCCACCACCGCTATACATTTGGCGTACATTCTGTGTATTTTTACCATGTGCAGACCTTCGCGGCGTAAACAGTAGACAGGCCCCCCTGCTGCGAATGGAATCTGGCGCGTTTTCTCCATAACTAAGAAATCTTTTTCGGGTGCATATATCCGGGTTTATTTCTCGCCACTCATTTTACTCTAATCGTAGATCAGATCATATATGGTGTTAATTAGGCCAAAGGTAGCTTTAACACCGAATACCTGAGCAAAAAATAAGTGTAATGTTTTCAAGTTTTATTATGCACGATTTGTCCATTTCTTTCATCCACCATAACTTCCACATGCTCGAATTGGTTTAAAAGTGTATATTGTCTAGGTTCTATGACATCCTGAGTGATACGAGAAATAACAACGCTAAAAATGTCGTCAGACGTTGGGTATAAATATATAAGCCTATGAAATCTCGATACATAAAGTTCCTTCTCACAAGTATACTAATTTAATTTAGTTTGATTTGAACAATATTTAGACGTGTATATGGATTAATATCACATAAAAATATGTTTTTCTTAATAATGCTCTTTTCGAATGGAATAAAAATTCATATAAAAAATAAAATACTAAACGTGTATTTTAATTTTTTACTTTGTATCAATGAAGCATTGTATTTAACTATGCCCACTGAAATATTCACTAATAATTTATTTTCTTCTAGTACGACTTGTTTTGAACTTCTTACTCCAATTTTGTGACATTTAGTGTTCGTTAATTATTTGATTGCATTAAATTGGATACAGAAAAAAATACGTGTCCATCTTCTGTCTGACAAGTCATTACTGCGCAATTCATCTTTGTCAACAGTTAATGATAAACTTAATATATGTATAGCAAAACTTTTTGCAGTAAAACAATGTAGCCTTTTTTACAGAAATAAATAGCTTACTCGCTAGCACCACGTAGCTATTACAATTTAGGTGAAATTTACTTACACATGATCCGCACACCAATAGCTAAATTCTTTTAAAAGCGTTAACGATTCAAATGAAATCAAATCAAAAATATCTTTACTGCGTGGGTAATGGAATCACGCTTGAGATATGTCATTAGTTAATTCTTTTCGATATTAATCTTCTATTATATTCATCCATTCTAGATGCTGATTCACCTCGAGAAGAATAGGCAAGAAACTCAAGGGTTACTCTTATTTTGCTCATTGCTACAAAACCTTAAATGACGTATAAAATTATTACAACACCTATAAATAATATGAAAAAAATTCATAATGCAAAAAGATTTCAATTTAAATCATAAGAGTTATTAAATAAAACGACAGCTTCCAAGAAAGGTTTATTTTATTCATGTCTAAAACATAAACGTCGCCAAGCATCATCTAAATACATTGGCTAAAATACATTGCTTCGGAATCGATTTCACTCGGCCATGCCCAACAATTTCGGGAAGTACTCCTCTGAATGGGCCTTAATTGGAATGTACGGAAATTCGAAATCTTCGTCGCATAACTATCGGGCCCGTCGATGGCCTTTGGACAAAGCCCTCGTTACTTAGGGCGGGGGCGCCGAGGGCGCGGACTGGCAGGGACCTTTTAAACCCTTTGATTTCCCGGGCCAGTGGCTGCACGGCCACCTGTTCAAAGGTATGAAACTCAATAGGGTTTAAAACTCAAAGCCCACCCGAGCCCTCCTTCGCCATTGTTTACGACTGATTACAAGGTATAATGCTAATCTCTTAAAGGAGAACGCCGTTATCGTCTATGAAGGACGTACATTCAAAACCAGTATAATATAAGTCTTGTTTATGTTGATTTAAATATTTATGTATATACTAAAAATTAGCATTTACGTGACGTTACGTAGGTGTGTATCAAAGTTTATAGTAGTGAATCCAAAACAATTTTAATGGAATATAAATATTTTTTTTATTACCGCAGTGGGCACTTTTTTTACTTAAAGAGCAGTGAAGTAATCATTTTTAACTGACCATGACAAAAATGTCGTAAATGCATAAATATATATGCATATGTAACGTCATTTAATAATGTATTTTAAATTTAACTTATAATCTCTAACAATAAATATTACATATAAAGTTTCAATACAACTACATAATATGTTAAAAAGGACCAAGGGTCACGCTTGGCGAAAATAACTCGCGATTTGAAAATTAACCAACAAAAAATTTACATTACTAACAATCAATTATTTGTTTGTATAATATGCGTACATGTTTAGCCTGGATTAGAAAAAATAGTATGTTGCAGTGGTTTGGGTATTTGGAGAAGGGATGAATAAAAGTAGACGAAGCAAGAAGCAACCTACAATATTTTATGCCTGTCAAATTGACAATGATAGTGACAATCATATGTCCGGTACGTTTTTGATTGCTTACTTTATCTATACTTCAGCTTTTACCCGTTTGCTCCACCGTAGAAGACTTAAAAAGCAAGTCCCTCGATTTGCAATAAAAAAACATGTAGGAGGGTTAGAAAACCATGTGCAACAAACTATAGCCTTAAATGAGTCATTACCGTCTACTACTTAAGAAAACATGGACTAAATAGTTAATTAATTTTAATTATTATTAACCACTAGGGTGATTAAAATCACATAAAGAAGTTTTTTTTTTAATTTTTCATTCTATCGTCGTTTGGATATACGTCTCTATTACAACAAATGCAATGAAATATGATGAAGTTAGTTTAATCGTATTTGGTTGTAAAACTGTGCGAAGAGGCAAACGCTATCAGTAGCGAACGTGAATCAGCACAACCTTGAGGGCTGCGCCGGCGCCGGTGCGCGCGGGCGCGTCTGGCGCGACCACTAAGTATAGCGCCCCCAAGATAGCCGGGTCCACGACCCACCGTGCATAAACTTTTCACAATTAGACTATTATTTTTGGTAGCGAAGTCAGTCGGTCGATTATTAATAGAGGCTTTTCCGAGTTTATATTCGTTACTTTTAGTGAATTTATACATAGACGCTTATAAATAGGATGTTCCGAAGTCTGTCTGGCGGTCGGGGAACACCTTCCTGAAATATCGCAGTGCGGCGGCACGCGCTGCTCTGGCTCCTCACCTCCATAACACTATTATTTACACATCGATCGCGTCTGCGCCGCTCGTGCTGCGCCGGCTCGTTGCGCGAGCGCAGGCCGCCGCCTGACACACCATACAGCTGTCTTCCGCTTCGAAGTGTAAAAAAAAATTAATGCCTGCTTATTACATAATAAATACTATTTTTTTAGGTTAACTTCAAGATTTTACAAATTAAGATTAAATACATAAATTAAAACTTATAGGACATATTTTACTTTTTTCGCACCACAGAAAGGAGGATTTTACTAGTTATAATTTCTAAATCATACAAACAAACGATTAAAAAAGAAAGATGAATCAAGATGTAAAATTTCGAACCGACTATAAAATTTTAAATAGGAATTCATAATCTTTTAAATGTGATAATAAAACTTAATTGTGACAAAATATTTGATAGGTAGGAACTAAAAAATTTTGTAAAATATTTTGTATTTCCTTTCGCAAAATAACAAATAGGGAAGGAGTCGATTTGAGGCAAACAATTTTCTAGAAAAAACACTTGAGACTTAATTAAAACTCAACAATCAAGTCGCCTACAATTCTATTAAAACACAGTCAATTAAATTATTCTTTTAACCCAAATGTACAAAATAATATTAAAATCTTGCCCTTCATGTTCAACATAAAATTTGGAGAAAACGTGAAGGACAACGATATACGGCGGAGCCATGCAGCTGTATTGTGTATTTGGAACTAGACGTACCTAACTCTAATGAAATTCATATTATTAATAAAAATTAAAATAAAAACTTAATTCCTTCCATATATAACTATTATTTCTTATTTATAAGTATTTTTAAGAGACAATAAACACGAGCCTATTATCGCTCGCTAATGAATAACACGAGACGCGCGATCCTTACGCTGACCTGTTAAGAATTATGAAGCATTTTAGAACCATGACCGTAAAAAAAACTAGACGAGCGGTGCATAGCTAGGTAACAAACGACGCCCCCAGAATAAGTCGACTTGATATGAACGAAAACGCCATGAACACGCATTCACGCACCCGAGTAAGTTTTATCGACTGTCATTACGCTGTCGATTTCCTTAGATATTTGTTGTTGATGTTGATTTTTTTTTAATTTACCTTCATATGCTATTGTTATAAATTACTTAACCCGTTGCTTAGTTATAGGCAACCCGGCTACTTTTAATGTCCACGTTTAAAAACATCAAAGAGAACACATACGGGATTAAATTGTATTTCTATAGAAATCGAAAAGAAATACACATGTCGCGGATATTTCTTATAAGCAACAACTATTTTTCACATTTTTATCAATTAAAAAACCACATTCCATACGGAAATTAAGTTATTTTTTATTTTGCATTATTACATTATGCATTTAATTAACTTTGTAATCTTAAAATTTTTAAAGAGAGTTGCGCTTTGTTTTAAATATTGCAATAAACATTAATCCAAAATTCATGATTATTATTTCTTTATTTCCTACTACATTAGTTTAGTATCACGTGATAACTAATTCTAGCTACAAAAAAATGTAAGGATGATAACATCATTTTTTAGAATTTTTAGTCAATATCAGTTTATATTTTTTTTCTCTATTGTAAAAGCGTAATTTAATACGTAAAAGCCTAATACGTAATTTTAATAAGTAAAATTAAATACGTAATTTTAATTTAATAAAATTAAATACTTAATATGTCATTTTAATATGTAAAATTAAATATGTCATTTTAATATGTAAAATTAAATACGTAATTAAATAAGTAAAAGCGTAATTTGATACGTAAAACATAATTGCAAAATATATGCAAACGTAAAATTTGGAGTGATCATAATACAAACTTAAGTAAAACGACAAACAAAGTCGGCCAAATACGAGTGGGATTCATTGTAAAAATCCGCAAAGAATGAATCAAAATAATTTCTTTTAGTTTTTAACACAAATACATTGTGTGGGAGTACAATAATCTCACGTTGACTTGCACTTGACAGGGTTTTGACGTGACAACGTCTTATAAATTGGTTTGCCGGGTGACACTTCAAGAAACTGCGTTACGCTCCGCTCACGTTATGCGCTCACAATGAGAGCGAGTGAGAGGCACGCGTCCCTTCCACTCGGGCATGGTTAGCCCGCCTAAGAGCGAGAGAGACAGACATAAAAAGTGAAAGGCACGCGTCCCTTCCACTCAGATAGGAACAAGTTAAGTTGTAGTAAACGCTGTTTCATTGTACGCAAATGTATTGCAAGTTATTGTATGTATATTTGTATATAAATACGTATGTATGTGTAAAGGTAAAAATAAAATTTTGTTAATATGAAATTCAGTGCGAGATTCTTTGTATAAATTAATGTTTTAAATATAATTCTTTGTATAAATAAATGTTTTAAATTGTTACTATTATTTCATCCTTCTTCCTACTATACGAATGAATATTCACATTAAAATGATTTTACCACTCAAAGTCGTTGTCACGTAAAACTTTCGCCCGTATACCGACTTTACAGGCAACCAATTTTTTTTTTTTTTTTATCTTTATTTTTTTCTGTTGTATGTACTGAGAGAAAGTGTAGTTTAATGAAATCATTACAACTTATAACAGAAAGGAAAACGTTTATTTGTTAAAGTTAAATTCACCCCCCGCGAAACGGGGTGGTAGGAGCTGGTAATGAAATTTACTGAAGAAATAAACGGCACAATGTAAACTTCTGGTCAATAGCGATCTGGAAAAATGGCAAGGAACGAAGTTATTTCAGTTTATTTCCAGACGTAGCGCTCTGGAAATCTAGATCGGGAGTTTATGTGGAGGGATGAGGGAGTGGCTGGGCTGGTAGTGTATTTCAGTCTGCCCTGAATTGCCAATTTGAATTAGCGCTTGCAGCGTTATACAGCGCTAGAATTTTAAACTGATAAATGCATTGATGCTGAATAACTAGATTGCCAGCGCATGCATATAAGACGTTAAAGTACGATGCTGGATTCGAATAAGTTGAATGATATTGAAAATTATCGATTGGCTCATCGATATCAAACTAATTCTAATTATTAATATCATTAAGCTTAAAGGCTTTCAGTGAGATATTTGACTTTTTGAAGTGAAACTTCTTTATCGACGTATGAGAGAAATTTTATAGCAATGTAAAAAATCGTCATATTTTTCTGTTACGCGCCATATTTATTTCTAAGTCAAAAATAATGATTCAATAATAAAGTGATGTGCAAAAAAAAAGGATTTATTCTAATTCCAGTGATTTCTGACAAAAATAAGTGGTTATATATATTTTTTCTAATACATCCAACACGTGGGCGTGTTTATGGTATTTATTTTTTTTAGGTCATATTTTTAATTTTCTTCACTATTCGTTGTAGTCGTACACAAGAGGAAGTGCCTCTTTACTCCGTAACAATAATGATAAAATACCGATGATTTTAAGTGGACATTTTAATGTCAATTTTGCATTACATAAATGTTTGAAACTAGTTGAATTTATGAAAGATAAATTGAATTTATCTCTGAAAAACAGTCCTCAAACATCAACAATAAGATCTGGCACTATAATTGATGGAATTTTTACTACGTCACTAAATTCAGTGGAATGTAATCCGTATATTTCATATTTTAGTTAACATTAACCATTAATTACAAAAATATATAATAACGATAACAATGATAATAATAATTCTATCATAGTCAATGAAATACATACTATAATAATTCTAATAGCAAAAATAAGGCAAAAGAATTATACTATTTGTATGCATGTCTATAATAATAAAATAAAGTTAATTTAATACAAGAATGAAATTTTTTTTGCTTAAGTTTTATCTAATTTAGCTTTATTTGACCAATTTCTGTAAAGTTGCAAATAGTGTATCATTTTTCGAAAAATGATGTCATAAAGAAGTTTCACTTCCTACGTGTGTACACTAATACACTCATACATTTTTTAAAAATTGTTTTGTACTATTTTTTTTTTTTTGAGAAAGTCTTATAATCTTGAAAAGTGCCCGCTATTATTATATATTCAGCTACTCGTTAAATATTCATCCAATGTTTTTTATTTATTAAACGTAAAACATCACTGAATATTTGACATTTAATTAATTAAAAACATCGGATATTGTCTCTAATTCTCAGATTGTTGCATGGATATTTCAACATATTATGCAAATGCTTGTATTTTGCTTGGATATTCATCATATGATTCACTCGTGTGACGTAGTCATCTTTTATCTTTTTCTTCTTTTCTTATTACATTGACTCTCGCCTTTGACACTTTTGTAGACCAATTCAACTTCTTTCGGTTTTATTTTCAAACTGTTCATTATTTCTCATTCTGTTTCACAACATGTCCCACTTCATAATCTCACCCGTCGTTGTGTTTTGCTACCATTATATTTTTATTTACACTGCTCACCGCTTTTTCTTCATCAACTGTTTGATTTATTGGGCACTTTCTTTTAGTAGCTTTAAACACTAGCTTTTCTTGTAAAACCTGTGAATTTGTGGCTATTTTGATGCAAATTTTGTGTCACATTTGCCACAATACGCTCATTGAATTTACGTTAGAATTCGCGTCAAGATAATGTAAAACAAAAACTGGAGCCTTCACAACTTCACCTCTCTGTATCTACTCAAATATGCAGAAAGTCTTTCTGATAAAGTATAGTCAACATCCTGGCATCCTTGCTAGCTTGTGGTCCCAACCCAGAAATCATCGAAGGACCCCTTTGATAGCATCACCTCTGTCTTTTCTTCCCAGCTCACTCACGTACAGAACATCGAGTAGTTTTTTATCAACTCGGAGATATCATCAGTTTTATCGTCGATCCCTGATACTGCCTTTAGAGAAGGTGCCGAGGCCAACTCCTCCAGGTAGTGTTTCGCTTTTTCGTTTAACTAGCCATGGCGAATATCGAGGCGACAGATTGTTTTCTTTTCCCAATTTCTTTGTTACTGTATCGTCATAAAGTTGAGTAATATCCGGGTGAAACTTACCCAGGACCTTATTACGTAAAAGGAGAAATCGATTCCGATTCGAAATTGTTGGGTATAAAAAAATGTTATTCTTATAGGCAATTTTGGGCGACTTTAAATCGTTAGATTAAATTAGAACTTTACACACTTATCGAGGACCGATGACTGTACAATAATATGGTATAATTGAACTGATCTGATGATGGAAGGGAGGCACAGAAACTCTACAACGGAATAACATATCCTAGTCGTATTTGAGCTTGTCAGAATTGTCTTAAAATCACCACGAGTCATTTTCAGAGTTTGATGATGCAGTCGGAAGGTAAGCACTAGCACTCCATAATAGAACAATGTAGCCTGGCCTTATTTGGGCTCCATGGAATGGAATTGTTTTAAGTGCATTTTCGCCATAATTGGCTTTCAGGGTCTGAAGTTGGAGCTTCCAAACTTCCAGCTCCGTTATCAGACTCTGAAAGCCAATCATGGTCAAAGTGTATTCCACGAAAATATCAACAAGTCTCAACTTGGTCCCAACAAGACAACAACAACACGCTAGTACTCTAGAAAGAGTACTAGCGTCTACTTTATGGCTTCATCATCAGACCCTGAGAACCAATCACGGTTAAAGTGTATTCCGAGATAAGTTCAACAACCGAGAACACCGCTTCGATGCGTTATTCTATTATAGAGTACTAATGTCTACCTTCCGGCTGCATCATCAGACCCTGAAAATCGTTCATGGTCAAAATACATCTCAAGACGATTTCTACAAGACCAAACACGGCTAGAATACGTTGTTTCATTATGGAGTTCTTGTGCTTACCTTCGGGCTCCATCACCAGACCCTGAAAGCCAATAATGGCCAAAGTGCACTTAAAACAATTCCGTTAAGCCCAAATAAGACCTGGCTACGTGAGCTCAAACATAACTAGGATATGTTATTTCGTTATGGAATTCTTGTGCCTAATTTCTAGCTCCATCATCAGATCAGTCTAATAATACCATATTATTGCAGTGTCACAGGTCCTCGATAAATGTGCAAAGATTTTATTTAATCTAACGATTTACGTAAAACAAAATATTATTCACTTTATACGCAAGACGCTTGACGGAAAATCGATTGTAAATCGCTTGAGAATCGCTATAGACCAGTTTACGCTTTGAAAGCGTAATATTCGAATAATTACCAAATCGTGATCCCTAACGGTTTTTGAATTCAAATATGCGATTAAATTCCATTTTGATAATTTAATGATTACATTGTAGAGGCAACACTGTTAATAGAAAGACAATTAGCATTTCGAAATATCAACTTAGAAATTACTAAAATAATTTTAAAATCATCCTAAATCAGAAATCGATTTCTTTTAGATAATAATAAGTGCAGGATAGTTGTTTATTAATAAAAAAAGATATGGTACGTATAGGCGGGCGGAACCGCTAGCGGTCTTTAGTACTGCTATACATAAATGATATTAGAAAGTCTGAAGGAAGATTAATGTAATAATTTAGTTCAAAATCTTACCAAAAAATAAAATGCTACCAGAAATACTTTTCAATTTCTTCACCAAAACGTAATATGATTGCGCTTCGATAGGTACAAGACAGTATTATTTATTTCTTCGAAGGATGCTGGACTGTAATTCAATATTAACCTGAAATTAATTAATAAGCTGGTTGCCCAAACATTTAATTTAATTTTACTTTAGTATAATCGATAACAGACTTTGTAAATTTAATTTCAGTTGTAAAAGTCAAATGAAATATGTTGAAATATTATATATACAGTGATTCTAATTGAGGCGTTGTTGTAATTAAAGATAGAGGTAGTATTTTAGACCACTGAAATATTTATTTCATTTTATGTAACGTATGTTCTATATCTAGATATTATAATAGTAAAATACGGCATTTATTGTAGATAATTTATACTTGCACATTTAAGCGATTCTGATAAAGTATTTAATTAAACTGTCTTAGAAATAATCTAAGCTGACACTTTTTAACGATAGAGTATTGAATATTTTTTTAATAAATACCCGCTTTTATTAAGTTCTCAACATGAGTAATACGAAATTAAAAGTATAATAAATACTTGTATAAATAAATTTTAAGACAACTAACATAACGTGAAAAAAATATAATTGTAAAAATCCAACTGTGTCTTTCATTTAACCGACATGTTGGTTAATTAAAAAGTCATCTTTCGTTTCTCCATGCATCCGCCATCAGGGGCGCAGTTAACGCCGGCAACACGGTTACGAAAACAATCCGTGTGACGGTGTCCCGACGACAAAAAAAAGAAGTTGAGACAAATTTTAAGAGGAAACGGCCAGGACGGCCCGGCCGGTGACTCACAAAAACCGGGGTTGACGACCCGAGGCAGTGTGCACGGGCCCTTACGACATCCTGTTCTTCGGGATGAGCTCAAAGAAACATCTAATATTCCATGGCAAAGGATGCCTATAAAATCGACACTGATGTTGGCTCAGCGGTTTAGTGCGTTGCCTTCGAATCAAGGAGCAATATTCGATTCGATTCTAGTCAACTTAAGTTATATTATACCAGTGGCTCGCAGGACAGATCAAGCCGTTGATGACTATGATCCCCTATCTGTACTAGGCCAGCGTGAAGGGTTTAGTGTTTAAACGCCTCAGTCTGAATTAATGGGATTGTGGGACAACTCTCAATAGAGGAGTGATTAAAATATGATAGATACGTTATAAATGTAACAGAAGTGTTTTATTAAATTACCACTGCACACAGGCGCATTATGTGAAGTCGCCAACCATAAAAATCGATCGACCCAGAATCGAAAGCTTACAAAAAAGCTCGTCAGTGGCTGAAACGAAAACGGAGCTTTCGCTAAAATTCATAAATTTATTATATTATAGACAATATATGATTTCCTTTGAGCGAACATAGTTTTAGTTTCTTTGTATTTTAAATTACAAAAGGATGTATTTAAGGATATAAAGATTCCTATATCGAGTCGTTATTTCTATTATACAAATAAGACACACGATGAACACTTTAGGAAGATTTCAACAGAAGACTGATTTTAACTCTGAACTCTTGAGTAATACTTATTTATAGCCTTGAATCAAAATTAATATTAATTTATATTCGTCGTTGTCGCTAATTTTCTGCAAGTATACAGTAAGGATACTGTTGATTGAAATGTAATAAAGGCCACTGTTAGTGTTTGTACAAATAATATTTGCACATAATGAATTTATGCTAATATAGTGTTATATATTTTTAAATTAATCCACTAATGAAGTCATGAACATTTTAGGAAACTAAGCTTCGTTAATTGCCATAGTTAGAAATAGGAACTTTTTAATTAACACACTGATAGTGTTAATACTATCATAGCAATTTCTTTCCGCATTGTGACCACAACAAGGACAATAAACTACAAGATTTATAAGCCTGGACAATTAAACCCATGCGGCAATATATTGCGTAAACAGAATGGATGTTATCGAGAAACAGGCAGAACAATATTTTTTACTAGCGTAATGTTCATTTAGGTGTGTATTTTTCCTCGATCAGTCAAACTTTCAGCACCCTACGGAAGCGAAGAGGGGAATGACTTGCGACAGGGGGGTCGTTCGGCGCCGGCGCAACCAAATACGTGACATTGTTTTTTAGTATTTCATTACAAATGGTCTTCTCTCCTATTTGAAGAATTAGACTTTAATATGCACATAACGAAATAAACACTCAGGGGAAAAATTATGAGCTATTATTATTTGTTGTAACAGATTTTCAATATTTATGATTATAATTGGGATCAAATTATTCCTTTGTCCTTTATAATTCAAAACATTCTCAAAAAGATCCGTATCATGAGCAATATACTAATAGAAAACTTTATTATTCATATATTTACTTTATTTATCCGAGAGGAATTTGCGATATTACTTTAATTGTGTAATCAAATTATTACTTCTATAATTAAAGATTTTTAAAACCCAAAGTATCTACATACGTACATTTATGTTTTATTAAGTATTCATAATTATTGAAATACATTTCTGAAGGGATTTTATGGAAATAATCAAAAATCTGTTAAATATCTAATAATATCGTTTCACTCGTTGACATATTCATATATTGTTTTAGTTCGTGGCCAAATTGTTTGGAAGACGTCAAGTTTTAATCCCTGAATTCTCTCATTTCAAATCTTCTTCATTCAAGGGGAGGCCCTCCTTTCCCGCAATCCCCTCGTAACCGCGCATCCGGCACCTGCGCGTGCGCACACGCGCCGCGATTCGTCTCGTATTTGTCACGCCTGTCGCAACTCAGTCAACTATACGTACTTAAATACACCATAATATTCAATGGATTGCAGAGTATTCAAAAACAATTAATTAACTTTTGATATACTTAACTAAAATGCATTAGCAACATAATTACACCAAGTAAATGTGTTTCTTTGAAATACCTTTAAGAACTAAAGAGTATTAGAAATTTATTTTGAACTATTAAGATTAAAAATTAAATACCTGCCTTTTTTAAAAATGCATTAGGAAGCATTTTAAGTAAACGATTCAAAATAAACACAAATTGCTTTGGCAAAAATGTAATTTAATTTGAAATTGTGGTTCAAAGGCACTTTATCCAATTAACTGAAAGTTTTTTTATTTGTCTTATTATATAATACAAATTAAAAAGAATATTATAGTACAAATTTCATATTTGTGCCATAACAATTGTTTTTATTTAAAAATTAAAATAATCAATTTTCGTGCCAATTGTTACAAAAATGTAAATTATTTTTTATATAAACTAGATACCATTAAAAGCATTTATTTTCAATCAATTATTTTTAAGAGGCCATGCATGAAAATGTTTCTACAAAACTCGTTTTTTTATGACCTATTAGAATTTTTATAGTTTGGGTTTTGCATCGTAACACGGCTGTGCTGAGTAATCTTTTTTTCAATCATCTTTCATTCAATTCAATCATCATCAATCATCAATCATAAGTTTGAGATGTGAATTTGCGATAAAATTCATAAGAAATACTGCTAATGACTAGTTTTTCATTTAGAAAATTATTGAGATTTATTTGACAAAATTAATCCCATAATAATGATTTGTTTATCTGGACAAAAAAAAATTAAATATATACTAACCAAATAACCACTAACAAACCTATCATATAAATGATCAATAGATTAATCTTTTCTAATGCATAATGTAAAACATAATTTGTTTAGTGTTGTGTCTGTGTATTTTAAAGGGTAGTGCTCATATTTCACACATTTTTTAAATAAATTTGTATATTGCATAATAAATTACAGGATATAATATATGAATTTTTATATAATGTAAGATTGTATAGTAGGTATGTATACATATAATAAATATACGTTACACTGTTATATGTGTTCATATTGTTTACAATAGATGCATTCTTTACTATACAAAAAGTTTATTATTTATTTAGCAACTATATTCATCAGAAAATCCACATCCTATATTAGGCCCTTAAATGGGTTATACAAGTAAGTCACGGTTTACGGGATCGACATAGTACCGGGATCGAGGATTAGAGTTCTAGATGTGCTCAATGTAAAAGATATTATATAATTTTACATACTTTGATAGCTTTGGACAAAACTTTGGATGTCGCGGACTTCCGAGCACAGAGGGCTGATGCAAAAAGCATTTACATGATGCTACTCCACAATTCTATATTTGACTTTCAGTGGGAAAAATAATTTGTAAAAGAGTTTTTGAGTAAGTATAGGTAAATAAATAACGTCTAAGAATTCATACACATATATGAAAAACTTCTTGAAGGTACCTACAGTGTATAAACATCGTTGTCTAATATATATCTAGGGATATATTCAGGACCGGGATCGGATATATATATATATATATATATATATATATATTCAGGAACCGGGGCGATCACATAGGTCGAATGCTCTTCACGTTAGTGACGTCGCCAACGCCCACACTTCTTCGAAATGTCTAGACTTAAACTACAAACATCATAATTATACAAATGATAATATTTTTTTGTCAGTCTAGTCTGCCAATCAGAGCGTCTCCCGTGCCACACACCACATCACCGCTGTTAGATCATCCTCGACGCCACAACCCTTCAACCAACTTTCACACGTCAAACTCTTTTAACTTTTCAGCCAATGTCACCGAGCGATGAAATAATTAAATAAGCTCGCCGGCCGGGTTCATCCGGCGCGTGCATTATTCAGGGCGCTAAGTGGCCGGCCATCCGGCGCGGCGCATCTATAATTCAGGGTTCGGCTCGTCAACTCGCGCGAGCCGCGGCGCGGTGTCACTCACGGACCCAATTATTCGCGAAGCGGCTCCGGGCTGACCCTTAGACCTATTGCCCATTTATTTCAGGCGGTGCACTTTCGTCAGGCATGTCGCAGCTTTCACGTCTGTCTTTTTAGGGAAGTTCATTAAAGCATGATATGATAACAACGGCCTACAAGAATGTATTAATCAAGTAAACTAAGATATTTTTCTGAATTTTTTTTTTTTGGTTTCGTTTTTGAATACCGCCATCATAATGCACATCCAGTAAGGAATCTGAAATATGGAACTGAACTGCAAACAGGTAATTAGCTTTTCTCTCGAAAATATACTAAAATATACCGGTAGGCGGGGGAAGCGTTATGATTAACACAACCTATCACATTAGGTATATACGAAGCAGTGATAGCAGAGTGGTGGTGGAGTAAAACGAGTCTCCAGAATTCTGCTATCTTAGAATTCTTTTGCTATCTCGAATCTTTTTCTCAATTGCGACATATCGGAATATTAGTTATAATCTTTGTTTTAACCGTGAAAAAAAACACCTTGAGAAAGCCTAGATCTTGTTCAGAGTTCACCAGAATCTTCGAAGATATAATATATCTCAACACGCATTGAACTAGCATGGGCTCTACGACCTAATATCTAATCTGTGTGTCTTGTACAACCATTTAAAATGAATTATAACCACTATTTTTACATATACAATCTTTGGTGTTAGTGATCCTGTAACTTCTGAAAGGCTCGACTGTTTGAAGTCATAGTCATAAAATATATTGGATTTGGCAAGAGTGACAGTTGATACTGTGAATAAGCTGTTAAAAAAATATTTATTTATAAAAGGAAATGATAAAAAATTATATTACTTTAGTGCCAAAAAAAACGAATTTACAAAACGTGGATCCAATAGCATTGTAGTGGAGTTATTCATCAATTTTCATACTTAACATTGTTATTGAGCAAAATGAAGTGGATATGACTATCATTCAATAATTTTGCATGAAAACATCAAAATGGAAAACAATATAACATGCCTCCAGCGTGTCGTCTTCATCTTATATTTCTAAATAGTCTTCGCTGTATCAATAGCTCAAATGGGTATGAGAACGGAATTGCGAACGAGATAATTAAGAGAATCTAAAGCGGGACAGGGACCGAAAACAAGGACGGAATAAAATGCCCCACCAGAATTGTAATTCAAAACGTGACAGAGATCGAAGCAGACAATGCAGCCTGAATTAAAATGTAAAACGATATCGAAGTCGCTTGATAAACAAAAATTAACTAATTTATTGTATCGCTATATTTAGTACATAACAAAAACAAGCTTTTGTAGTGCTAAATACAACAAAAACATTTCGCACGACGCGTAATGCGAAAACATTTGAGAATGCTTTACGTTCGAAAAAAATTTTCCCGTTTTTTCTTCATCAATCATTTGGTGAACGAAAATGGAAAAATTTGCATACCTTTTTACATATAATTCAATGGCTAGCGATTAATTCTGCCAGCTTCAAAAATATGATTTATTGTAATAGAATCATCAAAGCAGTTTAGAAAACCAAACTCGTCTATTTTAAAACTTAAATATAAAAACAAGACGACTTGCAAAAAAATTCATTAACTCACCCCTTTTTTTTATTAGCTTTAAAACTACCGAAAATAGTTTCCTAACGAAAATGGCTGTCTAATCCTGTGTTGTTGAATTACGATTAATAAAAAATAAAATTGAACAATAAACTAACAGTGGACATTCACAAATAGTGGCGACCTCAAGTTCTAAGTGAATATATCTCTTCGATATCACCTGTTCTTTTTTTTTATTATTTCTGCTAGAAAAATTTTATGCATTATATAACATCTAAATGCATTGATTTTGTTATTATCATGTTATGACGTGCGTTCACAACAAATCTTGTTTCCCCGCTTATCTCTTAAGGTTTCACGTCTAAGCGTGTTACGCGGAAAAATGTTTGCAAGGAAAAGGTCACCATTGAAGCGTACTGTATTGATCCAAATATTATTTATGGTTATTTAAATACATAAAAAATACTATTCTATACCGAAATATTTATATAATTATCGTTAATGGTATCTCTTCTCTCCACAGTACCGATATACGCGTTTTTTTGTAACATTGCGGTGCTGGACTACACACTGCGCATGTCTAATGTGCATTATAAAACCTTAGATGCGCTTCCATCGATCATAAAAATAATCCAATCAAACTTTAATAACTTTACATCACACCTCTGAGGGCTATACGAAAGTTTAATTCGTTATTATACGTACCACCGGTAACTGGTCTCCGAATCGAGGAGTTTTCATTTGCTTTAAGATTTTTTTTCATTACTTAGGATAATTTTGACAGCAGCATATAAAAATGATATATACGTCCTGACTGACTAATTCGTCAATGCCCAGAGCAAACAGTTGTACAAAAAAACTGAGATTTTGACAGAATTTTTTTTACAATGCCATAGATAAATAATACGAAAACGTTTCTTTTTTAATATATTATACTTGAAGCCAAGGAAAAAGGCGTGAACGTCTGTATGGTTGTGCGTCAGCTTTGAAGTTAGAGCTATGGAAATTGCTATTTAGGCACTTACTTTTTAGTAAAGACGTAATTCGAGGTTGAGATGTAAGTCCGTGGAGCCTAATGAAAGAAACGTTTTCGCAGCTGAAAGAGGTGCTGAAATCAAAATTGACAGGAGGCGTGGCTCATAATAACTTAAAATGTAGCCAAATGACGAAACGCTCTTAATTTCTTCTGGATAGAATTTTTCTCATCCGTGGTAAGGATAGCATATATTTTATATATTGGAATATAATATTAGCATAATAAAAATTATAAAATAGAAAATATTGAAAAATAAATAAAATACTATTAGAAACTTGCCTGGTACGTCACAGAATTTTTCCTAGTGTACGGAATCCCACATATTCAAAATTTACAGAAATTATTGTTGTAGAAAAGAAGAGAGGACTGTTGAATTCTATTGGCCTTTCTTCTCTGTCATTGTAATCTCTTAAAAAGCTGCAAGTTTTAATTAAATTGGGTGTCATTACAAAAGGCTCGTTATTCGTGTGCGACATTGAAATTTTCTGATTTCTCATTAATAAGACAACACAGTATATTCTGTTCCTGCTTTAACATTTTTTATGACCATTACGAAAATAATTTCCCATTCTTCTTTTAGGGATAGGGACCATATTCAATGATTTCTTGGAATCATGCGCTATTGTCCAGTTCATAGTTTTCGAACCTTCAATTTTACACACAAAATCTTTTGCACTTAGCTGATACCAATACCTAGAACATTAGAAATTCGCTCATATATAATTTTTTGTCAGTTCCAATTACATGTATTAATATTACTTTTGGTAACTACAGCCTCGGGCCGCCCTTCACGATATCGTCAAAGAAGTGGTCACTTCCACATCTGAATTCACTGGACCAAGAGTACAAATAGCTACGAGGGGGAGCTTCATCATCAAATGCCGATCGAAGTTTCTGCCAACTTTATAGCTAAATAAGCCGAAGCGAAAATTGTGAAAAATTCGATTATTTCCTTCACTCAAATTCATTGTCGACATATAATTTTCAAAACGTTGTCACGATGAAAAAACAAATGGCAAACTCTTAGAATGTCATTTTCAAAAACCGTAATTATTCTTTTAATATTCTTGTTGTAAATAGCCAATTCCACAACTTCTCAATATGACCCACGTAACAGCTAATAGCGCTCCTAAAGTTCTTTAAGGTTCCTAAAGTTCTAGTTTCAATCGTTTCCAAACTACTAACAAAATATTTATAATAAATCAAACATCACTGTTTGAAACTTTGTAACGTCGCTGTATACGACAGACGCGTTCAAATTCGGAATAGATGTTATGAAAATTTCATCAAAATAACCGGATCGATATGGAATTTTTCGTTCTCTTAGTGCGACAACACGGAAAATCGCTTAAGCCTGCTGAGCACTAATGAAAATTGAACGGCGTGCCTGTAACCGCGCCGGTTATAGCCGCGCCGGCCCAGCGCGCGCGCACCGGTATTCTCGTTCTGTAAGTGCCGGGCCCTAACCGCGGCGTCTGAATTAAAGTGCCCCAATTTTTCGTATCACTTACCGGATTCTACATTTGTCTTTTATATAGATTAGTCTATTCATAAATGTCTTTTGAGTACATTGTTGCAGAGTGTGCATTCACATTTTTAGGGTTCCGAGCCAAAATGGCAAAAACGAAACCCTTATAGATTCTTCATGTTTTTCGATCCGTCCGTCCGTCCGTATGTCACAGGCATTTTACTCAAAAACTACAAGATGTATATTGACGAAATTTATAGTATAGGGGCCTCGTTAAAGCCGCTACTAAATTTTGTAGTTAAATTGCAAAATAAATATTTCTAAGGAAGAATCCATGCATGTAGAAGCTGAAAAAAAATTTTTTTCAGCGATCATCAACATATTTCACATATTTCGACCGTTATTTTAAGAACATTTTAACGTTTCTAAACAATTATTTTTATTGATTGGAAAGTTTTGGAAATAATGACACTTCGATCTGCAGAAATTCTCCCCCCTTGATATTTTTGAACCGTGCGTCCGAAAGATATAAAAAAAATTGCAAAGATAACACTTAATAAATACTTTCAATGAAAATTATTTTGAACATAATCAAATATATCGTATTAGAGGTGTTGCTGAAAAAATGCGCTTCTCAACAAAAGGACTTAAGTACCATGACAATGTGCTCTTTTGCTGGTGCACTTTAGTTTACACTAGTTTAAAAGTAATGGTCGACATACATAGTTATAGGCGACGTAAGTGCTTGTCATGTCATGTCATGGAAAAAAGAATAACAACCTAATTTTTTCATCTGTAGAGCATATACTTGTAATAGCGGCTTTGGAACCCTACATTGAACCTGATCCGACATGCTCTTGATTGATTTTTTTTTATTATTTAAAATTTTTTTACATAATATATTTCCGTACTGCTTTTAAAAACTTGTATACGGAATTCACAAAAATATTTACTAGTCACAATTGTATTATCCCTATGTATTTTCACTTAGGCTTTAATCGTATTTAACAAATTTGAATCCAATTACATAATTTTTTTTTAGATATATAACGAAGGTTAATAATTTCCACTGCAGTATGGTAGACCTATAACCAATGGTAATTTGTCAACAATCATATTTCTTTGTAGTTTCTGTACCTCCTTCTACCTTAATCACAACTCTTTGCTTATTAGCACCATCGTTTATTAACATAATTGCCAATACGTCTAATATGAAATACATTTTGTAAAATATTTTTCATGTTATTTTTAAAGGGTAATTGAAAATGCGGCCCGCCTGAAAATCGCAATGGTCACAGCCGCCCATGTACACCCGCGACCCAAGAATACAAGGAACTGACGATTAAATGAATTACAAATATAAAATTATATAAAGGTGGATTAGACGGAAATGCTCACACGATTATACAGCTGACAAATTTAAATTGTGCAATACAAAAAAACAGCAAACCAATATTGCAGTTTATATTAATCCGTGGATTAACTTTCGGCGGACATCAAATACGAGTTTTATCCACTCCGACTTGCCAGATCACTTGCAACATCGAACGCGTTCTACTACAGATCTAGATAGATATGTTTCGGTGCGATCAGATGCATCAAAATCATTGTAGAACTTTTATAGAATCGAAAATAGTAACAATCACTCTGCGCACGGGCGCTGTCTCGGGCCTCTCGTACGTCTGAGAGCGCGGCGCCGGAGCGGCCGTAATATTTAATGCGAAACGAAATCCGACGTTTTGTCGGTGCTCGCCCGGCGCGGTGTCGGCTGGCAATCGGGAAATGCAGACTTGAAATGTACGATATCGACCTGCTGGAGCCGCAATTGGCGAAGCTTTTAAAAGTCGGTGTTTATGCACACGCTCGTCACCTGTACGTGCAAATTGTTGCGCAAACACTTACAAGTTGATCGCTTCTACCACGGGACTTATGATGCGTTAATGCGTATGAGCATGTTTCTTTTAAAATTTTTTTTCATCAAAAAATAATTCCACTAGATCACAATTTAAGTGGAAACTTTAAGCATTGTGCGTTTTTAATTCACACATACGGTGTGGATGTGAAATAATGTGATAATTACTTTTTGAGCTTGCAGAATTGAAACCAATAACTGACCACACTTTTTCAAGTGGGAAAATGTTCTCTCCAATTTCTACTGCTCTAAATAGCGAAGATAAATAACCTAGAAATTATTATGCATTTAAATTGTCACTAAACAAAATGCACAGATCTATACAATAAACTATTTTTTTCTACCTCTAATTTTTTTTTCAAAAGTAATCCAATCTGATGTATTAAAATAAACCATAATATGAATCAGTTTCAAAATTTTACCGCAAACTACTGAATCCAAAAACATTATCCACACTGCGATGATAGACAACCTCAGTATTGATTTTTTTTTAACACACGTCTAGCTTTATACGAAACCTTTAGCTAACCGACTCCGTTTCTCACCAACTTAACATTATTGATCCAATTCCAGTATCTCGAACACAACAAAAAACAGTGCAGCAGTTACGACGCGACGGTCCGCTGTACAGCCGTTATACAACTTTTCGGTCTAAATCCAGAGGTGCTGCGCCGGCGCAAGTACAGGAATAGAGTAAAACGGAATTACACGCGTTGAGGTCATCGCACCGGCGATTTGGTAATTTTATCGTGTTAAACGTATTTCAGGGCATCGATATTTTTGACGGAGTATTCGGGGACTCGGTCAAGGATGTCCGTGTGTTTACGGAACGAGATGGCCGTGATGTTTTTGCACTTTTTTCACAGATATCTCAAATTTCATAGAGCCTTCCCTTGATTTAATTTTTTTTTCAGTGCTATTATATTTCGTGCGACATAAGATTTTTTTCATGTTCTGTGATGAATTTTTATAATTGCTTGCAATTGTTGTCCTTACATTATAAAATTGTTTTATTTTCTGTATTTTTCTAATATTTCTCACAGTTCTAATAAAACCATTCACATTTTTGAATTCGAAATGTTTCATCGAAATTATTATAATACTATGAATTGAAATTATTACATTTGTAGTTAACTTTCATATATCACTGGTTTTGTTGATAGATTTGTGTCGTTATTAAAAAATACAATTTTTACATTGACTTTGACGCTTTTGCATGACATTACGAATTATTTAATTTCACAAAAGCTAGTAAAAAAAAAACCTTTTTCTCAAAAATGTTTCTCTCAGTTTCTTGTTATCGGTTTATGCATAGCAAAAAAATATCCATAAATTGAGTTCCCAGTTTTCTAACGAGCCATATCGACACATTCTATTGTGCTTTTTATGAGACATTAAGAAAAAACACAAAAATGTAAAGCAACTGTCATGTCGAGCGACGATAACAAAGTGGTAGTAGCGCGTTGTCAAAAGTTAATAAGTCAGTTTTTAATAATCAGCTCAACAATCAGTCAGTCGATGAAACAAGAGACGTGCAAAGAACCCACCATATGGAAATCTATAGTCTCCGTCCACCCTTCTGGGAAACAGGCGTGAGTATATAATAATAGTCAAATTAAGACCTTTCATTTCGTTTCTTGAAAAGCACGTTAAGCCTTTGCATCGGTCTGGGATCGTTATCGCATTGGTGACAAAAATCATCACTAGCTCGTATCCCGCATTGGGACAATGATATTCCTTCTACTAGGAGACTCGGACTAATAGACTTACTCCTACTTGAATAATCATATCCTTTACTATAGAAAACTTAAAGGACCATGGCGCCCACGAAATCTGTGGGAAAATATGCCTCTCCTCTAAACTTAATATCGGAGGTTGAGTTAAATTTTCCGTAGCTACTTAATATACTATCTACTAATATAACAATTAGAAATATGTTGCTATAGGTGACAACACATGTTTAGTTTAAGGGAACTTTAATTATGTATTAATAATATTAATTGAGTATGTTTTCTTAGGACGGAACCACAAGTGACTGTCTTAATTTTTCAACACTGTATTATAACAGTTTAGTCGCCACGTTAATATTTTTTTAGTTTTTCGTTCATCTCAGGGATTGCGCATACGTCTGTTTTCAGTTTAAAAATTAACACAGACAAATATAGATGCCCTGACACTACCAACCAAAAGTCATATGAGATACGTAGGGCGCACTGAATTTTTTTGGAATGAATGAGAAAAATGAATGATTAAAAATGAATTTATTGTTTCTCAAAATATTTTCCATTACCATAAATGCACGACATTTTTCATACGAACAAACCCGTTTTGAAAACATTTACGCCACTCCTCCCTGGTGACCTTGGAATGTTTTCATACTCTTCGACAACCTCACCTGGTGATGAAAATCGATGATCGCGTAATTGATTCTTAATTTTAGCGAACAAAAAAGTCACAAGGTACCAGGTCGGGACTGTATGCAGGGTTGCTCATAAGTTCTACGTTTTCCTCCTTCAAAAATTTATTTGTTTATTTAGCCGTGTGAGAGCCGGCATTGTCGTGGTGCAAGATGATACGAGGTTTACGGTTAATTTTACGGAGTTCGTCAATAACTTCCGGCAAAGAAATGGTCGTATACTATTCACTATTCACGGTACGATAATTCTCCAAAGCAACAGTAGCTACGCGTCCATTTTTATTGAAAAAAGAAGCAGTTTCACTGGCGCGCCATTTTGGTTGGTTTCGGCTCATCTCGATAGACCCATACGATCGATTGCTGCTTTTTTTGGGGTCGTAGCAATAAATACATGTTGCGTCACGTGTTATTTATTTCTGCACCAAAGTTGCCGTCCCTTTCTTAAATATAGTAAGCATGAAATTGCATAAAGTGACACGGTCCGTTTTTTGAACCTCATTCAAATTATGTGGGATTCACCGCGAACACAGCTTTTTCATACCCAAATTTTTGTGTAGTATTGACTATCTTTCACTCATACCCGTACCTAAGGTTACTAAAATCTCATGGTAGATCACATGCCTGTCTGTTTCAATCATATGGCGCAAAGCATAAACGTTCTTTTTATTAACAGCGGTGGACGGGCAACCATCACGAAATTCGTTACTAAGATTGACACGACCGCGCTTGAATTCTGCAAACCAGTTATAAATAATGATCTTGCCGTTCAAAAGGAGTCCGAAGCCGAGCGAGGCTCTGGTAAGCTGTCAAATTACACTTAAAATCATAGAAAAACGTACTACGAATATTTTCACCACTTAAATTTATAGTGATGATAACATACAATTTTTGAAAAGACGCCACAAAGTAAAAAGAATTGACAGATGAATCAAACTTTATTCTACAACCAAAGAGTTCCATTTTCAAATGTAGTAATTATCTTATAAATATTGTTCATGTAAGTAGTCAGTTCCAGAAAATTATAGTGTGCCCCACGTACTCATGTCATTATTTCTTGTTTTGATGTATATACATACAATTGACTGTAATTAAATTTTCATAATTTACATAGGGGAAACTTTGTCTAGAAATAAAACATAGAATATAATATATTATTATACGTATAACATAACATACAAATT
This sequence comes from Eumeta japonica, assembly GCA_005406025.1. Lineage (NCBI taxonomy): Eukaryota > Metazoa > Arthropoda > Insecta > Lepidoptera > Psychidae > Eumeta > Eumeta japonica. The sequence continues at coordinate 138,953 of BGZK01000411.1, forward strand.
CGAATAAATAGCAATTGAAAACAGTAAGCAAATTGAAATCATAAATTAAAACAATGGTAAATTAAAATTTTACGCCCAGGGTAGCGGGTGGGAAAGAGATAGTATTATTATTATACATTAGCAATAATAATAATTCCTGGATTCTGATCAATGAGACCATATACTGTGCTTGTGATATTTTTATTGTTTTCTGAAGTATATTCTTTCATTATTTGCACACTTTTGCATTATTTAGAACTATTGTAAAAAGAAATTATCCCATTTCTGTCATAATATCTATAACTGAAAGAACCTAGAAACACATCGATAGATATCACAACAGAAAGTGTTGGAGATGGCCTGCAAGGTCAACGCTCTTACAAATTCTTTATCAATCTCAACAAGCTGTCGTACGGTATCAATATTAGTTTCGCTAACCGCAGTCGCCGGCTGACCTTCACGTTAATCGTCAAAGAGGTGGTCACATCCACATCTGAATCCACGCAACCAGAAATACACGGAGATATACGAGAGAAGCTTCGTCACCAAATAGTGATAGGAGTCTTTGGCAAATTTCTCGTAGACTCTTTGAAGTCGTAAAATCATGGCGTGATTCTTGAATCAACTTCATTGTAACTTGAATTCTTGAATTAAACTCATCGTAATGTCGACGTACAATTTCCAAAACGATGTCACGATGGAAAAACTATTGGTAATCCGCTAAAACTAAAACTTCACCTATAACCAACATGTTTCGTTACATTACTCCATTATATAACAAATGGCTAATTCCAGAAATTTGCAGTGTGGCCCACGCATAAACGAGGAAGACTAGAAGATAGTAACTATAATTGACCTATTTGTAGGTAGCTGTTTCTCTGAATTGTAACTGTATCTGTACACTTGTATTATCCAAATGCTATATTGCAGGTCTATCTTAGCAGAGTATTAAGCCAAAGTTAGTGCATATTGTCCAAAAAAGATGTCTTGCATTTTTCATGTTAAAAAGAGAATACGTGCTTACACTGTTTTAAGTAAGCAATTGGAATATTTTTCTGTTTTAACGTTGTCTTTAAATTATATTTATTTTGTGTTTCTGATGATGTTTTGTTCGTTATGAAAAACAATTTTTAGTCTACATTAAATCTACCAAGATTCAGTTCCCTGAAATGGCTTTTCATTTTACACTTTTTATGAATACGGAGTATTTTCTTTGCATTTTAACAAATGAAAAAAGAAATGCTTTTAAGATCAATATTTTTCCAGTATAATTATTAAAAACAGGAAAAATTGTCTAGACCCTAGATATATACAAACGTATTAATATATTTAATTAATACTAATATACATAAAAAAATTGGTACGGAAGCCTCAGCACACGAGTCCCGCTCGCATTTAAATCCAAAAAAGACGCGTTTTATTTAAACAGATTTGAAACCTTTTTCCATTTATCAATTATTGAATATACATAAAGTAGTATACACCGTCCGTTCACTTTGAAGATACAGTCAACAAGTAAAAGTTCAAAAGTGTTTTATTATAGTCGTAAAATAAACTTTGCCGTGAAACCGTAAAATTTTCACTTTCGGCTCAATTAACAGGCCGTTAGAGGAATTATAGTTCCCCTATTCGTTTATATTATAACGTCGTATGCGACGTTACTACAAAACAAAAAATACGTTTTATCTACAATTAATCATGTGTCGTATTGCACTTAAATTGAGCTTCGGAAGACTGAGTTTTGAGATTTTATTTGTCATTATTTTTAAACTCTAACTGTGAAAAAAGAACTCAGTATTTTCTGATTCTCTTTGGTAATTGAAGTATTGTGTTTTCCTATGTATATCTTAAAAAAATGTACTCTTTTAATTTTCAGCGGTACAAAAAGCGAGGCGGTACTTTGCTGAGCATCGTCCCGGTCCGATTATGCCCGGTGATCGCGGATGCCAAAACTGTCATTATTTTACTATGTTTACCTCGCTAGTATCTCAATACATGACCGTACGTGTCATACATATAAGAAAAATAATTCTGACAGGTTGGTCCCACGATAGGAAAATTTCGATAATAACAATATCTTCATTATTTTTGATATAAATTTGTTATAAACTAAAGTATAATATCCGTCTTTATCGGATTATTTTTTTTAATTAACTTTTTTTGAAAAGTTGGAAATAAAAATGTGAAAGTGATTGAAACATTTTCTGTTGTGTACCGTACGTGTTATTTCAATCGCTCGAACGTACGTATTTTATAAGTGAGTGTTTCATGTATTTCACTGCTGCAAGCAAATAATAATAGTATTTTTATAATTTTCATGAATTGTAATACAGATTCAGAGGTATTATCATGGAATACGTGACTTATAACTTCCAAGAATTCAACGAACCTGTGCATCACGGGGCGCATATCGGGTCCTGACGAAGAAGGGGGTGCGGGGCGCGCGAGCGAGGGCGAGCCCGCGGGAGGGCGGAGGGCGACCGGATGCGGAGCCACATGGCCCGCAAGAGACGGCTGCGGCACGGGCGCCGCCGCCGCCGCGCCGCGCCGTGCGCCGGCGACTCACGGATAAGCTGCTTTTATTATTTAATTAGGATTACGTGGCCAGTGTGCTGATGTTACGGCCAGAATTTCCTGTATGAGCGTCGAGGAAATTTTGCGAATCGTGCACTGGATTCGAAATTAAACAAGTAATAGGATGAAAACTTTATTGCGATCGTAAAAAGGAATATTTACTACTATAATAAAAAGCATAATTAATTATAAATATTGTTCCAACTTTCGATTGGTATTAAGATATATTTTTTTAATAAAATGATATCAGTAGAACAATGCTTATTACATATTATAAGTTTTACGCGCTTAAAAAATAGCTAAGAAGGAATATTCATCGAAACCGTGGCCAACGTAAAAACAAAGCTTCCATTGACTAGCAATAAATTTTAATCTATAAGAAAAAGAATCATTTTGGTGACTCCGATCTCATAATGAAGATTAATTCGTCATCAAAAACACAATCCAAGTCATATCCACACTACTCCGTCTTTGAGGCACGGCAAGCAACGTTAAATCGACGCGGCCAGCACGTGTGCGCGGTAATTCAGTGTTACGAGTGAGGTCTTTTGAAATAACTTTAAATTACAAGTCTAGATTAGATAAAGCGCATGTACGTACGTACCGATCGACGGCTGCGAACGCGCACGTCTTATCTGAAAGCGAGATTATGAGCAATCGCAGCCGAATGTTGTCGTAGCGAAATGTTAGTGCCCATAATGTCGGATATTTCTTTATGCACTGCTCGAGAGGGCCTTCGCGAAAGATTAGATAAACTATCTGGGGAATATCGGTGGATTTGTCTATGATAAATACTCTTTTAGTGACATAGATAGACCGATTCTAGAGTTTCTTGAGAAAACAATCTTATGCAAAGCCTACTCTTGCTATTACGCATTTTCTATAGTCTCTTGAGAAAAAGATTTTTTACAAAACCCATTCTTGTTATGACGCATTTCGTCCTATCGCCATTTCCATTATAATTCTACAGCCAAATATACATCCACGTTATGTTTAATTAGAAACGCATGCATTTGACACCCTTCCACAAATTATAAAATGATTCAATTCGTGTGTAGGTTTTAACTTTAATTTTATTGTCAGTTTTTGCTATCGCTTCGTTCACATTTTCCTTTAGCGCGGCATTAATTTTGATAATACCGCGAATCTGATAAATATTGAAAACTTTTCCATTGAAATATTAGATAAATATTTGTAAGTATCGAATAGTTTATGTAAATGCAGAGGGAGTATATATATATATTTTTATGATAAATTGTTGTCGCAACTTTCGCGAGCGTGAGTGCGCGCGTGCATGCATATTTATTTACACAAAGATTAATGATATAAAATGGTTATTTATGTGCATATGCGTGCATATTTATTTAAATATATATTTTAAGTCGGCAAAACAAACATGATTTTCATAACTTCACATTTTTTATCAGCAGCCGTAAAACTGATCATTAGATAATCTCAAGCTAAATTCTAGTCTCACGCAAGTGATCAAAATATTTTGTTAGTTATCGAATTTTTGAGGCGTTTGAAATATTGTCACATTCTCTTTTCGGCTGTCTTTAAGCAGATTAACAAGTTTTCAGAGATTCTGAAAAACATTTTTCAGGAAATTATAAACTCAGGAGATAGACTGACTCCATTACGACGATAAAGAGGCGGGTATTCAACAGCATCTCAGTGAATAACAAGGTGAAAACCGGCATTTATCACCATTTTGTCATAGGTATATTTAATTTAAATGTAACATTAGAAAAGTTTCGCCTGATGAACTCTATGATTCGTTCAACAATTTCTAGCGTTTAGAACCAAAAAAAATCAGCTTCAACTTCAATATTATTTCAAATGCGTAGGCGAAGTTAAAACTGTTAAATCCTTTGAGACCTGACGCCAAAACAGAAGCCGAAAACTAAGTAATGATATCATAAAATTAATGACACAAATCGAAAGTATGAGGTCTTAGTTGGACATGTTTGATTACAAACGCATATGGTAGACAGATTTCTAAAGCTGTACAGCGTGAGGTGGTCCTGATTCAATATGATATTGGAGAGACGATTTGATTGATACAAAAGCTTAAATATATATATATATATGAATTGAAAAAAATTAGATGAGAAAGTCTAAGATCGACAAAGGCAAAATCGCCTCGTTGAAATCAAAAATTGAGAGAATAAATTGAGAACATCTATCGACAGTTTTACATATCAAAATGTCACCGGTCAGCTATAGATTCGCGAGCGAAACTGACCCGACACTACATTGAGAACATCCGGGATGTCAGTCCGGGTGAGATCGAGATGGCCCTCAAACGACTAACAAATTATAAGACATCAGGCGACGACGAAGTTACGGCCCAACTTCGGAGAGTAGGTAGTAAATTTTACTAATAGTCATCCATAAGTCATGTAATTATATCTTACCTGAAGGGCCAACGTCTGAAACGTGGAGCAGGAGTGTAGTGACAATGTTCTCCAAAGTAGTATTGAGGAATTACAGACCCTTCCGAACCACGCTTTTGTAACAGGTGTATAAGCCGTTTTCGAGTGTTATTACTAACCCCGATACTTATAGGTCCGACCACTGCCACCGTCCGCACAAGTTAGTTTTCGGAAAGTACCTAAAGATGAATGTATTTAGGACAGTACGAGTTACCAGTGAAGACATCCGGATGCCAGACGTGGTTCATTGCTCTTAATTTTATACACAATCTAAAGGCAATCAAGCAAAATGAAAAGGCTATGGAAAAACCATTCTAAAAGTTTCTTGGCATTTTCCTGAACAAAATTTAATTTAGACTATCTATGATGTAGTAGAGTGAAATGTAAAAGAAATGCCATCTTCACTGAACAATACGGTTCAGCTCAAAGGCGTGTAATGCTTAATAGAATGTGTTGGTTCTATTGGTGCAATTTTTTGTAGTATTTTGCAAAGAGTCATGTGATTCGGAGTCTGCAACTTGCTCTACCAGTGGTAGACCAAGTACCTCATAGAATTAGTAGTAGACTACCACTAATTCTATGTATCTGTTTTGAACTTATATTTCACAGCTATCTTTGTGCGCATGCCTGTACTATATTCCAAAAGCATAACAGATAATAATACACAATATAGTTATTAGGGGTTGTAAACATAAGTTTACACAAAGGGTAACAAAAAAAGAACCCACGTGCATTGTCAGTGCATCTGGATGCTTATTTATGAAAAAGTAAAATAATCATTTTAATATTATTAATTACTCAACAACACTAATCATTTCCTCAACAATTTAGAACCAAAAATAGCGCCATTCGCCATAAATTCGCTCACATTTCGCCACCTCCGTAACACTTCACTGCAGCTCGTGAGTCCGTTTACGGTTGCGCGTACGACCGTGTTTGTTTTATAAACAACAAGAACGGAAACCGTTGGGGAAGGATTCGCTGAAGTTTAAACGGCGAATATTGTGTTACTCAAAGAGGAAACCTCCTCTAAAACTTCTTCATTGTTTATTTTTTGATCCGTGAACAATTTGTTTTTCAACCAATTAAATTTTAACATACATACGCAGTAGTACTCCATTCTCCCCTACATATATTTATAGAAACAAATACAGGCATAGAGATTCTTTATTGTTGAGAGCCTAAGCAATGGAATGCTTTTATACCGGGCGGATACCGAACGGGGACGAAAGAAATATTGCATTGTAGTCCAGTACGCAAGCAATATTTTCCTTGGGAAAATCATATTCGATGTGTTTTAGGTTTTCTCTTCTGAATATAAAACGGTTGCTGATACTAGAAATATTGTAGTAATCAATTAAATATACAAGCCAACTCGATAGGATAACAAAATATAAAATTAAATTGAAACGGATTATTAGTAATCCAATTTTTATTGTCTATTTCTAGTAAAATAAGAACCCGTGAACACCAGATATTCGTCAATTTCTTTGCGGGAGGTTGGAAACATTGACACTGTTTGATTGTCTACTAGAAAATATGTTTAAATAGTTGGCTGAATAACATGTATGAAAATCATATTTTAAAATATAACGTTAGTACAATAATAATTTATTCAACTATGAAGATGCGTTGGGGGGGGTTGTCATTATACAAACTAGTTCGGCAAAGGGGGACGTCATGTCTAATATTATTGTAATGAAATTGTTCAATAATTGCGTTTTACAATGTTATTTTTTACTCAGCATCTCTTGCATGTTACCTGTCAAAGCCACCGCGACCTAAGCTCCATAGAAGCCGAACGGCGTGGTCTACTGTGCACAAATATTTTCAGCTTTTAAAAAATGACATAAATTCTGGCATTCACTGACTATTACGCTATAAACACTGACATTACAGTTTAAGAGTAACTTCTGTATAATTAGCTATTAAAACATTAATACTCGTATCTCTGTTATTTCTACAGTTAACTAAGTAAATAATTTTTCTAAGCTCTTCCTTGAATGAAAGAAGAAGCTAAATAGAATCAAAAAAAAAAATTGTTAATCTATTTATATTTTTATGCAATTTCTAAGCGTTGTTAGTGATTTTTTTCATAATAATTTATTTGTGTTAGTATGGTTAGTACCATTTGGTTCCTATAGATGTCTTCTGGATATGAACATCCTTTATTTCTTGGCATTTGACTTTATAATGTGCAAGACTTTGTTCAGTGAGCAAGAATTGAAAGAGCTGTCACGATAAATGGTTAAGTGGGTAGACAATGAATGGGATGGATATTAAAAGTTTTAAGCATGTGCAAAGAAAATAAGCATTAACTAAAACGTGTCATCGGCAATCCGGGAAAGCGCGCTGTTTCAACGTATCACTACAATGAACTATAACACATTATTCACCACAAAAGGATACATGTGGCGAAAAAAGAAAGACAAGAATTTGATATGTTTTGTAATTACGAATAATCGACCGAATCGAAAAATTGCTTACCCAATAATGTACGTTGGTATCAATATTTGAATAGTTCACTTCTTGTCAAAGATTTAGTACGTCCAGAACATAAAATTACGAGTATACATAATATATTACTTTCCTTTCTACGTTAAGCTCACATTATATAACACGCAATTGAAGTTATCGCCGTGGTAACGCATGGCATTAGCGTTCAGCGGATGTGTGCATTTCCCGCGGACGTCTCGTGACCTCCGAGCCCTGATACGCGCATCGTGACCTTATAATATCGCACGCCACCTGCCCGCACGCTATCGTTTAAGCTAGACCGTATCACGCCACTTTTCCCGGATTCGTCTGGGCTTAAATCGATGAGTTAACGCTGTCATCATCATCAAAGACTAAATGAGGGGGTTCCCATACAAGATTTTTTTTTAATATCTTTATTTTTGCTCTGTTGTAAAAACCGAATGCATTAAAAAGCATATAAGCTAGCGTAAGCCACAGGTTGCTTTAAGAATCTCCAATTGAACGATATAAAATAATTTTTATTTACAAATACATAACACAACTGTATAGACTTGTGTTATGTACATATGTATGTATGTTTGTACGAGAGAACACAATAGGACTTCGATCGCAGTCTTAGTCACCGCACCGGTGTCATCGGTTGTTAGCAGCCCTCAACTCACACTGACCCTGTGCCAAGGACCTATGATCTAAGCTTTTCAATCCGAAACAAAAGTATTGTGGGGGGATATGCCTCAGCTGTAGGCAGATTAAAAAGTGACATGATAACGTAACGCAAATACGATATGTGGTGGTGCGAAACTCTTAGTGCGTGAATTCGACTTATGACAAATATATATATATATATATATATGTGTGTGTATATATATATATATATATATATATATTTTTTTTGCTGTTTATATATATAAACAGCAAAAAAACGCGTATTCAAGCGACATGTAACGACTATTATTTTCAAATGAAATCTTAATATAATAAACGAGTATCATAGATAATTCATGTATATAACGCGTATATGTCTGCCATGGATTACTTTTAGAATTTACGCATGCGTACGACCACAATGAATGTTCAAGTATAAAAGGAAATTATTTTTTTGATTTTCTATACGTATAGGTTTTTTAATTATTTATTTTTAAGAAAAATATTCGTGATTGCATTTAATGGAAAAAACTTCATTTAACGAATTATTTTCGTCTTTTAATGAAACGAGAACAAGCTTGTCATTGATCACGGATTCATATTTAAAAATTATAGAAAATATCTATGAAGAAATTAAAAATTTTCATCGAAATCAGAAGTATAATGTTTGCCACGATATAATAATGTTGTTCACTTTCTTGTAGCATAAGATGCATAGGGTCTTAAATAAAACACAATATTTCTTAAAGTTTATCGAACACTGTATATTAAATAAAACTATTCTAAACTTACAAATCGCTTCATCGAAGTTTTCTCGTCATCAGAAAACGCACGAAAAACGATTCATATCTTCAATGAAATCGAACTGATTCAGTAAAATTTTACTTTACAGTACGCAATTTAAAGCAGTTGCTTCTGATGGAATTCGCTTAACAAATAGAAGAGCGATACTATTAAGAAGGTATAGCCGACAGCGGTGGAGGCGGAATCGCAGTCCGGGTCGTCTTCTTCGCATTCGATCGGCTCTTCTGTCACTGTTTCTTCTCCTTCTGGATCTTCAGTAACTACATCCGCATCCTCTTCTACGTCGATCTCGTCATCCCTTTCGGACTCGGTGACGTCCAGGTCGTCAACGTGCCAAATCGGCTCCACGTCTTTAAAGTGATCGAAGTATATTTGGTCCCAAAACCTCATCACCTCAGAATGTGGTTGTACCAATATATATTCTAAATCGTCGGCGGTTTGCGCTTCTTCGTTGTTGAAGATATGAAGGAAATTCATATTCTCAGGAGTAAACGGTTGCCATTCGTTGGTGGTAGTATCACTCGTAGGAATTCTACAAAAATATGTAGTACATGATAGAAAGATCTAATAAGAATATATTAGTATGAGAGTACTAAGAGTGAACCTAAATCTAATCAAATATTTCGATTCCTATATATAACTTGAAAAACGTATTGAAAACAAAAAAAATATGCTCAATACACCACGCAAAAATGCCACACCTCATGTATTTCTATAAAAAAATCATATTCAGGTGATATCGGTCAATACATTTTTTTATTGAATCTTTTACGAACAAACTTGATGAAATATAAACAATGTCTCTAAAATTCTTGACAAAAAAGAGAGAAAAACGACTCTTACAAACTGTCTATTTCCATTTGGAAATGCTAAAAACCCGTCTACAAATTGAAGTCTGTATGATAATACAAAAAGTTACATACCCAGTTTTAGCAAAATTCGTCCATCTCTCAATCATTATATCAATAACGGCTTCATCCCATTGGTCTATTTCTGTGATCGCTTCGTTATCATTAAACAAATATGCTAAGTCTTCACTGTGTGCTGCTCCGACGACTGATAAGGGACCCACAAATGGATTGCCCAAGGGCCCATCATAAGAAAACTGATACAAGTAAACGGAACTCGTAGAAGCAGCAGACCTCATAAGCGCTTCTCTTATAGTAGAAACGAGAATCATTGTGTCACCATGATAAGATAAATATTCCAAAAGAGCTGACATATCAATTGATTCCTCTCCAAAATAAAAACTCCGAATTAGTCGCGCTACTTCTAGTTTATCTTCTTCGTTATCAAATTCCAGATCTTGCTGTATGAAATCACTAAAAGAAGTATCCATCTTTGTCAGCCAATCGTCGTCTTGTATTTCATGAGCTCTAATTGTTCCTTCGTTCTCAACATAGCCAATGATGAAAGGTATTTGAAGGAAATCTCTTTCGGTGAGTGTTTTGTAAGGCGAATAAGTCATGAAAGCTTCCCCTGGAACATACTCATTTTCTATACAAGGTGCAAATGCCAAAGAGTTGTCGGTTAAATCTAATTCATTAATGGCTTGCATTAAATTCGTCACATTCGTTTCCGTAAATATTTCAGACAAAGTATCAGGATCATTGCCTTCATATCCCAATGTCCTCGCTACTAAGACAGCATATTCAAGAGGATCTCGGCTAATAGCCCAAGGAGCTAAAGAACTTCCACTTTGAGCAATAGCTCTGTGAACCAATCCCACGGATAGGGGGGAGAGAGTCACTAAATCCACGGCGGCAGCACCTGATCCATGACCAAAAATGGTCACACTGTTTGGGTCGCCACCAAACTCTCTTATGTTGTTCTGGACCCATCTCAAACCGGCTATTATATCCTTTAACCCAGCGTTACCAGGTGCTGCTTCTGTGCCGAGGCACAGAAATCCAAATATAGATTCTCGATAGTTTAAGGACACCACCACTACGTCCTTTTCCACAAGATTTCTGTATGACAATTCTTGATGTAGATCGTTATCGAATTCCCTTCCTTTAATCCATACCATCACGGGCAATAGTTCTTCTTCGAGAGGAGTAACAATGTCGAGATATAAACAATCCTCAGTACCTTCGTAACCTGTGCTGGTGGCATGCACGCACTTTATATTTCTTCTGTTTGCAACAAAGTCATCTTGAAAGTTTGGTGGAGTTGATGGTGCCTGAAATATTATTGTTATTTTTTAAATATAATTTTATTAAATATACTTTATAAGCGGTTATAAAAACAAGTGTCATAATTTTCTCTTAAGTTGCTCTAATTTTGTTTTATTCAACTGCATAATAAATTCACTACTGAATTCGTTTCACTATACGATATGATTGATAATAAAATTATTATGACTAATATCGTATGAAGCTATATTTATTTTACAAATGTAAAATAAAAATTTAAGTACCCGTTGCCATAGAGGTTTTAGTGCAATAGATATTTTAATGCTCATCCATGCGAAACATATATATTTCAAATGTTCATAAGTTATGAAAAGTTGTACAACATTCTATAGAGAATAGTGATTTTCCAGAAATTATCTGAAATATTTTCATATAACATAAAATACAGGTGTGCGAACTTGAAAAGCTCGTTACGTATCTTTTTCTCTTAAGCAGTGGTCTTTAATACAAACCTGCCTACGTTACGATAAAATTTAACTTTGTAACAGCCATTTAAGCATCCCCAACTATTTTTTTTTTAATTTGATGCAATGCCATGAATTCGACGATGAAAATAATTTTTAAAAAAGTTCTGTGTACCTTAAACCTGTGAGATCCGGAGGTTGAGTCAGCATATGGGATACCATAAAATTCGTAATAATCGCCATGTGGCGATCTCGCCCCTATCACTGTACCTTGACCGATAGTCACGGACACTTGACTTTGGTCGCCTGTATCCTGACCGAGGCCTTTGTCGAGGACCAGCAGGAACGCCAGCGACAGCGCGCGAATCATAATTATTTAAGAAATCAAATATTCGATAGCAGAAATCGAACGCACTCCGTTCGGGTGAAGTCGTATCGAAACTGCTTCAGCTTCCTGACGGCGCGGGGCGCCACGTCGATCCGCCGTCTAGATTAGATTTCGTTTGATGAGCAGATAGCAAACTTCCTCTTGATCCTATCTCGTCAGAGATAACGTCACGGAGAAGAAAACATTTCGCGGAGAATTCGGTGCTCAACTAAGCGAGAGCGAAAAGAAAACTGGCGGATGACGTCATAGGATATATATTTTTACTTGGCTCGCGAGATTAAAACATCGTCAATGTTAATAAGAGGCCTTATTGGATTTATAAAAAAAATGTATAGTATACATACGTTTTGATATTCCTCGATTATTAATATATTATTGAATTATGAACTATATTAGTTTTTGCCCGTGGCTCCGCCCGCATGGACATATAGTTAATTCTCATTTGCTATATCGAGTGATGTTGCATTGAAACCGACTCGATCGTGTTATGGATTTAAGTTCAGATTTCAGTTAATACCGACCCGGTCTCGTCCTCTACTCCGGCCCTGCTCCCTCTTTCTCCAACCGCTCTGTCGCGTTCCATTCCGATATTGATCCCGCCTTCAATATCGATTTCAGTTTCTTGCAAATTGTTGCACAGAAACATATTATTAGCAGATATAAAATATTATACATATAATCCTGAAATTGTTCAATTTCATTGAAATTAGCCCAATCAACCGAACATAGTATATAGTATTGACATAAAGCTCAAGGTAGAAAGATTCGTTCGTTTTAATTTGGTGTGAATTTCTTTTTATTAGATCATTACTATTAATCGTTTCATTCACAATCGAATTGTGAACACTTTCACTTCTGCTCTACCTCACCCTCTCACAGTATATCTTCATATCTCCCTTCCTTCTCGATCCTTCTGGCACACTCTAACACGGCTTCTCCGCTAAGCAAAGCATAGATCATAAGCATGGATCATAAAATAAAATACGCTAAGAAACTTTTAAATATACAAAAAGTTATACAGATAAACATACAAAAAAAAGAATAATAAACCTATATTTTATGTGGTATAAACAAAGTTCCCTTGAGTCAAAATATTTTCGTGACAAATTTCTTTACAATCGTCAGACGCCTTAGACGTGAAATCATTACAGACAGAGACTTGCATTATTAAAATTAATATGAATTCCAATAATTTTTAACGAATGAATTTATTATAACCAATTAAGGAGAGGAACTCCTATTTGAAAATTTGGTAATATAGTTATAAAAGATTCCATTTTCTAAATTAATACTTACTATATTTTATTTTAACGTAATTTTAATTAATAGTTCATTCATTGGCTGTAAATAAAGACGCAACAATTCATGATGAAATAATTTTGGAAAACGTAATTCCTTATTTTCATAACCTAGAATAATAAAGATTTACATCCCAAATTTTTCTTTCTATGCTGTGCCGAAATAGAATCACTTCAATAGTTTAACGCGCTAATGCAAATAAAATACGCGACTCCTTCGTTCGAAGTAAAATAATATAAATCCGAAATGCGGGTCATTGACACAATGACCCACGAAATGCTTTCGTATAAAAAAAAATGTCCCTTTAACATGTGAAGAACAGTTCTAACTGTACACGTTGTAGGGCCGAGCAAGAAAATAAATATTACTCGTGCGTCGATGTCGACGATAATAATCCTTAATAGATCGACGCAAAAGGTCCACTTTCGCATCGACGTCGCCGCGCCGGCTCCTCCGCGGGGGTGTGCCGGTGTGGCGCGGGGGTCACAATGTGCGGCGCATGTGGCCGCCTCGAGTCGCTCTATGGGTCCGTGTGAATTTCAATTTTTGTCCATGTAAAGCCAGCCAATAAACAAACAAATACATCTTCGATGACATACTCCTGAAACTGACTATTGTGGTGCGTGTGCGTCGTGCTCATCATATTCGAAATTCGAAACGATAAAAATCAATCTCGATTACGATTACTGCTCGTTCCCCGTCTGAAACGAGGTTCGTGAATTGCTAAATAAGAACCTGTTTTAGAGTAATAGAACGAGTAGGATTTATTTGATCATATCTCCAATCTGTTCGTTTGTATGTTATATACTGCGTGTTACTTTTTTCTTTACGTTATACTATTTTGTAAAAAGATATCGTAACCCGCCGCACTGCGAAATGGAAATTTAATCATAGGTATGAATGAAATCTGAAAGTTTTTAGTGATTGCATACGTTTAGAGTTTAATAAAATTCATTTCATATCGCCCGCTGTGCAGAACGAGCCTAATACATGTCACCTATACTAGTTTTTTTAATAAATTTCTGTTTTTGATTTCTGTTGATATGGAAAATGCCTTATATTTATGCAGAAAAGTGAGCAACGCTTATTCCATCACTAGTATGCATCGATCTATACGCTTAAAAAATGTCCGAAGTAAAGCATTTTCTCATCCATTTCGATACGTTAAAAACGTTACGTTTGTTTTAATCGCCTGAGACGTCTCCCTCCCAGACTCTCCACATAGAAATGAGCCGCGAGCCGCGTTGGTTTTAGGAAAAAAATGTTACCCGTACGTGTTAAAAACGTGATAAACTAAATAGTGCCTTAGGGTTTTTGAAAATAAAGTTGAAACTGACAAGTTCTGAAGGACCACATTGTGGGAGACTACAAGGCACAAGAAAAATAATAAATCGTGTACGACACGTTTTTGTTGTGTTATACATTTTACTGAATTTCATGTAAACGTAACTTTAATAAAAAAATAATTTTCTTCATTAAATAAATAATAATATTACATGTTTTATGAAGTTTGAAATCGGATATTATCTAACTACTAATCGGTAATCATTTAATAAGTAATAATGATAATTATTGTTAAATAAAAGCTTTTAGTGATAAAAAAAACATTGATTTTTAGTGTTTATTCAAAATTGTAAAAAGATATGTTCTAATCGCCTCGCTGAGCACATGGATCATCAGTAGCGTTACAAAAGTTTTACCTCCTACTTTTATTCTGTCTTAAAAGTCTATCTTTCGGCATATGAGATAAAAGAGACTTAAGACATAAAGAGACATAAAGAAACATTTCTTTAAGAACCTTAAAATAGTGATTATCCTTTATAACCATAAATCCTTTATAATTATAAATCCTTTATAATCCTTTATATATCCTTTATAACATAAATGCAATAATATAGGTTTTGTTCTCGAAAGCACACGAATAAAAAAGAAATTACGTAAGCAATTAACAAATAAGAAGTACTGCCAAAAAGAACCGTAAAGTTCAATAAATTACACTGACATTCTGAAAATACTCTGACGTTAAATATTATAATTTACTACTACGTCGAACTTAAGCAAATAACCTCATATCTTGTTATTATTGTTAAATGAAACTACAGAGTAAGACAATTAATAACTAATTGTTGTGTGTACCGCAACTTCGCCCGCGGCTTAGGGAGCTTGAGAGACTTTACTAATTGTTTCATCTTTTATATCGATCCCATGTTTCATAGTCGTCTTTCTCGTCTTGATTTGAATCAGGATTTCGATTCTAATCCCGCTCTCGGTCTCAGACCCATTCCCGCTCTCGATTACGATTCCAGTCCTGCTTCTACCTAGTACAAATGATTTATACTTTGTATTTTTTCACAAAAAAATCATCTGGCAAAAAACCACCAGCGCTGCAGTGAACACTCACTGCAGTATTGTACTGAGTTAAGACTCTGTTTGGCATCATGTACTTCATATATGCATAATTACAAGTTTAGTTAGAAGTTTGAATGTGCAACATAAAATTTTAATAATATTTTGTCCAATGACGTCAAATAATGGTTTTCTATCTCTGTGTCAATTTGACGTAGACGGTGTCTTTGCCGAATTTCACATCGGTCGGTTGCCAAATTAAAACAACACAAAAAAATAATAAGTTCATAATACTTGTGTGGACACTATGTGGAAAAAATAACTAAACTAATAACTCGTTAAAATAATCAATTGCAGGTCTGATTTATATTTTGAATCATTGGTGCACACTGCACGTAATCTAATGTAAAGTTATACTAAATCCTAATACATTATGAGATGCCTATATCATTTATAAATTCCCTTCTCACCACCACTCCAAGTAGCTAACCTTCGGAGATATGTTGATTTCTTCCCATGCATTCCCTTATAACCAACAACTTAAATTAAAAACTTATTTTCTTTATCCGTAAATAGATTTCCGACCATCCCAAATCGAACTCTTTTATCTTAAAATTCGTTTCTGGCTACACTTTCCTATTTTTCAGCGCTACCTGTTAGTTTCACTAAGTGGAGCACTCCAATATTTATCTCTTCGTCCAACCTTGTATTCGATTCTAAACGTAAATTTCTATATCGTATTTCGCATCTTGTAGCTTTTACTTCACTCATGCCAAGATTCCGGCCCCGTTTTGGTTTTACAATAATGCAAACAAATTGCTTTTTTTTTTTTTTCCAAAACAAAATCAATAACAAGGATATTGTTTTATGTTTGATTTATTTTCTGAGAACAATTTCTCTATTCTACAATAATCTATTCTTCTAAAATAATGTCAACCCTTTTACGTCTAAAGAGTTTTAAGTCAGTTTTTTCAATATACTATCATTTTCATGTATTTTTTATCGCTTTTTAATCCCTATTTGTTTTTCCAGATACTCATTTATGTACCTAATACGTGCAGTTATCAACGATAATTCTCTTGTATTTATAATAAATTTCAGTTTCAGAAAACACTCGACTCAGTTCTAAAATGTGAAAATTTTCGTTATAAACACGACTCTGGTATAAACTATATAAGCAACGAACTCGACATGAGCATCAAGCTTCGAGTGATGTGTGCGCGTGCGCAAGCCAATCAGGTGGAGGGAGCGATGTTTAAAAATAGAGTACACAAGGATTCTCCGTGCACGTACACATATCGCAGACTGATTGATTTAATAAGAATGGAGTTCTTGTAAATTAGCATATTGGCGAGAAGCTGCGGCGTGCAATATAATCTTTAACCTCGCTGTAAGCTAAACTCGTTTGTATTTTTTAATTAATCACCCTATCTATTTTACATTAATATCGTGACCAGATCGAGCAAGTCGAAATTATCTTTATGATCACTGTTTGATCGCTTCCGAAAAATGTTTCACTTCTATACAGCTACGTGAACCCAGACCGACGCTATGAAATGTTATAAATTTGCTTTTTAACAAAACTGCTTTACTCTTTTTACGCTATGATTCGTTACACTGTATCTTTTTCTGTGGAATTCAGATCAAAAGTTGGTAAATCAATAAAAGCGATCTCGAAAATACGCTGAAATGAACTGTTCAGTATTTCGTTTCCATTGTTAAGATCAGATACTTAAAACTTAAATTGATTTAAAAAATTAACTCTAAATTATGAAATAAAATTTTTATGTATATACAAAATCAACCAACAAAAACGAAATCAAAAGTATATACGAAACAAATTTGGGACCTACAATTTTTTTGTAGGTAGTGCCAGCACTTAACAAAGAAATCTAACAAATATAAAAAAAAATCCGCTTTAAACTTTAGAGAACGTTGCAAGTCAAATAATATTGTCGAATTTATAACCTCCTTTTTTGAAGTCGGTTAACAAATTATGTTAGTTAAATAACCAAGCAACAAAACATTAACAATCCATTTAGAATTGTTTTATTTATTAAATTAAAATGTCCACGCTAATGTACGGACGGGTTTATTGATGTAAAGTAATTGTGTACAAATATTTTTTATTTGTTAGACAAAAGAACCATCTTTAACTGAGATTAATTTAACAATAAATTCGCATCAGAAAAGATATTTGATATAAAACGTTTGTGTATTTAACTCGTATTAAAAATCGAATTTAAAAATAATCACTATTTAGTAAATTAGAATGAAATAAAATTATATTAGACCTTCTTAAAATAAATAAATTTTATATAACAATCAATTACTACCAACTACAAATTCATTGTCAAAATTCATAATCGTACTAGATTATTGTCAAAAGATTAATATCAACCGTACTAATAATCCATCGAAATTAAAGTTTCTTTTTTTCACAAAAGACTTGCTCGAATACAATTATACAAAAAAAAATTCAAAATTGATTTTATGGCGTTTGAAGAAGGAAATTGTACTCTCGTAATAAATTATTAGAGTTTTGCCCTAATATATGACCATTCTGATAGAAAATCAAATTCGAAAATTTGGTAGAACATAGTTTGGGTGTATAAACGAATGAGAAATGTTTTTTTAATATAGGTAATTAACTATAGTGTATGGCGACGACATGGATCAAAACATACCAATTTCCGTAACACATTATGTCTGTTATGTTTAATAAATTATATTCGGAGGTTTTTCATAATTTTCCTTAATTATAGACGTCGTTGTCATTGTCAGGCATTAATTTACGATAAACGTAATTATTAAAGTCGACGTTAAGCGAACATCTCATTAGATCGACAACCTTCTCATTTTATCATTCCTTTTAATATTATAATTTATTTTAATACCTAAATGAATAATTAGCAATTCTGTTTTCAACAGCGTAAGCGACCTCAGGCCAAAAAAAAATAATTCTACAAATTGCTCCGAAAATTAAGAAAGAATTACCAAAGACGTTTATATTAGAGCTTAGTGATTGTTGCATCGACTATTGTCTGCATCCAAATATTAGTAGAAAATTTGGCAAGTGCGTATTGGTCCATGTGCAATGTAGGGTCCCGTAGACGCCCGTCAAAGTATATGGAACTTATAAGGGCGCTTTTTGTTCGACACTGTTGAGTCCATGATTTAACGGTTAATAACGTTAAAAACGGATCTATATGGTTCGAATGTTAGGTATATTGTGATTTTATTTTTCCATAATTTCATGTAGTTCATAAGCTTATATTCACTACCTGTTCACACAGTTGTGTATTATTGTTATTAGGTAAAATTATTAGTTAACAACTTTATCTAGTCGAAGTCTGAATCTAAAAACGGTTTTCACACACCCGAAATATTTTCAGACGACATATCCTACGACACGTCACGACGTTGGATAGACGAAAAAAAAATTCATCCCAACTTTACGCGTGGGGGACATAAGAAGTTGTTTTAATGATTTTATTATACCGCTCTGTCGGCATGATTAATATTATATGTATACCTACGTCAAATTACAGGTTCCTGAAAAATCTCTGAGCTAAGCCGCAGACGGATTGACAGACAAACGAACGGAGGGAAAATATAAGGATACCTTCTTAACTGCGCAACCCTAAATACAGATGATTTACTTTAGATGTGATGAAAAATAAATCCGTATAAGGATGTTTTGAATTGTGTCAAATTTTTGTCTATCTACAGTAGAAACACATCCACCCGTAATGATACTTAAAAAAAATTGACTTCAGAGATCACTTTGGCGGATCCTCAGCAGCGAGGGCCTTGAGCACCAAGCTCCTCGAAATAAAATAAAAAAAGTTTGTGGGCTGGTGAGGCTCAGAAGTGGGACGATTTGAAACCTGACTCAACCCTACGACGAGTTTTATGAAAAACTAACATGCTACCATAACAAAGTTCTTATTGCGTAGAAAGCTCAAAGGATTACCTCATTTCCAGAACAAATTGCAAACTTAACATTATAGCTAGTTCGTTCATAAATATTTTAGCCAAACATGCGCATATTAGATAAATTTCGATCATTCATTATATCAATTATATGACACACGGCTTCAGCTCTGCGGACGTCAATGTTGTGTAGTCTATTGTCAAGTGTCGGAAGTCAGTGTAGTTAGTGCCGTCCGTATAAACTCTGCTCTGCATAGAGATTGCAGCGCTTTATCAACACACGTAGAATACTATTAAATTTGGTTTAAGCTTGAATTCTACTAGAACTATGTATTTTTAATGGAAGAAAATACTTTTGGAGTCAGTTCTCTATAAAACAAATCAAATCTATTCAAATAGGTTATCAATTAGAGAATTAATGAAATTAAAGAATAGTCACATTTACTTATATATGTACTATCTTATAGGACCCGCGCATTTGTCCAGAATAGAAAATAAATTTATCTGCCTTCGGCTCACAGGCTGCTGTGTGAACGGAAGACAAACCAACAAACTCACTTCCGCATTTACAATGGAATATGTAAAGGTTACAACTTAACAATTAAAATAAGGCCAAGTTTTAATTATGTATGCGTAAACAAAGAACTTACAAATAATGCTTGGTAACGCCGAAAATTAGGTTCATTGCTGAGTGGGAGATCTTTGGTATTTAACTACCTCTTGAGAAATAGACTTTAGGTCATATTGTGGTCTGTTGTATGTTTAAATGTTTACACAAAGTCACTCGCATGACGACAGGGAGGAATGGATGCGTGATATTATCAGTTTTCTCGCATTCCCCCGTAGCGCGTAAAATATCGAAAATATCGAGACAAGGAAAACCACTCCGATTAGGATCGCGAAAAATAACGTGAAAAAAGGAAACATTACGGAAGAGACATTAATGTTTTGTGGAAAAATCTTTCTTTCGCCTTAATATATCTGATTGTTTATCGGATTTCTCGGGTTATGTCCTCTTTCGTTTTTTATGTAAATAACATCAGCGCAATGTGAATATGTACACTTTGAGAGGGATTCGTGCAAGGGCATGAAAATAAACCGTTTGCTTTGTTTGAAAATTTTATCCAGTTCGTTCTGCATTTTTTCAGTCTCATACAACAAACGAAGATACTGAAAATTTAATTTGGTTGGTGATTTGCTTTTAACTCCTTACAAAATTAATAATACGAGGTCTAAAAAAATCTAGTTATTGGACATTATCAATGTATATACTTTCGATTTGACGGCTTAGCGTACTTTTGACTGCAAGCGTATACCTTTGATGTTACTACAACGTGTATACGATAGATGAATGTTGAGGTTATTCGCTTATAAATAATTACAAAAGTTACCATAATTAATACCTAGTTTTTTATACTGACCTAGCGGATATAAAGCAGAAGACCTGAAATTTTAATGACTACGATTGTGGGACTGCATATCTTAGCGGTAGGGGTGGTTAGAACCTGTTACAAGAACAGCAAAAGCGTCACAACAATTATATAGTTTACGTATGATTTCTAAGGAATAGTCTAGTTGAAGCTTATATGCTTGCTTATCATTTCATCGATTTTAGAGACAAAAAAACCTTACGGGTCAAATGTAATAACGGGTATAAGTAACTAACTATACGCGTTATCACATTTGGCTCAAATGAGCATTCCTTCCATTTTTAGTTTAATTTGTTCAATATGTGTATCTTTCTGTTCGTCATAGACGACTTTTCCCGAAACTATATCAGATCACACAAAATATTTTATAAGGCACAGTTTTTAACCAATATATATATATGGACATAACTAATTCAAATTTTCCTCTACACTTTTTTTGATAATATAAAATAAAATAATATGTCTCACAAAAATCTATAACGAAAAAATTTTTATACTATGATCTTGGGCAATTTCGAATGTGGATTAAAGCCAGAAGAATCATTCTAAAGATTTCAAAGGGCGTTGAAAGTTACAAGCCTTTCTGAACATAACTTTTTCTGTTAGTTCGACGAATTTAAGCGCGGTCGAGTAAATTTGGCGGACGAAGAAAGAAGTGGTCGTCCTTTGACAGTTATTCAAGTCAATAGACGAATTATATACAAAACATTTGATATTTTGAAATGCTATAAGAAGCTGTTTTGAAAGGTTTTACTCGGAGAACGGATAAAATATGAAAAGGAATCTCATAAGTGCAAAATTTTCATTACTCGTTACATAACAAAGGTTAAAACTCATTTTCCTACCATAACACGTATTTATTCGTTATGTATTACAAAACGTATGCTAAGTACAAGTGCGAGAATCTGATAATTATTGCCTAAAAATAAAAATAAATTGTTGTGCGAGTCTAAGTGCCTTTCTATTACTTTGGAATAGTTTATACCTCCTTGATTTGTTGCTGTTGTTGCTACTGCCGACTTCAACAAGGTTTTAGAGTCGAAGATTCGTAATTTTTCTCTTTTTCCGCACGAACTCAGGGTTGAAATGAACAATATGTAAGTTTCATAGCAATCAATATATTTGTACCTTTTCAAAATGAAATACATGTTTATTATCCACAAAACATATAACATTTTGTGCAAAAAAAGAAATTAAAAAAGTATCTGAAAACGGAAAAAATAAAAATTGGACAAAAAGAATTTTTTTTTGCAAGACATTGCAATCAATTAATTCTTCACCTGATTAAATAACACATATATAGGTCTATGGTTTTAAGATAACGGTACAACCACCGCCCCAGTCGGTGAAATACTATGATAAGTATAACCGCGCTTTTCTTTCATTGGAAGTAGCAATTAAGATTATTTTGAGTACGCTGCAAAGCGTTTATCTTTCAGCTGTAAACCGTAAAATAAAAATGTCGCACGTATCGTATTTTGAACACAAGGGGCCAATTATCATATCGTACGAGCGCCTTGCAGCTGTAATATTTAAGTTGATGAAAATGCCTTTGTCGTGGACGCACTTGTCGTTTCTCATGATTTTCCGTGAAACCGACCGCGGTAAATCGTTCTGTCAATACGACGAACAAACGAACCGTATACGCCGTTATTACACAGGTAATTGCACAGAAGAAAAGTTGTACAATGGCGTTGCAATTATTAAAGGGCATTTTGGTATGATCTATGATGCAGACATGAAACGTCGAACTTATATCCTAGATAATTGGCGCGATCACCTGCGACGAAGTAAATTCGAATTCGAACACAAAACGGCTACATTCATAAATATATTAGATTTTTATAGATATCTTATGAATTAAAAATGTGGGAGGACCCTTTGAAAACTATGAAATGAAACAAACCTTGCACAACCTTCGAATAACTCTATTTCCGGTGCGTGAGAAAGTCAAAATCTATTATCTCATGAAATTTGTCGATATGTTTTTTCCTCAAATTTTCACTTTATTGCAAATTATAAAAATCACATTCCAAAAAATATCTTTTCCAATGTTTTAAATTTCTGTTCAACGTTTTTAATTTCTTTTTTTTTTTACACCTTTTAACAAAATAAAATTCGTTTATTTCTTTCGAAAGTAAGGTATTACAAAACACGGTTTCTGAAACTTCATATCATATTCAATACTAACCACCACTTCCTCAATAGACAGAAGAGAAGAATCGAAATAAAATTCTTGCAGAATATTTCCTTCTTCTTTGCAGCTGCCATAACATGTTTATTGATGTAATCGTGTGCTACTTCGGTCGTCTGTAATGCGTCTAACACTCCTTGCACATCTTACGTGTTTTTAGAAAAATCACGAAATGACAAACACAGCTTCGAATACGGATCATCTACGTTAACTGTCGTTCTCCATAGTGACAAAATACATTAACTATATTGGTTCTTTTTTTTAGTTTCAGGTACGGAACGTTACCATGTTTCCCGACATCGGGCCTGGACCACATGCAAAGATCAATGGCCCGCAATCGTCAACAAGTCATCAGACATCTTAGTAGAATACCATCTTCATATTGCAATGTCCAAATTGTCATCGCTACTCTTTTTTGTCCATCGAGTATTGATTCCATGAGCGATGTTGCCCGCCTATTGTCTCTTCTACTCATTGTTGTAGGATATTATGGCAGTTATTCTGGTTCTTCTATTTCTGTGCCACATTGAGTGTGTCATTGAGATTGACGATAAGGACCGCCGATAATTTTGAGCACAAAAATGTGAGCATTAAGATCTTTATGCCTCTCGAGTTAGAAAACATTTTTGTTCAAAAAAAAAGCGAGAAGTTTTTGGGGCTAGTAAAAGTTCCCCAGATTTTATTTTGTTTTACCAGGCATTGTATGTTTAACTATGAAAGAATTATATAACTACAGTAAGTCTAGACAGGTGACTTTCGATATTTGTTAATGCTCTCAAAATAAGATAGCTAAATGTATGGGATTAACATTAGCTAAAAAAAATGTAAACGTCAGCTATCATCTATCCCATACAATTAGCTTTCTATTCTAAGATTTTTAGAACAATAGAAAAATACTTGTTTGACCCTGATAGACGACTACTACTATGATTAATATTCTATCCTCAAATGTTTGAAAGACATCCTAATTTTGTACGGGCTAGCATACATCGCGTAGCGGCGGGTCAACAGGTATTTTTATCGTTATATATAAATGCCGATGAACTTCTAAATCTCCTTTAATTGCTTTCAACGAGATCATTTTATTGGTCTTCTGCTTTGTTATTTGACTTTGTTAAATAGAAATGTTTTTCGAACACTTCGGCTCTATTTTATGATCAATCATCTTTTTACACAAATTGTGTTAAAGCTATGTATGTTGTGTACTATGGTCCTTTGAAATCTGTCTAGTGATACATCCATTATAATCTTACAGGTTAACCGCACAGTGTAGCTTCATACCTGATATTAGTGCCATTAATCTTGGTACCATTTGTTAGTTTGCACTTCTATTTTGTCGCTTTCGTGAACGCTTTCCACAAATGTATCATCTACAGTGCCCTTAATCATGCAATAAACACTATAAGTTTTTCCATTGCTGATTGCTAACACATCAATTAGTATTTGCCGCTTAACCAGTGTAATAAATCTTTTTCGTTTATGATAAAATCAGGGGGGCTGATCCTATCATACATAACAACCTTTCGTTTAGATGTATGCGTCTAAACACCAGATTTTACAGAAATTAAATCTAAATTCATCGAGCGTGAATGTACTGACATAGCTTCAATAAAACCCCAATTATCTTCACTTTAATTCATTTTCTTTTTCGTTTACGATAGAAATTTCCTAATATGCCCATGTCTACTGAAATCGAAATACCTTTATCCTTAGTTGGTCTCAATTGTTCCAGTCTTTTATTTTTCTAGCTACTCTTACCTTTTCTCTTACCTTTTTTTATAAGCTTTCAATGTATGGACATTAATATTAAGAAACTGCTAAAAAAAAAATCTCATATTAATATTGTACAGCCGCAACTTCCTGTTGTGGGCCTGCATTGCTGAGACGGCCTCTACTGGGGTTGCAAGCTTCGGTGTTTTTTAATAGATTTCTTTTTAATGTTTAAAATTATATGTTTACAATATCAACCCCCGATTTTTAATGTTAAAGTAATTCGTCCTGTCATTGAATGTCTTTTTTATCCATGAAGTCATTTTAAGCGCGAATTGCTAGAATTATTGTGAAAATCTTGCGAAGTCGTCGTTTAATATAGACGACCTCTGCGTTACACTATTTTATTATTAAAGAAGCTCTAAGTTTGACATTTTGTGTATTAAAAAGTTATAAATATAACAAAATGTATAAGAAGTTTTGAATCTGGGATCCGACGATCTGTAAAATTACAAAGTTTCTAAATGCCAAGAATCAGTTTTTAAACGTTCATAACATATTTGTCCAGACGTCGAAATTTCTAGAACTTCACGCAAGTTGCTCCTATTGTCGGACTCTTCCAAGGATTCGTACTTATTAAAATTTGATCTACCGCAATAATTTAATTATTTCCAGCAGTTTCGCGTTTGAGGCGACGGTAGCGGTGGAGCTCAATAAGCGACACCGTATTTTTCGATTTCCTTCCAAATCGTCTCTCCACCTTAGCGAGACGTCACCACGTCGTCCGAAATTGTAACAAGTCCTCGACCGTACACTAAAATCACAACCTTATTTTTGAACAGTTAAAGAACACATTCGTCCAAAATGAAACGTCTTCTTGTTGCCGTTTTCCCAAAACGGTTTCTTCTCTATTGCGTCATTGTCAGTAGCTAAAGATTTGTCGGAAATCACGTCTTAACTCCTAGCTCACAGGGTGTACTTTGATTTCACAAACAATGATTCTTTAGATCATTTCGCGAATTACGTGGGAGTGTTTAATGTACACGGCTGGAGACAGCTGTCGGTCCTTCGGGCCCGACGTCGAGGGTTTTGTTTACACTCGCACTCTAATGACAATCGCCTCTGGGGATAGCATTACCTTAAAAAAAATAAACTAAAGTACTTTCATTTAATGTCGACTGTAGTGCGTGATCACGATTCCGATCTCTTGTTCAGATCGAAATTAGTATGCTGGATGGATGAAATTTTGAACAATTCGAAAAGAATAAAAAAAATAATTTTTAGGCCGATTAATCCATCGAACTGGCTTGCCATAATTATGAAAAAGAATTTAAAGAAATGAAAATAGTATTTTTTAAATATACTCTATTAATTTTTTATATAGGATGTCTAAAGAGATATGTATTCCTCATGTTTTTCAATTCGCAGCATTACATCACGGCTAGGTTTTACATTTGTCTCTTAAAACATAAGAAACGTTGAGGTCATAGTAAACGAACATTTTCCAAACTCGAGCTGAAGCCATTGAATAGAGCCACCTGAATATTTAATTTACATTTTATCTTTTGAAAAATGAAATCGTTTTGAAGTCATGTGGATTTCACTGGGGATTTCTGATATTTTGTCGATTATTTTTAATAAAAATCGTTTAAACAGGTTTATATTAATATAAAGCTATATTGTAAATTGAAATAGACGGTTTGACAAGATATTAAAAAAGGACATAAACGTGGTAATGAAAGATATAAAATGAAACTCTAACGTTATCTTTGGCAAAGTAAAACTATGTTTTCAGTCAGTTTTCTATAACTTGATTGAAACCAAATTAAAAATGACGGTGAAGAAAGAATCTTATAACTATCAACAGAAATATTACAAAAAATATTTTATGCACCAAACGAATGGATACATTATCTTTGTTATTTCAGTATATCGATTAAATAATATCTAATTAAATAAAAAGAACTCAAAAAAAAAGAAAACTAAAAATGAAATATAAGTTAAAGCAGAAATATATAGATTCTTTAGTCTAACATTAGGAGACTGTAGTTAGATACAATTGGATAGCATTAGTTACACCTATATTTTCAATTAGTACTAATTGTAGTACCCGGCTTTGCTCTGGTACTTGATATAAGGTATTGTTGTTGTTGGAATAAAAGGACGTCCTTTACAAGAGGTAAAAAAAATATTGACATTATATTTTAACTATTTATTTATTAAAATCCTTGTCCATAAACAACATTTTTAATTTTATTATCCGGAGTATATGTATACAAATTTTTTGGATTTCCTACTCTAGAGCAAGCAACATACAGTTGATCGCGAGAGAAGCAGAGAAGGGTCTTTAAGAATCCTTAAGACTGATGCCGCAATATTTTAAAGTTTGCCCTTGTGCTTTGTTAATGGTAAAACTATGAAATAATTTTATTGGAAACTGCAATCTTTTAAATTGGATTGGCAGTTCAGTAGCTATCAGTAGTACCTTAGGGATAAATACCGTATATCCTTTTTCCTTTCCAGTCGTAAGCTCAGCTTGGATAATATTGTTTGACAGTTATTTGACGATCATCCTTGCTTCATCACATAGTTTTGGTGAATTAAGACTTCGGAGTAGTACTATCGGTGATCCAATTTTAAGCCCAAGGCAATGTAATGGTATTCCTGGTACTTGTAGAGAGTTCAGAAATTCTGTAGGGAAGTTACACTATCTTCAACGTCTATCATGGTATCGATTGATTTATTTATTCTTTCTTTACAGAGAATTTTCTTTTGAATGTTGAACTTGATATCGTCGACAATATTATTTTTAGTTGCCGAAATTGCCCTTTCAAATAGCCACTCCGAATTGGTATACATAGTCATTTAAAATTGTAAATTTGTTCGATGAGCTCGTTTTTAGTAGTGGATATATTGTAGAAATCACTGTTGAGATCGGTGAATCCGGTCGTCTCGTCAGTAGGATATGTATCTTGGTCTATTTTTAAAATTATGTCAGAAATATGTGTTGCTGCTTCGTCTTTCAATAGTGCAGCTCTCATATTTCTTCTCAGTAAGTTTTTGTAGGTGTAGGCAGTGATATGATTTTTTAGGCATACAATGATCTCATCTGCTGGTGTTGGCTTAGCGATAACTGGAAGTGTTTGTCGAAAATTCCCTGAGAAATATGAGTAGACCTCTTCGCATCACTTCAGAGTTTTCTCGTGAGTCTTGTGATGTTCTGTCCATAGCTTCGAATAGTTTTTTTATGTGCATTCGTCCCAGCTGATAATTTTTGCATGTTTTAAAAGACCCAATCCAGATTATTTTAAAATTTCACATACCGGAAATTGTCTTCGGTTATATTCAACGGCAGATGCAGGACGGAATGGGCAATTCAATCTACTTCCTAAACGTGGCTGCATTGTCAGATGATGCCAGTGCAAGAGCATGTGTCGTTCAGCACGTATTCTCGTCAGTAGCAAATGTATTAGAAACGTTTTCCCGGCGTTCCCAAGTAAATAATTCCTCCAGTGTTGTTTTGATCCTCGACATAAAAACGTAAATGTTTATTGATCGTCATTGAGGAGTGGTTTTTGGTAAGCAATGTATTGAAGTAGTTCATTAATATACCTTTTTTTTCATTTTAATTTCGAAATTTAGCACCCAGAAAGCATCTTTTGGTAGTGCTGGCATCGCAAGCTGTCTGGTTATTTATTGCTACACATTTATCTTCTTGGCGAATTGGTCTTTCATTGAAGATGTCGTCGTTGATTTCGATAACCAGTTTCGGATAATTTTGTCGGACTTGGTACAGTATGTCATCATTCAAATTCTCTTTGAAGGAGTCACATAGCTGTTTTGGATTCAATGGGTTACATGTTGTTAGAATTATGGATAATAAAACTCTGGTTTGCTCAACTGAAGCTGTAAATGAGGCTTTCTGTAATTTTAATTCACAATGGTTGTGGTGTTCCAATAGTGCTATGCGTTGGCATGTTGTCCTATATACATTTGACATAAGCAACAGCCGATAGTTTTGAGATGTTCAAAAGTTGTTGGTCTCAGTATTTAATGCAACAACATCCGGACACAGAAACATTCGCTTTTGTTCGGATATAGTGCATACTCGGTCTAGTGGACCAGTTTTCATAACTCTAGAATATTCTTCTAATAGAATTGCTCGTTTTTATTGTTATGTTTGTCATGTGTATAACGCACAGAAACGTCAAAATATGGTAAAGTTTTCGCGGGTTCGAGTATGAGAAAACAGAAAATCCGCCACGCTACTTCACTGTTGATATATCTTCCTATTTTGTACATGAGATCTCATAATTTCTATTTCGTTGATCACTGTCTTTGGCTGTTCGAAATATTGCCATATCACTCCCTTTGTTCACCTACTTACAGACATATTTGATTGATTTTACTGAATTACAGTATTCTACGTTTATGTATGATTGGAACACTTTGGAACGTACTAAGTTATATGGTACTACCAATTTATTATCTATTCCCAGTTGGTCTTCGCCACGTGTTTGTATTTTTGCTGTGAAGCCACCGTTTTTGGATGATTGTGTTCTGTATTTAGGATAGCCATCATCTCCGGTGTTTGCGTCATCCAAATATGGTCTTGGGTACATTTTTGTACATTTTCCATCATAAATACATGGCGGATTGGGATTTAATGGCTCGCATAGTCAGTGAATCATATCATGCATGACTGTGTGGTACAGTTCCGGGTTTTCTTGTCGGATGGGAAACTCGACTTAAATGATACTGTCAATATCCGTGGGATGAATTTTGTCGTGTAACCATGTGACATGCCCTTTAGATGAAAACAAAAACAATTTTGATCGAGAGGAGATAAAGGAATATCACCCCATGAAGTCCCTTGATCGTATCTTAATTCCTTTCTGAGTTTTTGTGGCAAGCAAATAGTACACTTACTTTTATAACATATATTGATTACATGTCTTCAAATGCAGGTAGTGGGTTACTTGTATAAATGATGAAAGTAGTGCCATAGTACTCTATTTTTGCCTAAATAATTAGAAACATACACTCATTCTTATGCAAAATCTTAAGATGTATTTTTTTTTGTAATGTCAAATTTCTTACGTTCAACTGCCGCAACTGGTTCTCGGACTAGGCTCGTTAAGATTTTTTTTTATTATCCCTATATTCAACGATGTTTTATTCAACATTAAAAGAACAAAAGTTTCACCGAAAAAAAGTCACTGATGAAATTATACCTTAAAAATTCTTCATATATAGTTTATAATCTTCTGTATATCCAAAAGCAAAAAGTACCACATATCCAAAAGCATGTGTGCTATTTTTTCCAATTATGTAGAAGGTAATTTATCAGACCTGATTAGTTGTATGGTTGCTAAATTATATTAATTTTCGTTTTGGGATCCTTGTAACATGTAATGATTAGTAACAATCCTGCATTGGAATTACTCTCTGATGTGGTAGTTTCTATGTTGATTGCGATATTTAAAGAAAGTATATACGTTTTACACATGGCACGGCAAGTCCATGTTATGCAAAACGTAATACAATAATAGAAAGTGTTAAAAACATTTTCAAACAATATTTAGTTGCTAATAAAGATCAACGCTTGGCACTGCTATCTCAACAACATATATATCACGAGTGTCAATTCATTCGCTAGCCACAAGTATGTCAAAAGCGAATCACCATTAAAAGCTTTTATCAACTTTTGCTCCTTAAGAAAACTGCCATACCGAAAATTCTGAAAAAATACAAGATTTTGAATAAATGTGTATAACATAGTTTATTATAGTAAGTCTGGTAAAAGTTTAGATTGATTTTGGATCAGGCTGCATGTTTGTTATAATAAGAATCCATGTGGTAATTTTGTTGGTATTGAAAAGATTACCAAATACATTAATTTCTGATGAAGTGTAGGATGCATATTAAAAATGACATTCATAGAAGACCATAATTTTTATCTATTACCAATACTGTAAATATCACTTAGATTCTTCACATTACCATCAATTTAGTCTTGTGTCGCTGATACTGAAAGATATTTAGCCAAAAATTAAACATCGCAATAAAGATGACAATTTTTCTTATTAATGATTATAAATATATTTGCGTCGTGTTTGAATTATATTTTTGGCTGATAGTTTTTTTTAATATAGTTGAAAGGCGAGGCGAAAGAGTAGGGGAGTCAATAGAAAGAAGATGGTCAGCGCCGCCCATGGAGAGTCGTAACCCCAGAAAAGTCATCAGTGCGTTGCCGCCCTCTTGGGAGGGAATAGGATAGCTAATAGAAGGCGATCGGGTTAGTGGAAGGGACAGAAGCGAATCGGGCCACCGGAATTCTCGTTCACTGGATAAAAGCCAACAGCGGAAGCTATTGTGTTTCGTTCGTATTCTGTGAGAGTGAGCCATTTCACCTTTCGAGCCGGCCCATTTTTGTGCAAAAGCTAAGTTGGCTTCAGTATGGCTCTAGCACAGTATTTAAAATATTCAACTATTAATTAAGTTTTCGTTAATTAATGGGTCGTCAGACAAAAGAATTAATGAAAATACAAGGCTAATTATATTCAAAATCTAGGTTTATTTTATTTACATTTGACAAGAATTTAATTATTCAAACTTGTGTGGCAAGACGAGGGCCTGGAGCGTCTAAGAAGTTATTATTGCATTTCATCTTATAAAACATCTTTGTTTATATTTATTACGTATATGTCTTGAAATTACTGGATCAATACAACAAGTGACGAAGTTGGTTTTGCAATAAAAAAAATCCATAAAAACAGCTGACCTTGCAGACCATCCCTGAAACTCCCCGGTATATTTATCGATGTGTTTTTGAGTGTATGTTTGTTTGTGAATTTGAGAGTGTGCGTTTGTGAACTTCTCCAGTTCCAAACATAGTTGTCTCATAACTCAAAAACTTATCTTTAAGCTTTTGGGACTTAAAACTTCGAAAAACGGTTGATCTCATAGGCCATTCTTATAACTTTTTACTACAAAATTTGCGGTTAAAGCCCGCAAATTTCGTACGGAGAAAATCAAAACTCTCATCACAGAATGATGTTCCTTATATTCTATTAATACGCCATAGCGACCGATGGCAGAGCGTTTTCAGTACTCAGAATGTTGAATTAAACAACAATAGCGGCACGAACTATATTTATTCGTTTATAACTCTCAAATATACGCAGCAATGTATGCATAGCTTAATTTCAATACGGAGTACATCCAATTCCTTTGGTTTCTATCACTCTCGAGGTCCATGTTTTCTTAGACACAGCTCAAGTCTCTCTCTATCTCCTTTTGTTGTCGCAAACTGACTAACATTCTCTTTTTTTTAATTCATCCATCAAATTAAGGTTCACGAGACGAAATTAAATCGAAATCGCCTTGAATTGAAAACTTGTATATTAAAACACAAATTTTCACTTCTTATTCTTCAATTATGCCTTATGTTACGTAAACAATATATACATATATAAATTGATAAATCACCGTTTCTATGTATTCCTAGTGAGGTCGGATTCAATGATCAAAAAGCATCGTTAAAATAGATTTGAAGTGTTTTTACCAATTATCTTTGTAAATTTGGAAAATCTCACTTCAAAACATCCAAGCGATTTCTAAATACCTATCCTACGACGCCCAGCACAATGGTGCGTGCAGGAAAAAAATATTTTTCGTGTCTCGATTTATGCATGGAGAACACCACAGAAATTTGCTTTCGTAATCTTCGCATAATTGCATGGCGGTTCACACGAGAGACCTGCTTGAAAAAAAATGATAAGGCTATGTGTGCTGACATAAGAACGGATAGCTGTCGATTTAGTAAGGATTTTCAGTAAGACGCTAACATACTTTTCACAGAAACATAGAAAATGGTTTAAATAAACACTTAGAATAACAAAAATCATTTAAAAGCATACTTATAGTTGAAATGAAAGTACAGTTACATACTTACTGAATCTTTTTATAAGTATATTATCACTCTTGTATAAAGTTATTATAAAATACATTTATGTGAAAAAAGCTTGTTAAGTAGCATCCTATAAACTTTTGTAAAACCAAAGGACGATTTCCTCAGGTACTAACAAATGAACAGTTTGGCAAATGTTAATCATAAGCTAATTAACGATTCGACATTATATATTTGTCAGCACTTGAGGAAAATCAGCTGTTTTCAATGTGACTAATTGGTTTTATATTATTTATTCCTAATAGTCAGGAAAAATAAAATTATATTATTGGTGCGAAACGTCATAAATCTTCATTATCATTATTAGATTCATGTTATATGCCCCATTTCTGGAAAACAAAATCATCACTCGTATCGAAATTCTTTGTGAAATAAAAAGCATGAAATGTCGTAGCCGCCCATGAAAGCGCTCGCCCTAGCGAATAGCGGCTGAAGGAAGCTCGGCGGCGCCGTCGCTAGGGCGGCGAAATGCGCCGCAGCGCCGCTTGCGGCAGCCCGCGCAACTCACGTTACGAGCTTATTGGTCGATCTGGATGACGTCACGCCGTGCGCGGCCAATCATGACGGAGCGGTTCGCGCCCGGCCGCAGTCCTTCATACCGCGCCTTCGCATACACTGTGTCGTGTCGCGCACTCGGCTCTCCCCGCGCTCCGTGCCCCGCGCATGCCGCAACCCGATCGCCTCGCATTCTAGTGGTGGGTGTCGCGCCGTGCAGTCCTGACGTTCGCGTGTGGGAGAGCGTTAGTGCGCTCAGTGAGTACCGCGAGTGCCGTTCGCAACGAGTGCGCCGAGCCACACCGGACCGTGCCGCCGCCGGAGGATGTTAACAGCGCACGGTGAGTGAGCGGCCCGCCGCGCCCGCACCCGCGCCCGCCGGCTTATCTCCTCGCGGACCACGTGAACCCGCTCTATTTATAAATGTAAACACGCCGCTAATTCAATTTAAGAAGACGTTGCCGAACCGCGAACGTGGAACCGAGACGTCGGCCGCGGCGCGCAGGCGCCGGCGTGTTTGCGCCGCGAGTTAGCGACGAGATGCCGGCCCGATATCAACCAGTTCCCGTCGGCGCCCGCTCGCGGCATAGCACGACGATCGATCGCGACTCGGCCCACGAGACGCGGCCGAGCTCGGAAGTTACGTAAAAAGTTCGTGACGAACTCGCGAACGGGACACGGTGAACGACTACAGGTAACCGGTGAACGTTATGAATGCGACCTTGAAACGGTTCAGGGCTAGCGAATGCGCGATAAGGCGACCTTCGGGCGGCGAACTCTCGCGAACGCACCGAGAGGCGCCGGCCGGCGCCGCGAGCGCCCGCGCCGCGCCCGCGCCCGCGTCTTCGCTCCGACGGAAAATATTCAAACAAACAGCGATAATGATGGCCAGATAACGGCACGATGTGCATTCGAAAGCGATCATGCCGTTTCGAATCCGAAATTATAATTCTATGAACATTTATGGAAATTTCAATTAATTCTAATTAGAATCGGATAAGAGTAGTGCACCAAAATAAATGTTGTTAATTAATTCAATCGATGTCTAAGTACATAATGACTTACTATAAAAGAATTGCAAAACAAATAACCCGCGGGTTGAGATGAGACGGTCCAGTGACTAATGAAGCGAATCGCAGTGACAAAGCGATCGGGAATAACGTCATTAGTCTCACTTCTTCAGAGTCATGCCAGAAAATTAAGGAAAACAGTGTAGTAAACGAATTAAACAGCACATAGAATGTTGCGGTGCTATACCTAGCTCTAAAAAAATGTGTAATTGATAAACGGTTCCATAGGTATAATCCAGGGGAATCCTCGCGAAAGATGTATACCTATTTCTATTTATTGTTAATAATATGACTACTTTTCTTTATTGGCTAAAGTCAATTAGAAAAGACGATAAATCGTCTAGATTGGGATACGCAAGAGAAGGCTGCGACAACATAGCCTCGTTCTCAGTGTTTGTTACATTACTCGTACCCGCGCCTAGCCCGTCCGGCCGACATACCTCCATACGACCAGCCCGGGGGCCCTGGTACGTACGCCTTGTTCCACTTACAGGCATCTCGTAGACTCACGGCTTCTCTCTTCAATTTCTATGCGTCGTTATTGCCTCGCGCTACCTTATGCGCGTATTCCGAGAACACTTGCAGGTGTTAAGTCGGGGGTGTTAATGTTTCGTTCCGTTTTCATCATCAATTGAATAATCCTATGGATTTCGTTGTATATAAAAAGAAAGACTACAAGGGAATCGCCATTATTGTACATCGTTCACGGCTAATTAATTCTAATTAAGCATCGCGACCGACCTTTGCGAATAACTTACGAAACGATGGAGGCTACGACAAAAACTCGTTTCATCCGAGGAAAAAAAAATATATGTATTAACAAAAATCTCAAGTTTTAGCATTCTCGGTCTCGCATGCCACATCGGATCGAAGGCTCCCTATCGCTCTCGCGGCGAACGCGACGCGGCGGAACGAGACGGGGCTATTCGCGAACTGACCGCACGAGATCGCCGCCGGTATCATAAATATTAATCAGGCGCTGGTGTCAACAGCCAGTACGTAACGCGACACCGCCGCGCCGCGGGCGCAGACGCCGCCCGGGCCGAAGCGGCCGACGACGGGACTCGTGCGTGTGTGATGCTTACTAATAAGCTTAAAGATACTTTTTCTATCCGTTCATAAACCTATCCGAACGGCTATGCTGCGGTAGTAGTTTCAGCATGTATCCTGGTAGTATTCAGTGATGGAAGTCGAAACAAATAGAATTCAAAGAGCGTGTAACAATTTTATAGTTAGTTGCCTCATTCTTCTTTAATAATTGAAAAATCCTTGAAATATGCTCAATTTGTTGATCTCTTACATTGCTCTATTAGTTACACATTCGCAGAGCATCTTTTACTAAAAACACATCAAACGAAGAATCCTCATCACAGAATCCAACACCGTTACGATTCTGTTTTTCTGTCCAATGTTCCTACATAGCGGCGCATGCGCACCCGCAGACCAAGTGCGATAATGATATCGGCTGCACATCCGTTGGCGTCAACGCATTCAGCCATGACCTGCCCTAAACTCCGCGACCATTGATCTCAGAAATTATTTCCTTTCTAGAATCGGTCTCGTATTTCTCTTCACTACTTTTTCTTAAACCTTGTTTTCATTTTACTTTGTATTTCATTGTTTTTTATCCTATATTTTCTTATGAATATCATTACATTACGGTTGCAATGTCGTCTTGACGTCATGTTTTCCTTTTTTTGTATGTTTACTTCTTCCCAATGCACTTCATTGTTTGTTGTATTTTCCCTCGACAATACCTATACCACTCAATTTTTTGCGCGCTCTACTTCATTTGCATCTTTATTTCCAAAAATTATATTATCATACCTAATATGCAAAAAAAATATCATCAAATACTAAATTAAACATTTATTCTCACTGCCTAGTGTCTTGACTGTATTATGAATTGACACTTCTTTTCTTAATGGATAATATAAATCTAATTCTGAAATTTTACTAAGCTTTTATACACAATTAAATTATTATTAATGTTTCTAAGTGATGGCTTGAATTCGGAGCCAAGAATCCGAGTGATTTTACTATTTTGTTTGTCTTTTCGGAATAGACCTCGAGTTCGGAAAAGAACTACGAGTATTTAGATACCTTGAAAAAGTTATGTGAGAGGCTTAAGTGACATACGACCTTTACTCCTAATCATTTTGAATTACGTGCCCTTTTATGATAGTAATAAAAGAGAAACTTAATATTAAAATCATTTACTTGCTTTGTATGTATTATAATTTTTTTTTTTTTTTCATCGAAATCAATGAATGAAAAAAGCTATAACAGGTCAATAATCTATGTCATGTGCGAAAAAAAAAAATTGTATATGGATAATGGCCCAGTGGTCAGCCGGTGGCTTTCAAATGAAAAGTTACCCACCCGGTTGGAACTCTGTTCACGAACGAACTAACCGATAATTCTTCAACTTTGTTGAGTTCT
The DNA here is from genome assembly GCA_005406025.1 of Eumeta japonica. Classification (NCBI taxonomy): domain Eukaryota; kingdom Metazoa; phylum Arthropoda; class Insecta; order Lepidoptera; family Psychidae; genus Eumeta; species Eumeta japonica. The sequence goes on from BGZK01000411.1 coordinate 175,749, forward strand.
CAAACCTGGACACTGTCATCGCATCGTCGAAGATCCCTAATTTGGAGCGCGTAAGCCTCAAACCCATTAGTGGCAATTGAAAACATTGTGCGAATGCTTTTGCAGTGGCTTAATTAAAAACTTGACCCAGTACGAACGTATGTAGTACAAAGTTCAACTATAGCCATATATAAGGTTTCGATTTAGGTAGTCTAATAAAATATTTAAATCTATAAGGATTCGTTGTAATGAAATCGAAAATGCCATAATACGTACTTTATAACAATCACTGTACAAATTTATGCTATTTTTATAGACTAGAAATGCATATTACTTGCTTATATCACATTATAAATGCGAAAGTGTTGTTTGTTGATATTGTCGGTTTGTCCTTGCTTCAAGGTTCGGCGTAGTTTTTCGCAAAGAGACGGTTCATAGATTCGAGAGTGTGATAGGCTGCAACGAATCCTACAAAAAATTAGGGTTCCCGTGGCATAGAACCAAACCCTATAATAATTACGAAATGAATTTTTGTCTAAAATACATTTTATTGCGTCAAAATTCATTATTCTAATGGGTTTATAACTTAGACCAAAACTAATAGCATTCCACGCTGATGATACCATTTATGTGTAGGAAATGATATAGACGGAGAGTGGAGACCGCATTTGAGATCTAAATCGAGAACAGGACTGGGATCAGAATCATGATATACAGATAAGAGATCATTTGCCGTAAAAACTGAAGCAATTCATTCTATGTCTATACTAGCGGAATCTCAGACGAAAACTATTATCATATTAAATATACCAAGCCAAATTAATGAAAGTATCTCAAAAAACATCATTAGATTTTTTTTATATATATTTCCGTCCTTTTTTGAGATTTTGTACAGAAAGGCAAAACATGGAAATATTATAATTTTGTCATGACCATTCGTCCTTTCCTGTGCCGAAGCTTTATAACTCTGGTACTAACCCTATGAGATTGTACAGGCAGATTTTTCATGTGTACCACCTGTCAATTTTGTAAAGAAATATATGAAAAAGTAGGAAAAGCTTTTTATACATAAAATTGAAAGATAAAGCTTTTTTCTTTTCGTTCATTCGGGGCATTTTATTTGATTGGTATTAAAAAGAAATAATTAAGAAAACTAATGGGTCCCGCCTGCTACGAAACATAATGTAAATTATTTAACTTAGACTTTCAGCACATAAAGTAGTTTGTAAACCAAAGTAGAGTTTATTAGGTTTTAGTAGTTTGTTTTCTCAATTTTGTTTTGGTCTTTTTAGTGCGTTGCTTATCTGTTGATTTTTTGCAGTCAGGTTTTTAATTTTTTTAATTATTTATTTTATTTTAGACTTTATAGTGTTTCGTTCGACATATTCTTATGAACGAAAGCGTGTACTTTTATGACTTTTGTTAATCGGGGATAATGTAGAGATGATTGATAAGTACTATTGATAGCGTATCAAACAAAACACAAATGAAAATTATAATTGACGTAAACGGTTCAATTCCTTAAAACATTTTTAGTCGTGTGGTTGATGTAATAACTTTCTTGGATCTAGTGAACTAATCGCTAGACTTGAGAGTGATCTAACTCGCCTTAAAGCCACGTACGTCTGAACTTTCGCGAAAAGATTACTGCTTAAATCAAGAAACCGCCCGGTCTAAAGTTGTGCCCTGCAATTTATGGACTGTAACCGCCCAGCTCAAAATTAGCGGAAGCTTACGTCGCTCGATCTTTCCTTTACCACGCAAAGCATCAAATTCAATAGTGGCACGGCTCGATACGTACACCAATGTTGGGTCGGTTGTCAGGTATACTTGAGACTTCAAACTCTAGAAATAAAGCTTGAGGTAGTTCTCCCAATTCCAGCTGGTTTTTGTGTGAAGCGGGCCATTCTATGTTACGGATCATCATAGCCCCACGGACAAGACCATGATTAATATTTATATAGCGCCTTAACATTGCTCGTGACCCAATGCCAAGTTTTGAAAGATTGCTAAAAGAATCGCAAACCATCGCCATTACAAATGATTGACCGGGTAAAAAAAAATTCGCAATACGATATTTAACCCATTTGGCCCATTTCAAGTCATAATACGACCATTTCAATGCTTGATTACAAGCTTATTCGAATGATTGAATTAAAATGGTTGTAATTATTCCTGATTAAATTTAAATATATGCATATTTTTGTAATTTCCTTTTAATTCCCTTTATTTTGATATCCTACTCGATAGGTTTGGTTAAAAAGATTTTTGAACTACTATCAATTTGGTGCCAAACATCCGACATTTTGTTTCGTTTTTTTTTAAATACCTATCTAAGGACACTTGGATTTTTGAGACGAATCTAACGATACCTTGGTGGTTGAAATCCATCCAGCTGTTTGGAAGACATGTGGCAATAAAGAAATTTACAAAGAAACATATAAGATAGGCGGGACAACATATAAGAAACATATAAACATATTGGATAGGATAGAAAAAACAATACCCTTCCTTGGCAGTTGGGTAAAAAGGCATTAACTGTTTGTAAAATCACCTCTTTTTGTAATATCTATGTTTCATGGATTATTAACTTACAAAAGTTATTCATTTTCCGCCCCTTTTTAACTTTTTAGCTAAGAAAATTTGAAAAAAATCACAATAATAGAACTACAGGTAATATTATGACTACATTAAGTAAAGTAAAGTAAGTAATAAGTTTTAATTACAATTGCTTTAAGCTAATTCTAATTGCAATATCGAATAGTAATTGTAAACTAATCACCGGTCCATATACAAGGTGTTCATGTCAATTTTATTATTTATCTTATTTTTCTTTTTAATTTATAATCTTTGTTCAATATCTTAAATTATAGACTGTATACTACAAATGTAAGAAGCGATTTTCTTGAAATACAATATACAAAGGGCGTAAGTAAATGTGTCTTTTATAAAAATGAAAGCGATATAGATTTGATAAAACGTCATGCTACATAAATAAAAATTTGAGACTCAAACACTCGGTACGGCAACAATGGTAATATTTTTTAGCACCATCTACATCGAAAGCTTAACTTACCTTTGCTAAATATAACACCTACAAACCGACAATGGAAAGAAAATGCGCGAATTCAGTTTTTGTTAACAACAGATTTTGCTTCCCGTCCGATGTACGATGTATGATGTATAGGAAAATCGATTTTAAGACGCGAACTCCAATAAACTTCCAAAAAGTGTTGATTTATTGCAACAGATCTTGGAAATTTTATCATTTTGCCACAACAACCGTTGAGTCAGAGTGCCAAAAGGCAGAGTTTAAAATGTACTTAACGTTACGCACTCTAGCGTTTGCCAAACGACTAAAGTAGTTACGTTTATGTACCTAGTAGGCATTGAAGTACTCTGAGATAATAGATCTAAATGATCTAAGGCGTAGTAAAACGATGCCTATTACACAAAATTTTTTTGTGAATTATCATATTTAAGGCTTATAAATTCCCTTGGAGCTGAAATAACAATGTCTCGCAATAAGCTGGCAATAAGGCAGTTACAGAGCTATAATTTTATACCTAATATTGAATTCTATCAAAAAATCCAGGCACTTTTAAGTTTATGAGTAAATAAAAAAAAATGGATAAAATTAAAAAAAAGATCAAGTAAATTATATGATACAATGCAATAGATTAACTTGGATAACTTGAAGAAAATTCTATACGTTTTTATTATTTAATGGCGTTGATGAAGTATTGTTAATACCACTGCTTTAATTTTAGATTGCATAAATTATTACATTGGTGCATTTAATGTTGTCATGTTTTGTGTCATTCCTTTATTGTTATTATTTTTTTTTTTTTTGTAAGACATTGTCTTTTCTTTTCTTATAAACACAATATACTGTCGCAAATCACGTATCAATCTATACATAACAATACCAAGCTACGGCTTTTAAATGACATTAATACGAACAATACCATTAGTGTAGGTATACTAGTATAAAAAATAAATCGTGCCTAACGTGACGTAGAGACCGAGCGCGACGAAGAACTCGTCTCGCGTTTTTGCCATGCGCGTGAGCACATCTGCGGCGCATGTTTACTTGTGTGTACGCGTGACTTACACACAAACATGGCCCGGCCGATACATGTAAATTGTATACGTCGCGTTGCAGCGATAATGTGTGAAAAATAAGAATCGGGCAAAGCATGTATTTCATTTAAATCTAGCGAAATATTGCAGTGAAAACGTCACTGTACGGCTGCTACCGTGACGTACTTGAGTCACGGTAATAGATGCCAGGTAGAATATTCTAAGCGTATTGTTTACTTCACGAATTCATCTTTACAAAACATTCAGTTTATGCGTGCATTTGTTCGTACACCGAAACCAATTCGTAAACACTTCTGTTTCACCTTCTTTGAACGTATCAAGAAATGAGCTTATTATAGGTGGCCAGCCCATCTTCTTCTTCGAAAGGCCTGATCAAGAAGAGGGACTAGGTAGAAAGCTATTCTAAGCTTCGCGAGGGGCGGTCGGCGTCGAGCTACGTAGTTATCCACTTATCTCATTTGGCAGAATTAAGAGAGACCGTAGAATATGCGACACAAATAAAACTATACAAAAGCAATATATACCCAATAATTATTTAAACAGTTTTGGAAAAAGAAAATACCAAACAATCAATTATTAAAAAAATAAACAATATAGATGTTATATATACCATTACAACAGCCCAGGACCAAGAAGTATAAAATATAGCCACGCACAAATTCCTAACTCCATAGCAGATGATTAGTGCCCGTAAAAGTACCTGTAACATTTCAAATCGTAAATAGTTCACCTAATTTTATTGCGCTGCATTTCATATGAATGTGTTTCAATTGAGTATGTGTTTCCTCAACGACAGGTGCCCCTTACACTAGTTATCATCAGATTCTATTACCTTTTCTTTACTCTAAATTCTTTTGTAAAGTTTGTACTGAACATATAAAAGAGCTAACAGAAAGACAAGAAAACAAGTAAATATTGCATTGTCATCCGGTACTGAGCCATGTATAAAATTTTAAGTCTTTAGTGCATCTGGCAAATCTTTATTATTTGTAACGATCACACAAAAAGACGAGAAAGCGAGTTGATATAGTATTATGTTCCAGTTCTGAGCTACGTTTAAAATCATTTACATAATTTATATCTAACGGAAAAAACAGACAAACAAGATTGCAAATCAATAAAAACATATTAATAAAATGTTTTAATAAGAAAAGACCACATCTCATTCGAGATGAGATTTAGACAATAGCGATGTTAGACTGAGTGAAAGGCAAGAAAATGGGGTTTAATAAAAGTCATAATAAACTATGGTTTTGTAAACGGGTCCTGTCTTTTAATTTAACATTGATTTTTATAGAAAACGAAAATCCTTAAGGGTTCAGTCAAGAGAATGAATAGGTGGGTGCGGCAAATTTTCGATTTGTTATCAACATAAAAAAAATTACTATTGTAGCAATAGTGTGACGCAAAAATCTTTTGGTACCAAGGAAAGTACCGGATACCCGATTTCGGTCTCTTTTTAACGTCAAGCAATAAGTACTAGTGCAAATTCACACATATTACTTAGAATCAACTGGTTTTTTTGTCTTCTAATTCCAGGATTAAAATAACACAGATTTTATAGTAAAACGTGAGTAATCTGTTTCTTTGTACTTTAATACCACGATTCCACATCGAATTTCGTTCATTATCGAAGCGTCTTATCGTCGAGTGTCGATTTGGTGCAGGTTCATTATGTATCTATATATGGTCATTCGTCCATCACTATACGCATACGCATACTCTTCACCTGCACCAAATTTCATCGTAAATGCACTTGCTATGCATTTGAGCGGTCTTTTGTTCGGCTATAGAAATAGGACGGTCGCTTCGTTTCACTCTCGTTGAATACCACTTTTAAAGACAGAAAGAGGTCTACATTCACAAATGTTTGGACTGCAACAGCACAACTTTTTCTACTACTTCCAGCACTTCCTTGGCTCAATTCGGGTCATGAGCTGCCGGTTCTTGGCTTATCTTTCAGACTTCCGCATTCTCTTTCATCACGTTATTTTTTTAATTGTCCTGTAAATATTGTATGAATACATTATCATTACTGACACAAATTCGTGATCGTTCTTAAGTTGAATAAATAACCCCGCACTAATAAAATACATGGGTGTTAAAACAAGATATAAGTATAATATACATTCAATCGAATTATGTACATCGTATGACTAAGATCGGTTTTCATCTATCTTTCATTTTATTTATCATGATTCTAGATTCATGTCAATTAAACCAATTTCGCGCTGCGGCTGCAACTTGTAAGGGCAAGCGGTCCGCCATTGGCGTGTGGGCGCGGCGCGGCGCGGCGGCGACATGGACCCATGGTCTTCTTCATTCTTTAAGTATTGTTCGTTTCATTTTTACAATTGCGTTCAATATTCCATCTCGTATTCCTCGTGACTGTATATAATCATCTGTCTTGTTTTCCCGATGACAAAGGAAAACTTAAAAAATGGGTGCGATTAAATATTGTTGTATAATTGTATGAGTCGGTAAGTTGTTTAATTCCTGATCAACTACGGTCAGTATACCATTCCAATTATGTACGTTTTACACGAAACATTTCTTAAAGCTAATAGTTTGTATATAAATTATTGTATAATATGTAAATTATTTTAATTTTATATATAAAAGAAACTCCACACTTTAATACAAAGTAAGTATATAAACACATTATTTGTTATGAACAATTTGCTGTGTTTTTTGTTAATTATTAACGTTATTATAAAATCCGTATCACATTATTAAAACAGCAGTCCATAACAAACCGATAATCTAAAGTGGGTAATACCTACTTCAAAAGTGCAGGAAAAAGCGTGTTAGTATTCATTTCAGATAAGGAAGCGTTTACTTTGTCACAAAAAAACAAAAAGAAATCTATTTCTTATTGTCAACGTGCCAAGGTTTGAATTCGTGGCTGACGATGCGATTTTTTTGTTACCTTTTATCTTCGACCTACTTGTAATGAGAGTCACGAGTCGTTGCGTAATAACTTCGCTGGCAATCTTATCGAGTTCATGTGGAATCGTAATACGACCTTATAGATCATAAAATATTTTTTATTACATTGTATCAAACCTCAAAGGGATGTTTGTATAGAGCGATTTCTGTTCGTTTGCGTTTCAATAATTCAAAAGACATGCAAAAAAAAATTTGATACGACGAAACATGAAAATCCGTTTGGAGTATAACCAGTGGCGGATTGGCCTTGCTCGGCGGCAAGTCGGCCGCTAACGAAGCTCTCTCAAATTTCAATTAGCCGAGAGGCAGAACTCGAGAACGGCTTGGGAATAAGTCGAGTTATATCGGAGTTCTTGTGAATTTTTCCGACGTTATCGAATTTTTGACACAATGACAAAATGAAATTAAAAAGAGATTTGAAATTTTACATCCCAAAAAGAAGACAGGTCGAAAGTAGTGCCTATGTTTTTATGGAATACCTGACTTTGAAAAGTGGAATAACCACCGAAATATAGAATAAAACACGAAAGAAGGCAGCTTGTGATTGGTTTTGCTAAATAAAACATGAGAGGTGTAGGTAGCTGCGTATTGAAATCCTGGTGTTGCAGGAGCCTCGATCACACAGAAGGGGGACATGAATAAACCGATGATGTATCATATATTGCATTGAAATCGTAGATGTACATTTCAATGTGAAGTAAACAAAAAGTTTACGTTTCTTTTTTTAAAAAAAAAAAGAAATCTCGTCTCTGTACGAGCGAAAGCAATACGAAAACCTTCCGTTCGGAGTCCGCTGACACCGGCGTATTGTGATAGATGCGCTCTGCGTAGGCGCGTCGCGGCGTGATGGATGAGCTCTTATCACCGCTGATAACCTTCCAACGTTACTCCAGCCCCCCGCCCCCCGGCCCGCCCGCGCCCGCCGATCCCCCTTATACTGTGCTCCCTCAATATATCATACCCCCTTCTGTGTTACCGAGTCTCCTGCGACACTAGGATTTCAATACGTACCTACCTATATCCCTCATGCCTTATTATTAGCGAAACGAATCACAAGCTGCCTTCTTCCGTGTTTTATTTCATATTTATCATAAAATTATATGTGTTTATGCACTATAAATCGACACCAATTTTGAGCCCGCTTTTTTTTTGGGAATGAAAATTTTAAATGTCTTTTTAGCTCATTCTGTCATAGTTTATTAACCTTTCGCCGATACACATACATTGTGTCAGGTTTTTATTACCTTATACTTCAATGGCATGTCCCTCCCACAAACTTACTATTTCAACTTCCGGAGAATAGACCTTTCGTCCTCCACGCTGGCTCAGTGCGCGATAAGACTTATGACAGCTGTCAATGTTCCGATGAAAAGTTTTATATTCTCTGTTCAGGAAGCAAGTTAATTCTTATTAACCAATAATTAATTAATAATAATTTAATAACCAATTTGGTCAAGATTAGAATCTCGATCGTCTTCGCTACGACGGCATGTTTAAAATACATAAACAATGTCATTATTAACAAATTTGTTTTTTTTTTAAATATTTTCATTGTTTTAAATTATGGCAATAATTTATTAATATAATAAAAACTATTATCAATTTACATATTGTCGTCTTGTGCTTTAATGTCTACGTTATTTACGGAACAACGACCGAATTACGGAAATGTTTAGTTAAAAATATGTTATTATTTGATTCAAAGTAATACGAAGCTGTTCTTCTAAGCCTAGATGGATTTGAGTTTGAGACATCTTTAGTTTTACTTTTTGACCTTTTTAATACATCTTGTTTTTATTGGTTTCTTTTGCTTTAACATTTAATCTCAAGACGGATTTGGTACCTCATTAGCTAAAATCGATTCAGTACTTTTAAAACTGTGAACGTATATTCAAGCATAGAAATATACATACATGCATGGTATATAAAATCGAACTTATTTTTCTTATCCTTTTTATATTATACTAAAAATGTGCATTTTTAATTTAATAAAAACATAGTTTTATCATTATTATAAGAAATATTAAGAAACCCACTTTAATTTGGTTATTTTTACTGCGATTACCTGCATAATCGCTTAAATAAGATAATATTTTGTTCTATTTCTTTGCATTAGTGGTAAATATTATCTAGGATGGTTATGCAAAGCAATTTCTTACTTAGTTGTCTTGTAACCTATAACACCACTGAACTTGCATAATAAAATAAATATGTATTCATTCACGCGTATACTGATTCATATAAATTTAAATGTTTTTTAATATTATGTAGTCAAATATCTTTTAATTTACTCGTTGAAATTGCTAACATTCAGATGTACAGATTTCAAGAAAAAAAAATAACATTAGGCTTATAAAGTTCAAAATTCATTGTATCACTAAGTACTGAAAAATAGGAAAAATTACTTAACAAATTAATTCCAGCATTTAATATCAGACACACTAAAAGCTCTTGTAGCTTGTCTACCGCGGCTCGGTAGTTTGCGGATACACCTTTAGAACCTAGTAAGATGTAGGTTTAAGAGATGTTATTTCAAGAGCCCGTCAACCAAACATATACATCTAGACTGTTTCGCCAGTAAGGCGAAAATAATAAACGAAATTAAACTCCGGACGAGTTCATTAGTGAACTTAGAGTATACATAAGCATTGTGTTATCGGGGCGACCGAATGGCTCCCTATCAAATATTGACTTACGCCTATCGGCTTACGTCATCATGCTGTCTGTATGGGCCCGCAATAGCGCCGCGTTATTGGTGTGTACCAAACGCGATTTGTTTATTTGCTTTTCTCGGTCACAATACGGATAACCTGTTTCTCTGTGTAGATATATTTAAATAAACGATAAAGGGAATTATAACGGCTGCTGATAAGGCGGGGGCGTACGCCAAAAATATCTCAGTGTACTTTCAAGAATGTTATTATTGTTTGAGGATAGATAATTTTATATATAAAAAACGTGAGCTTATTTAGAATATAAACGATTGGTGAACTTTACAATTAACATTGTATTTCTTTGAACTTTAAAGTGAATACGTTATATGATAGCTTTACGTACAGCTTGGTGCGTTAAAATTTTCTGTCAAACATTTACAACTGTGTTTGGATTTATGCAATAATGTACAGTCCTTGTCGGAATATAGGTTTTTTAAATTAATTTGTACATACATATTGCTTCTCAACATGATGCGACGCGGGCATGCGCACGTTTATTTGTTGATCATCCAACTTTTATGCTACAATCTTATTAACCCGATCAGTAACTCCAACGATAAAGTGTTATTATTTGCTTGTGATCAAAACAAACATGTATTTAATATAGAAAAGTGATAATTATTGTAAAAATAAATGCCTTATTTAAACGGAAACTAGACATTTCGTAAACTACCCAACATCCAAGTAGGTTGGCTACATATGCAACTCTACATATCACCGCATACCTCAGACCGTATCTGAGCCGCGAACTATATCTCTCCCCGATGCCATAATTTGCGTAACATGCAGAGCAACGCGTGCACAATCAGAGGCATCAGAAATTTTCCTAAGGTCGTGCACGTTCAAATATTGAGACGTTGATAGCGCGACCCCGCATTGTCTTCTAGACGCTGCGGAATGGCGTTCGCTACACAAATAGTTGCCAGCCATCCGGCCGTGAGATAATCTTGATAGCACTGCAATTCCGCCGGCGCTCTGTGGCCCGACGAGTCGTCACCGCCGTCTGTGCCGGACCACCGAAATCGATTGCGAATCGACGCTGCATTTTCGTGAACGAACGCCATGAAGTGCACATGCGGTTCGATGCGGCCTCGCTACTTGTTCGTGGATGAAATTGTAAAATCGCCCACATAACAACAGTGCAATCGTCCATGCACAGAGGATTACGACAATTTGTCAGATGCAGTTGCAATCGGAACCTAACGGTGTGCATTTGGAATGAAAATAAAGTTAAATATATTTGACCGTAATTAACAGAAAACATCTGTATATCAAGAATATTACTTTCTTTAAATACGACCTAAGAAAAAGTAATTGACACTTATTCAAGACGACAGTAGTTCTATATATTTTTCTGGCATCGTAATACAATTTTCCTCTATGTAAACGATATTGTACTTGACAGATGTCAGGTCAAATAAAGGGAGCAAAAGGGCGTACACTCACATTGTCTCGCGATACTTCATAGGTGTGCGACAACTGATATAAGTTTTATTTTAGTAACAAAAATAACATATGTAGACTTTATTCTCGCTGTAAAGTATCCTTGATTCTTAAAAATAATAGAATTTAAAATGAAAATGTATATGAATGCTCTAGATGAGTCTTCTTAGACATCGATACTAACACAAAATTATAATGTTTAGTGTGTGCATATAGATTAATAACGAATAGTCTTTCTAGAAAAAATTCTAATTCAAGTTGACTAAGTTTCTTATTGAAACTAATACTTAAATGAAGATGATTAGCTCTGAATATTATATATATTTATTGTTTTTGGCTCCTAATTTTATATGACCGCAAACCAAAAAAAAAATCATTAATAATTGCAGGATCCGAAGTGCATGCCTCAAACTCTAGTATATGGCTTAGAATCATTAACAAAGTTCAATGTAAGAAAAAGAAGTTGTATTGAATCAACGTAGTAGTTACTGCAAAGGTGTCATTACTAGCAATCGCCAGAAATAAACCAGCAATCAATCAAATTAACTAATTCATCAGACCGAATACATTTCTATGCTAATTGACTTATGAACGAAATATCATGAGATATTGAGTAATAGTTTTGAAATTACAAACAGCCAACCGTGGCCATCGAGAATTAAAATGAAAATTAAAGAAATTCTGGTTACACGTGTTTCTTTACTATTTTTTTTATTATTGTCTTTTAAAAATATTGTAATTATAATCGATATTAGAGTTCCAATTACATTAATGTGTACAAAATAAGGTAATTAAAAAATATACAAATGATATCTGACGTTAAATAGAACCGCTCCGAAAACTTAACATTACGTAACTATCGGCGAAAAATATAAAAAATTATGAAAAGGCACAAATTTAGGTCAAGAATTTTGTGATTATTCCAAGTTTAACCATAAAAACCATATCATCATATAGATGTGCTGGACACAAAATTTTCTTATTCTCTTAATTATACAGAATAAATTAAATTAAATTATGTGTTCATTTTGAAATATAATAAGATTTAATTCTAATATTTTTATTTCTATTTCGTTACTTCATATTTGTACATTTTGCAAAATAATTTTACTCGTTTAGTATACATATTTTAACGTATTTAAAAATATTTTATGATATGTACTTACATAATTAAATATTGAAAAGTTAGCACGCTATTAAATATTTCCCATAAGACTTGTACTTAGTTCTTAAATCATTAATGTATGAATATGAGCTTGTATACTTAATACGTGTAATTACATAACCACAAAATTACATGTAATCACAGCAATCGATATAATAATTTCAATTGAATATTGAATAACACGTGTACAAAGGCCGGTAGTATAATATCCCCGAAGCGGATGGATGAATGGGGCCTTCGGGCGGCTTCGGGAGCGCTCGGCCGCGCTCGGCCAAGGTCGCGTCGCGGGGGCGACCCCGTTTCGGGCGGGATCGATGGGCGCCGCCCTAGAAAAACGGCTCCCTTACCCGAAACCGTCAGGTTAACTTTTCATGGTTCCGAAAGCCTTTTCAATGTCAAGTGAATCACGTTTTTATGGTGTGCTGCCGTGACACACAGAATTTTTCTATGGACTGTAATAGAAAGGAAAGAAACTTTAAGCGGAAAAATGATTTCATCGGTATCATTTACGATCTCACAGCCGAGTAATAAATACTGGAGAATATTCTGTTTCGATGTTATGTACTTCAATTATTGCAACTGGATAAAATAATGAACTTCGCAACTTAGGCAACGTAATAAAATTCATATTAATTACCATTAAAACAAAAATCATTACCAACGACTAAGTAAGACTGTTTAAAATTACATTATTACATGAACGATTTGTAAAAATGCATATATTTAGGCAAACTGATATCACTTGAAACATCCAGATCTGAGACGAATCGGACAGGTAGGTACGTTCTAACATTTCATGGACCAGAAAGTATACACAAATGCTAAAACCAAACCTTTCAGTAAAGCTCAAGATAAAAGTTTTTGATCGGTGTTCACTGCCATGCGTCACCTATGCACGTCAAACCTGAGCATTTAATACTTACACGCAACGTGTAAAACACGCATATGCCAGAGGACGATGGAGCGTAATACATTGAATCTAATAAGAAAAGGCAAGGAAATATACACAGTGATAAGAAAAACGACATAATATTGTTGTTGACTTGATACACCACAAGAAACTTGGACGGCAACGGGCTGGAGTCATTGCACAAATTGAATCATGAAGTAATTACTTGGTCAGAAACACTTAGCATCAGAGACGAAGGGAAGGCACGAGAAAGTTTTGTTGTTGAAAGTTAAGACCACAAAGATGGCCGGCATGAAATGCATTGCCGGGACAAGGATAGAGAGAAAGAAAAATACAGGGGGTTTTTTTCTCGTTGCGAGGTTTCTAATAAATAATAATTAATCATAATATAATTGTATTTCAGTAATTATAATATGTGTATTGAATGAGTTTACTTCTTATAGTTGTCATTAAAGTAATTTATACATTGGTTTAAAAAGTGATATAATACATATCTACGTATATGTAATTTCTATCAATTAAGCAATCGATATACAGTTATATAATTGAAACACTTTAATAATAATTTAAAATTACATAATTAATCATCAAATAATATAAAAGAGTCATCTTATACGAATTTATAAGTCTGTGTAAATTCTGTCTAATCCTTTTTTCAAGTTTTGCGATAAATATTCTTTCTGCAACTCACTGATCGCAATTCAAGAATTTAGAAAAATCTGTCTATTTCTTTTTATGACATATATTATACTACTTACAAAATATCTACGTATGGCAATCAACATTGTATTATTTACACGTATTATTGCTCTATAAGTACTTCACAGGTTTTCAACAAGTCGCAATCAAACCGCGCGCCATCTCAAGCAGTAATATAGGAGCGAGACATGTACAATTTTTTATACCGAAACAGTACAACTCTCTTGCTCTTCCACTCTCAAGATGGAACGCGCACTTAAGTGTGCTTTATTAATACGAACGTAAAATCTTTAAGTGTATTTCGTTTAATGTGTATTGCGACACAATCATATATGTTCTTGCCACTTCACTTTCTTTTGAACAAGCTATTATAGTAAAATTACATAGAGATTTCGTTGAGGTATGGTCAAACTTTTACACATTAAATTCAGCTTATCGATAAAAATAAGAAAAATTTAGGCTAGTTAATTTTCTAATACAAATCTAAGGATTTACTATTTCATGTTTTTTACGTTCTTATTGTAAATCTGTTGCTAACCAGTTGACCTTTACTTTTGTAAAATATAATTTAAAGCATGGTGGAACAGTGAGTGCTGTGGTCAACTTGGTCGTAACAATTAAAACTTGTCGGCCCGATCAATGAGATCCACAGAATACAGATGTGAAGTAGTAGCTTCCGCTATTCTATTTTGTCCAGAGAGTGAAAGTTCCGGTGGCCCACTCGCTCCTCTACCCCTTCCCTCAACCCTATCCTTCTCCATTAGACGTCCTATTCCTATCCAAGATGCCGGCAACGCACTGGTGACTCCTCTGGAGTTGCGAGTATCCATGGGCGGCAGTGACTATCTACCCTCTGACGGATTACCTGCTCGTTTGCCTCACGACTGTGCTATAGAAAAAATGTTTATAAGACCATAACCATTTTTCTAAAGTATTCTTTTAGTTACAGAAACCCACTGGATTAAAAGTAATATGTAGCCAATTCAGAATTCAGATGATAAATGAGATACAATCCTCGTTAACAGTTTAAGCTCCTTTTAACAATAATAATATTAACTTTAATTTTTAGTTTATAAATTATGTGGTGCGTCAACGGGTGTCGTGGTACGCGAACTTCGTTATGGCAGATATTTATTTCTAAAGCATCCCAAGCGAGAGCGTCTATCGGGCCTTGTTTTTGAATAATAATAGGTAATACTTGTTTTTTCGCAAACGCCGCTCAATAAATTGTTTACCTCAATTCAATTTTATTGTTGTAACATAAATATTTTACCATGGCCACATATTAATTTCTATGTCCCTGAATACTTAACGGCCACCTGAACAAACTAACAGGTGACGCAAAACGTAAACGATGTCATTTAGACAGTTGGATAAACGGTGGTCTGTGGATTGAGACAGGTCAAAAATCGAGTACAAGAAAATATTGTGATATTGTTGATCAGCCTTAACGTATCTTAACAGTTTCAATACGCAGCCTTCGTTAACTTGTATCTAGAGATGAAAATTTCCCAACCCAATTATGAAAGTTGAAGTGTCATCGTGTGGCCGCCGGACCGCTGCAGTTACTGCGTTGGGCTTCGAGGTTGGAAACGCAAGAGCTCCGGCCCTGCGATCCCAGGCCGCCTGCTCAACGTGACGATTAGGGCACACCGTATTGATAGAAATCCATGTAAAATGATAGTTTTTTTCAATGAGGTAACTCAATGTGCAGTACTAATGTTAAAAAGCACTTCAGTGATTAACAAGAAAGAATTTATGATTTCCTAAATATTATATTCATTGCAGATGGTGCAAAGATTAAATACAAACCATTATAATTGGTGACTCGTCTTTTAAATGTAAGAGGTATCCATCATTGTTCATCTTACCTTGTTCGTTACTTATTCTAAAAAGGAGTTTATCGTTTTATTTTAAAGACATCTTCGATTTACGTTGAGTACTTTGGCGATTTTGATCAATTTGAAATGAATGTTATGATGTGAGTTGTGTATGAAGATTTTTTTTTGTACTAATAGAATTTATATTTAAAAGATGTTTTTTGAACGAAGAACATTTCCTGAGAGCGAAACTATTAGCAAGATTTTAAGCAAAGTAAATACGAAATTTTAATGAAGATTAATGGGACGCAGAATTTATTACATTAATTTATATTTTATTCTTTGTAATATCAAAATGTAACAGAAAAATATCTAGGAAAATGAAAATGAAACGGCTTTAAAATTTGTTCCAATTCAAATTTTGTTAATTATAAAAGGATAGACCTTCATCAAGCCCTCGGGCCGCTTTTAGTTACAAACTCGTGATTTTAAGGGTCTAAATTAACATGTAGTTTACATTCGAACTTTACTCAGAGTCACTAATCAATTCGCAAAACTCCGATAATCGAAAAACTTTCAAGTTATTATTTTCGTTGCTTAGGCAACAGGCAATGGTGTAAAAGTTTATATTATGTGTATATATAGGTCTTTTCCAAAACATGTTTCATATGCCAAAGAGAGTAAAATGCGAATACAATTACATTTATCATTATTAGCACACTCGTGTGTGTTCACAACGTGACATGATTTGGAAGACACGCGATAAACGGACAGACTTACCAAAATAGGCAATGTATTACAGTGATAGTCTATAATACTACTGCAATGTAACAATGCTACTACAAATAATAATGACGGTATCTCTGCTACACTTTGGAAAAACAAAGAAAAAAAAAAACAGAATAATAGAATTTTCTACGAATTTTTTACATCACCATATTGCAACGGACACACGTTTAGATATGGAGTCATAGAAAACCGGGATACTTCCACAACGTCGCTCGTGTATCTGACACGCGGGCGACATACGGCCTTTTTTCATTTTTCATTTATTCATGCCGCTCCCGCAAACAACAGCCCGTCACTCGTAGATCCGATGGAAAATTATACACCCGGGGCCGCGACATCGCTCAGCCTCGGATCGAGCGATCTATAATTTGTTTTTGAATTCACACGTCGTGTTTCAGCTCCAACGGAATCGGTCTCCTTGAAATGTTTCACTCGAGGAATATTGTACGCGACGACCGTGACGCAAGTGGCGTCGTTGATGCTTCGAATCAGATTACAATGATGAGTATTTTCACTGATGATTTACTTTCATCCAGGTGTGTTCACCTTGTTATACCCAATGAATATGAAAAGAAAGAGCGAGCGCGGGGCTTGCACGATTAGTTGTATAGCGATACTTATTTAATAAACATAATTTATTTACGGCAACTGTTGCATTATCATAAAAATTACAATGTTCAATGATGCATGACTCAAAATCGACTAACAGTAAAGAAATCTATATTTTTAGAGACCTAGGGGGAATAAGTGGGAATAGTATTTGTAGCGAATTTGAACCGTGTCAGTGAAGTGAAGGGCACTCGATCGGTAATAAAAATAAGTTTAGATTCCTTAGAGGTAGCCCTTTCAAGTGATACCTCGCCCCACGTATTGAATAATTAAAATTGAGACCAATTGACCTCAGAATATAATCTATTTTTTTTTTACATACGAGAGAGGGATCTTATAAAGGGTTTAGTTTTTCTTTTAAAGTACAAAACCCTAAACGAACTTTGTCACTTCGTTTTCAAACGTGTACGCCTGCTTTCGCCCCAATTACAGGGTGTAAAAGGCCATTTGGCAGCCGAAATGGAAGTAGATTTCATTTTATCGTGTAATTGAATTGTGAGAAATATGTAAAATTCGGATTTCCAAAATTTTTAGATGCTGTAAATTCTATACTAAACTAGTTGACCGGTTTGGCTCAAATTTGTACTCGTCCTTTGTAATCGTCCATAGACCATGTATGTCGAGTTTCATTAAGATCTCTAAAGAATTGTAGACGCTATCGTGTTAACAAGCCCCACTATATCGTTGTGTATATATAGATATATATATATATATAAACTTTTGAATCATATGTATTTTATGACTCAGCTCGTCGAGTTAAGTCGGAAAACAGCAATTTTTTTCCAAAGTTGCGTCATGAGGACAAATACAATATTTTTTTATGAAATCTACTAAAAAGTAATTCATTCTCCATTGAAAAAAAAAACCATAAGAACGTCGTTGATTATTGATTGATTGAAAACAATCGAATGAGCCATAGTAAAGAAAATTGCGGTGATTTGCAGTTACATGCGAATTTAGCTTCATAAATGGATAGCACAGTTTACACAAAATGCAGAGTTTATTTCAAACAACAGGCATTTTTAATTGATATACGGTCAATAAAAAAGACAGGAAAATTATTGCGTGTCAAAGACATGTCCATTTGCGTGTGAAATATCAAATCGTCGTCGTCCGAGTCACAGGTGATCCATATTCGTTTCATATTGAAATCTTGTTATTTAGTCAACAAAATATTCTAACTAAAATATATTGACTATTTTATTTTGTCATATTCTGATTTTTTAGTTATAATCCTCTTCATCCACGTTGTTATTCACGTAATATCGAGTAATTTTGTATTTACTACATTTAATTAGATATCTCCAACTTCTCAAAAGCATTTGATTGGATGATTAATTTAAGTTTGTAATTAAAATAAGTAAATTACTTTTTGTCTTCGAGGCAAAAGTGATTTTCTGGGCAAACAAAAAAGCTTAATTGAAAGTACACTGCGACAATCGTCAGTTTAGAAATAGGTTGATAGGTTGAATGATTAATTTGACATTTGCACACTGACATTTCATATCAGCTAGTGTTCATCCATTGATCGAAATTAGACCGTAATGGTTATTGAATATTCGAGGAAAACACATATGAAATTGTATCTGCATTGTCGTAGACGTAATGAGGGTGAAGCATGACAAATGGGGACTTCTAAATAAAGGTTTCGACTCTACGTCGAAGTTGGAGAAAAAAGTATCGGCTTTCAATTTTTTAATCGATCAAACAAAAGTTCGTCAATAGCTACTAAACAAAAAAAGAAAATTAATCGGCAAACAGAGAGAGAAAAAGGTACTTACTGAATTGTTTTTTCTTTGTCTGTTTATATATAGATTGCTGTATGGAACTGAAAATACAATAGTGTTACATTGCACAATCAAAAGAATTATTGGAATAGAGCACCGAATTCGATATTTTATATTATAAAAAGAACTCAAAATGACTAAACATATTTGTCAATATTATTTTCTAGGTGTGGATGTTATTCTTAAATAATTCTACATATTAAATTAAATGTTCCTACATATGAGACGAAAAACAAGTTTTTCGCGCTTCGTTCTACGTGCGTTTTTTTTTTTAATTTTTGCGTTACATCGTATCTTTTATATTCTCTATACGTATTTAAAAAAAAAGAAAGAAGGCCTATCTCATCGATATCGCCAAAGACGTCTTCGCTGAAGCGACGTGGACGGATAGACCGGCGCGGAAATACACGAAAACATAACACGAGTCGAGGAAAAGCCTTGACTATGGCTGCCTAGCGGCTGTGTCGAATCGCGCCGCCCGCGCCGCGTAACTGTTCACCGTCGCCCGTGCTCGTTAATTCGTGTGACTGTACCCGCCGCCGTCTTGGAATAAATACGCGCCGTTGTTGTCGGTTAGCGGAAATTTTTGTGCCCTCAACTCCGCCCGTTTTCACTGACGGCGTTACGCAACGGCGATCGGTCGATTGTTGAGCGCCAGTGACCGCTCTGTCAAACGGTTGACACACACAACACTAGACGCCCTAGACGGTAGACAGTTAACTTGTCGAACGTGTGTACGTTTATTTCAATTTATTATAATTTGTGAATTGCAATTGAGAGAGATACGTAATATATGAACGCATCTAACTTAAGAAAATATTCTTGCAATTAACGAAAAAGATAAGTGTCGTTCTACTTCACGACACTTAACGACGTATCTTTGCAATTAGATAATTTGGAGATAATGAGATTCCGATAAGGCTCGTTTCCTAATTGATTGTTGTAATCTTATAAATTGTGACGTGCTTTGCAATAAATTTGTTTTTTATTGATCATAGGCCCCGTCAATATTTCTACTTCGCCGTATCCTTACACGGGTCCAGTGTACAGCTCCGTGAGCCTCTTTAACTCAATTTCCCGAACGTTTATCTTGATTGATTAACATGCGGTAACGGCGTAAATTGTTCGTGTCAAACTAATGTGAAAATTGGACAGTGGCAAACAAAATGAATCAACGGTCTGACTCCGAGGTGTTAAACGCTATTAGGAGCTAAGGGTGTCGTATCCAGTATATAGTAAAATAACCTAAAATTCAATTTCGAAAAAGTGACACTAACGAAGTATTTTAGATCCAAAAACCATGTAGTCGACTAATTCGTTTTTATATCTAATTAGTAAAATTATTGGTCAGACTATCGATTTTAATTGACTGAGATATATAACAATAAGCAGGAAGAGTTTTCATTTTACCGTAAAAGGTAGCACAACAGTTTCTTTTTTTTGGTCGGTTAACCGGCGCGTGCGCACCGCAACTTGCGACAGAGACGCGCGCATTGTCTAGTGACTTCCTCGCGACCTTGACGGACCCACCTGATCGCTTACTACGTAACAATCGACTCTCACGCCCTCTACAAACGTTCGCGTAATATCATTAATTGAACGTATTAGAAAAACTTATCAAAATCGCGAAGTTTAGCAATTTAATGTTATAAATGAATTCACATAATGTCCGCTCAACGCATTTTTAGTACTTCATCTACACACACGGTCATTACGAAACTGAGCTCCTACATTTTTTGCTTCGAATTTTTTTTTCATACTAAAATAAAAATGTTTTTGCTACAGAATATAAATGTATTTATCTCGTTAAATGAAATCATATTGATTCTGTCCGTTTTCGAGATACAGGTGGTGTTGTCATTTCGTGTTTAGCATATCGTTACGTAAACATCGACTTAGAGTAACATCAACTATTCGAATACGTTCGACTTTACCAGTATTTTGGGAATTATAACTCACTGCAGTAAATATTGGAAAAATATTAATCTTTTTTTTTGCAAAAGTATACATTTTATTTTACGTTATACTATTTTATTATTAAGTGTTACTTTAATTTTTACCTGTCCATTATGACAGGTAAAAAATTGATTTTTAAAAATTTAGTACGATTTTTTTTTTATTTCCATATACCCTATCAATATTAAAGAATTATTAGATTTGTCGCTGTTGTGTGTTGTCGTAGATGTGTTTGCGATAGTCGCACACGTCGAGATTGTTATTTTTATTAGACCTATTAGATAGTTTCAAAAGATTGGTAGGATTTGACAGCATTTATTTCTTAAAAAAACGCTAAATTCTGTACGGACAGAGCCGTGCGTAGTCACAAATTCTGTAAATTGCATTTTCGCATATATCAAAATTCACATTTTAAATATTAGTATACCATATTCTAATACGATGTGGTGTCAGACCTCAAAATGTTCTAAAATGTTCTGAAATGTTCATGTTCTAGAATACACACTTTTGTTAAAGCTTATAAATAAATATTAAACAATCATTTATTATTTAACAATATATGTACCTTAGGTCCTACTCGAAATTCGTAATATGTTTTTCAAAACATGATCATAAAGAGATAAACCTTCATCAAGCCAATATTAGAGATTCTATTTCCTCCTAAGAGGCTAGAAACGCACTGGTGAATACTTTGGGGATGCGAGTACCATGGGCGGCAATGACCATCTACGCTTTGATGGCTCGCCTGGTCGTTTGCTCCTCGACTACAGTATAAAATATCATCTTTGATATTATTCTATTTAATTATTTCATTAATACAAATTAAAATGAATAAATTAACAAAAAAAAAATGCTTATAAGTCCGAAGCTATGTAAATAACTTCTAGTCTTATTTAATTCCAATTTTTTTTGGAGTTACACAGCATTCGATAACCTATTTTATCAGCCATATCTGCTAGAGCCAGCAAATGAACATCACTCGATTAGTTCATTTCGCTTCTTGACAATATGAATAAAACGACCCTTGGATTAATTCTGATTGCTCCGCCGTCCGCGTAGCCTTGGCGTAATCTCCCCGTCCCTCCTCCGCGTCGATGAATTAAGATCGTCCGTCTCCGTCTCGAGTTGAGCTCGTCATTTGAATTTAGAATCCGTTTGACGATATCGAAGGAACAACGGGCGTTCGAAATTCGATTTTAAAATTCGAACAATTCTTTGTTTGCGCGGGCGCTTAGTTTTTTTTTTTTGTTATTTCACATGCCGGCATTCGTGTCGATACTAGTCTCGCGACCGGTCTCATATCGCGCTAACTAGTACATCGTAAAGATATATAACAACCCGTTCGGTCGGAATTAATGCCACGTAATGAATAATTAAAGTTTAATGTGTTTTGGACGGAACGCCAGACGGGGTACAAGGTCGCGACGATTTCGTACAGTTGACTGCAGCACTCTGCTGACAATTCTGTTGGTAAAAAGTGTTCTTGAGAAAAAAAAATGTATATTTATATTCGTTTGTTACCTACTTATTAAAAAATTGATACTTAATTTCAAATTTACACACTTTTGAAAGAAGTGTCCATTCTAAAGTGAGAAAATCGCCTTCATTTGACGCTTTCTATTTGTCAAAACAATGTACAGAACTTAAAATATGTACATAAACAACGAGACTTATCTGTCAATGTATCTGTGTTTGTATAACGAAATCCCTTTATTCGTATCCAATAAATATACTTAATCGCATTATATTACCTAATCATATAATAATGCCATAATGTCTCGGATCACAGATCTAATATACGTAATAAATCTACATTCCGCGAACGTGGCCGCTTACGCAGCCGCGTCACGGCCGCCCGCGGCGACAGCCTCGGCCGCTGCATTGGCGCCAATTCATTAACGCGACGCGTTCACATTCAGAACGTCGGTCGGTTTGGTTATTTGGTAACGTTGGCAACTCTGAATTCAAAAAAAAAACTACCAACCGTTAAGTGTTGCCACATTAATTATAAGTAAAGAAAAAGATCTGCTTCTTTTCGTCTAGGGATTATTCAAACAGAGTAACACTTACCAGTACCAAAGAGAAAAATGGTATACCTAAAAATACACGATACACACTTTGCTTAATGCGCAAACTGCCTTCATAATACACAACATCGCAATATTAACTCTGAATGTGAACAGGCTCTCGTCGTATTAATCTATAACACCGAACAAGGCAGCAATGAATTCGGTCAGTTTGTGCATAAAATAATCGAGTAAATGTTTCGACTTCTTTTTATCGTTCGTTTGAAGACAACAAAATTGATAAGAACAATACAACAGCTGCCACTATGGCCTTATCGGGCCCGCCTTATCGGCCTAGAGGATTTTATAAAGCCCTCTTTCATCTTTAATTATGTACACTGTTTTTGTAATTATCATTTCTTTTTATTAAAAAAAAAGTAAACTGAAGCCTCAGTCATTAGCTGTCAAATACATCATTGATGTTTATTGATGCAAAAATGGACACAAGTTAATGAATGTTTTTTTTTTGAAGTGAAAACTTCTTTGCAACCGTTGCGATTTAAAAACTCAATGAAACGAAAAATCGACACTAAAAAGAGAAAAACATATACACCTATAACATTTAGCCCGCTGGAGATTGAGATAGAATAGAGATACGAATATTTGTTATTTATTATCTTCGTCTCCTCTTGTGTGGTGCTTCGTAGCTTACCCACTTTAGCAAGCGTTGTACGTATAATGTGTATCACGGAGTCCAAATAATAAAATATAAAATAACTTTTGAAATTTCGTACCATAAATATAAAAAATCGACCCTCTAATTATCCTATTTTTGCCTGATACTGCCTTCGTCTCGTTCTCTCATAGTTTAGTTTCCTAAAGAATTCACTTACTACGGCGTATGCACTACACACACGTTTTCTTTTTATTGTAATTCTGTTATGATAAAATAACGAGGTTTATTTAAAATTCTGTCTGGTTCAAATCACGTACACGTTTCAATTTCGATCAATAAGGTTCCTTTTTCTCTATTTAATAATGTTCCAAGACATCTAGAGCATGCTCTAAACATTCAGAAGCCATTGGTGATAGAAAGATTAACCGGGAATTGAACCTAGAACAGCTGCATCCGCTGAAAACAATTTACTCGCTTGCATTGAAGAAAAATAAACGAATATATTATCGTACTTTTCCTGATTTATATATTAACCATAGATAAACGGAACGCGACAGAAAGTTGTCAAAATTTCTCATTAGCATTGTAACGAGACGATGTCATATGCGATCAATATGCCGATTTTTGCATGAAACCAAGGAATAGCTTTATCGAAGGATTTGAGACCTTCTAATCTGTCAATTTACCTCGACCTCCCGGCAGATCGTAATCGCCCGTCATTCCTCACGTCGAAATGGTCCGTCAAGAGCACCGTTTATTCTCCTTTTACGCAGAAATCTCACCAGCTATGGAAAATTGGGTTAAACGCGTTACGCAAAACGTTTCGGCTCGTCAACGCGGAGTCGTCGCCGGCGCCGCGCCCGCGCGACACGACGCGCCGCCTCTTGTGTACGTCGATCATTAACGGATGCTCGCGTTACGGAATGTATCCCCGTACCGTATATTTTATTGTATTGGCAAGTTACGTCGAATGCGTGGGGAGAAAAGGGAATTATTTCTGTATGGAATTTTTCGGTTTCTTAGAAAATCTGGATATAAATAGATCTAAATACGTGTCTATCATTGTATTTCAGTATTCATGACATGCAATGTTTTCGAAGAGGTTGTAACTTTCGAAATCGATTCTCAAGCTTTTCGACCGTTCCTATTAACGACACGTGTAGCCAATGTTTGCGTCCAAGATGTCTATTCGTAAATGCAATAAAATTTCAAGCTCTTGAATTCCAAAATATGAAATTTCCTCTACCATTTATTTGATTGCACAACTTTGGGCTATATAAAGTTCAATGAAGTTCGAACTATTAAAAGTTCAATCTTGCAACTAGACAAAAGTTCATCTGAAAGTAGAATCTTACTGATAGAATTATCTTATTCTAGACACGGACTTTATCAAGATGCGTGATTTTGATCTGTGTTTGCCACCCGAAGCAGCGTGCACTACCATTTCAAAAAATTAAAAACAACTATTTAAATGAAGTAACAACCTTGTAGAACCAAATAAAAAAAAAACCTTTCTACATATAACTTAAAATTCGAAATTGCCTAACAGACGCGTATTATTACAATTCACCGTAAAAATAAAAATTCATTAATGCTCTTTATGTCGACACGATTTTATGGAAACAGGCGGATTTGCGGAAACGTGAAGTTTTTTTTTTGTATAAGTTGGCAGTTACAATGTCGTAACATCATGGTCAATGTCGGTCCGCGGCGGCCTCGTAAATCTAAAACCCGAAACATCAAGGTTTACGTAATCCCTTGTTACTGTATTGCGCTTTGCGTGGAAAGAGTGATGCGTCTAGATATTATCTACTATATGTCGCTGTACCATAGACAAATTTCGTGTCCTAGAGTATTGCTCATGTTAAGCTTGTGGTGAATGCGTTACGTAAGTCCGTTCGTCTTGTATGAAAGTTCTCATTTGATACGTTTTAGAAACTTAAAATGTGTATTCGTGGTATTTATTATGATCATAATTTATTTTGTCTTCTCTATAAGACGCATTGTTTATATGAAAGATTTTTTAAAAGATCTGTTAATGTATTTCACAATTTATTTTATGTCATATATTAATTTTCAAAAATAAAAAAGACAAAACTTGAGGGTCGTAAAGGTTCCTTACAGGCTTCTATGTTACTTAAAAAAATTCGAGCCAGTCCTAAGTCGTCGATATTTACTTCTTTATGCTTATCGCATTTGCGAATCCCCTTTAAAATGACCATACATTTTTTGTCTCTACATATACTTTTTATAAGTCTTATGTTTTTACTATATAATAAATTTATGGTTAATATATACAATAATTTTGCATTATAGTCAGTCAAAACAAAAACTGGACAAACTTGTTAAAGAACGCACACAAACGAGCATGGAGCGCTAATAGGCGACGAATACGAATGTTGAAATCTGGAGCTTTTTTCCCCTTATGGTGACGTCATAGACAAACGCCTCACGGCGTGAGCTCAACTTCGCGAGGCCTTCGGCGTTTATGGTTCTCGTTTATGACAATATTAGGAGAACACATTTAAAAAAAACTGACAGTAAATTTTGTCTGTAAAAGACATGCATGTCTTATTCCAAATAGGTTGGTTAGTTACATTTAACTAGGCTACCACCATTAATGTATTATTTGTGTTGCGTCATAAATATGTACCTATGTTTTGGACATTTTTACAATTTTTATTAGTGTAAGAAATCTATGCATTAATGAAATTAACCTAAGTGCAGTTGAATCAACAAGTAATGAACAATTATCTAGTTAAATTATAATGTAATAAAACATTCCATATCCGACGACAAGTTTTTTTTAAATCCACCTATGGAAACTAAGTGATCTAATACTAGAGCCCCGCATAACAACATTATTTACAAATTGCTTCTCGCACACTTATTGTTTGATAAATTTGTATAGGTACAAAGTCATAAACAAGTACAAGGTCGCAAACAAAAAGCATGTTTTTACTCAAAAAGCAAGCAAATTCAAATAAACATAAATTTTTGTACAAAATAAATAAATGATTTTCTATTAATTTTTCATGTCACCATTTCGAATCAACTTCTTCAGTTAGCCTTTTTCATTTTTACAAACTCTTTTTCAGTCGGTAAACGTACAAGCTTATCGTAACCAGAGGAGCTAGGTAAGCCGTAAGCTACATCATACAGCTTAGTTATAAGCTTGCAAGGGTCAGTAAATGACTTATCTAATTTTTTTTTATTACTAACGTGTCTTTTCCATTGCCGTATCTTTTCTGAACTCATTCAATTAATGAAGTGAATCAACTTCGAGCTGCAGCGTTTACTCTATTTAAAAGTGAACACGTGAAAATATGGTACGTATAGATTCTTAATAAATAGTACGATGAGAGTGTTTGTTTGCGTAACGTCTAAGATTTTTCGTTACGATCGCTCAATCCGGCTAGTGTTGAATATTTGCAATTCCAAAAGATAAATAAAATCCATTTCATCGATCGTTTCATAGTCTCTTAGCTTTTCAGATTTCGAATAAATAAGTAAATGAAAATGCAGTCAATTCAGGCGATCGTCATAAAAACGGCGAAGACTGCAGTCTGCACAGACCGCGCCGGCCCGATCGCGCGGCCGCGGCGCCGGCGCGGTTGCGTCGCCGGCCGCCGCGCTATTACTTATCTACGCGTCACCGCCGGCCGGCACTTATATTTAGTCTAGTCGACTAAAAATAGTAACTACAATTATTACCGTATTAATATTTCTAAAAATGGTCGCGGCCCGCGGCCGGTTGATAACGCGTCGGCGTGACGTCACGTTACGCGGGCGACGCCATCTTGTATCTTGTCTATGCCGCTTCTAGTTACAGTATGAGTTAGTATGCGGTTCGATTAGTTTAGCGTTTAGGTGTGAAGATAATAGTTACGATGTGATTGTATTGTAATCGCGATTGTAATGAAAAAATACGTTCCTAAATTTTGTTCCAAAATCGCAGTTCATAAATGCAGCCATTGTACAAAAATTTTTAGATAGACATTCAAAATCGTCATTTATTCATATGAGATTTTATATTTCTGTATCTCCAATTCTATACAATATAGTCTTATTTATTTGTATTAAAAAAAATTACAATTAACAGATTACCGTAGTTTTGCTTTGAAATATCAAAGAATAATTATCGACAGTCTCAGCAAAACTCAGGTTATTGCTACATTCATACGTCGAATAATTTGTTCTAATCACAACACCCATTTCTCTCCCGGCTTAGAGACTGTCGCTCGTCACCGAGGAAACAGTTATCTTGTCATTATATCTGAATTCATATTATAATTAATAACAATAACTTATTGTTCAAATTAATATTCCATGTAACACATGGAGCGAAATACGACACTCTATAGCTTTTAAACAAGAATTTTTAACCACAACAAACATAATTATAAGGAAAATTGAAATAACATCAGCTTAGCCACGTCGTGGCATTTTCCAATACGTTACGCCGGTAATGGTGAATAAGTAATTTTTACTTTTGCACCGCTTGTTGACTTGTAAAATCTGAATAGTTGAATGGTTATTGGAACTAAGTTAGTGCTGAGTTACTATTCATTGTTTTGTTGTGGCGAAATCGAACAATGTCTTGGTAAAAATTTAATTATTTTTTGTCTATTTGACGTTAGCTAAATCAGCAACTTTATAATCTACCTTCGCATTATTTATATAAATGGAACATGATAATTATATAGCAAAATTCTATCACGTTTAAAAAAAAAAATTGTACATACACATAAAAGTAGTGTCTTATTTTATTAAAATTCAATCGGAAAAAGCAGATGTGATGTAAAATTTTGCAGTTACCCTAATTTTAAACAAGATATTTTATGGAAATCATTATCAAAGTCGTTGAAGCGTTATTTTCATGAAAAGTTTCCTATACGGACGGAAATGGAAATTAAAAAAACAAAACTTCGCAAAAGCCGAACAAACATGTGCAATACATATACTTATGTGTCTATAATGTGCTAGGATCTCAGTCAGAATTAAAACGACTTCGCCAAGTGATGCATCGGCAATGGGACGCGCCTATCTGGAGGCCCGTGTACCTACCTACTGACCAGTTCATTTATTTCATTTTAACGAAATCACCAATTTCACGAATTCGCCCCGAGAGTCGTACACAAACCACGACTTTCCATTAACACATGCACGCTTCGACCATTAAATAGGTCATGTAGCACGCATGACGTCATCAATGTTTACGCACAGCTGGATTTGTGTACGCGACCTGGCGGTCCACGCCCAGCCACCCGCGCGGGTTAACGGCGTTGTGGCACGTAAGGGCCGAGAGGAAAATCGGCCAAGTGCGCATCGGACCACGTACAGTGTAGAGTTCTGTAGTAAATATTGCCTATATATGTAGCTCTCACTGCTTAATAGTTATAATCGAAAGCGTACCTATATAGGGCGATGATAATCGCAAACTGACTTAGTTTGATCAGGCTTTATAAAAAAATTAGGAGGTAAGGACAACTTTGTTTATTGCATATAATTCGTAGTTTGGTAAATTCATAATTACTCGTTATTGTTCGTGACGATTTTAACACTTCGCGTTATAATACATTTTTTTTTTTCTAGAACATCGGTTTAAGAGACGTTTTGAACTTTAAATGATATTCTATAAAGCGAGCTTTACGAAGATCGCAAAAGAAAGTAATAATCTGCCACCAATATTTTTACTGTACCGGCTAATTTTGCAGCCATTTGAGAGGCGACGCAAAAATATTTCTAGGGTTACATTTTCAATTTTTTTATAAACCAAATCAGATCGATAGCGTTACTGGAGTGCGAGCGTCTCAGTCATCACATACGTATAGACAGAACAAAACTTTATGTGTTTCTTTTTAACTATGTATAACCACAAACTGGATAATTACAAGTTTAATTCTGGCGCAATGTGCCCGTACAGCGGTGGTGGCCGAGTCCGATCCTGACTACGCGCAGACTGACCGATGGGTTTTTTCCTCAAGTCAAATCGAACCATTAGCTCCGTGCCCGGCGAGAGCTTTTTAAGCCGTCGGTCGCGGATGTCGGTACCGCACTAGTAAAAGCTTGACATTAGTGACAACGATCGTCAACTCGAAATTACACTGAGCCAGCATCAAGAACTTAAGATTCAACCCCTCCGATCCGAAAGAGCTTAAGATTCAGACCGAAACAAATAGGCTGTGAAAGGATACGTGCCTGCGTTGAAGTTATAGTAACTTGTAAACGACAACTTAGGGCACATTAATCTATATAATTAGTTCGTATTATTGCGAATTGACGGTGTTTTGCAATTTTCGAAGAACCTACAACAAGTTTATGTCATACAGAAGCTTTTCTAGAATTTTCTACGGCTTGTTACAATTTCTTTTTTCAACATCAACGTTAACCTCATTTCATTAAAACGATGATTTGTCTCAAAAATTTACACATTCCTATGAATGACCATTTCTCTTATTTATTTATTCGCGGAAGATGTTTCCATTGTATGAAAATATGGACTACTAGTTGTAAAATCTTGAAAACATTGACGTTATCTTGGACGTCATGACGCTACCAAAACAAAAAACATAATTACTAAAATCAAACAATTACAAAAGTATCGGTGTATTATTCACACCGCATATGTTATCGACATTCAATCTCGATTATTTTCTTATTTCTAATAGAATTATTCATAAAAAGACTCATGAATATATTTTCCACGATGAATAACACTCTTTCAGGCTCATAATAAACTTCTGCTTCAATCATGAACTTAGAATAAATGTTTAACATTGACGCAACTACATTTTCTCTGATAATTCTCGGTATAATTTCCAGATATAATCGAATAACTGTGATACAGTCTATTATTTTAACTTGTACCCCAATATTCTAGGACAATATGAGTACGTAACTGCCTAGTATTTATCTAGCTTATTCAACATAAAAAAATATTAAAATATTGTACAATTTTATCCTAAGTTCTCACGGCTAAATGGAGTCAATTTATCTTAATAATGGGCTTATATATTTTGTTCAAATCTAACTAACCATACAAGGACATTGTAACATTTTAATGTACAAAGATTTTGTTATTTTATTAACTTTAATATCAATGCGCATTTAGAATTTAAAATATTCTACATTGATTTAATTAAAATACTCCAATAATCCGATTTTATCTAGTATTCTACACTGAAGATGCGGCACTATCACCGTATTTCAGAGCATTTCATTTAGTTTAGACAATTAAATTAATACATTCCTATGCTCCTAATCTATTTAGTATATATTTTTCTACTAATTATTAATTACTCGTTTCAGGTACGAAACTGACGTGTATAATCTTGGGAGCGTTGACAAAAGAGCTTCGTCAGTAAGTGGATGCACAAAAATATCATAATTAGCCAGTCTGGCGCCTGAATGCGACCTAATTTGTGAAACACAACATTTTATTGCCGTTAATGTGTGACTCAACCGGCGAATGAATGGTACGCATTGACCAAAACCGAAACTGGCGGCCGGCGGGCGCGTACTCCGGCCGCGGCGCTGAGGCACGCCACACGGGCTTGCAGCCTTTGGAAATATCCTAAAAGAGATATATGTTCTAGAAATAAGTTAGGTATTTACTGCAATTTTTATGAAAATATCTAAAAGAGGTATACGTACGTTCTAAGAAAATTAGATATCTACTGCGCGATTGTAATGAACTAGCTTTCGCCTTTGAAGAGATTTATTCTATGGGACAAATGCATTCGTCTTTTATATCGATCGCATTTCAGTCTAAGCTCTGATCTCGCTATCAGTCGCGATTCTAGTTACACTGTCTACAAGCATTTGCGGAAATTAAGAGCGAACAGGTGTAGTTGCACTTTTACAAGCGCTCAAAATCGACTCCCGAAACATTTAAATGTTTCACCCAAATATTCCATTACTGTCCTTAGCTTTACAATTTTAAGATCAGCACTCGACTTCCTTCACACGGACGTGAAATGAATTATTTATCATATGTTCGAATCTCGATCCCGATCCCAATTACTAATTCGAGGACGCGATTCTAGTCTCGTTAACGAACCGGTCGAGGTATAACTGTAGGTACGTTTGATCGCTTTCCGTTGAAGGAAAGGATGCGGCATGTAAAAAGTTGGGCGCACTTTTTTATTTCAAATAAAGTTTTTCCAAAAAAATTAATTTTACAATGAATATAAAATATTGTGCGAATTTTATTTCGTTCCAAAGTAATCTATCAAACGGATTACAGTTTTTTTCTCAGTTTTTACTCCGTATCAAATTTCTCAATTACGTCCACTTGAGATAGAAAACTGGTGTTCTTCTTAAAAAAAACACATCATAATTTCATTACCTTATACAATAAATTTATGATCATTTAAGGTGGCTGGGTCACGCCCAC
Organism: Eumeta japonica; assembly: GCA_005406025.1. Classification (NCBI taxonomy): domain Eukaryota; kingdom Metazoa; phylum Arthropoda; class Insecta; order Lepidoptera; family Psychidae; genus Eumeta; species Eumeta japonica. The sequence continues at coordinate 207,753 of BGZK01000411.1, forward strand.
GCGATGATGTCATTTTCTTCGACCGCATGACCTAAATCGCTTCAAAATCGAATCTCGTTCAGCAAAAACTTGTTCACCGTCTATAAGTGCAATAACCTGCTTTCGGTTCCTATCTTTTATGGGATTAGATTGTAAAAGCCATTCCGGCCACGACAGACGAAACGATCAATGGCTTTTTTCACTTTCGCTATCGCATTGGTGACAACGGTCGCTGGCAGCCCCCAAACCACACCATCGTGAAGGGACGAACATTCGAGTAATCGATTTGGAAAAAATAACAACGCTCTTGTACACTTCATCAGTGGATTGACGAAGAAAAACTCGACACAACAAATACCGCTAATTCAACTTACACATATAATACGACGAAGTTTGATATGTCAGTTCGTGCGTACGGAGGAATCCGTGATTAGATCACAGATTAAATCACGTCTCGAGAGGCTCGGCTATGTTAATTCTGTTCCTGGTACAATTTGTTATGTATAGGAGTCGGATTGCTTCATGAATAAGAAACCCGCGTACACGTGGCGAACGAGGCCTTATTGAAGAAAACGGTTGAAGATCTACGAGTGCACCCTGGGCCGCTGTTGAAAAGGGACGATTGGTAGTCGAGGGCTGAGAGCGTTGTTTTCGGCAAAACATGCCATTTTATAAATTTAAACTTTTCGTTGAACAGACGTTACATGGCAAAGGCTATTTAGAGTGTATGGATATCTCGATGACAAAAACCCATGGGAATGAATGGGAATTGCTTTTTGTTATTTCTAAGTATTGTACTGAATTAATTAATTACTAAATATTCTGTATCGACGAGTAAAAAAAGAACAAGCCTTGAATTCATTGCCCATTCTTTTCGAAGTGAATCAGTATTTGGAACTGGTGGTAATATTAATGTCGAGAAAATTGTTTATGATGTATTTCAAATGTAATTTCTATTACCTACGAAATAAAAGATATTTTTTTCGATTTGATTTGATTTGACCAGAAAATAGCATGTACGAACCCTGCCCATGGTCTAGCCAATCGCTGAGGTTTTGAATTAAATCACGTTAAACCGCTTGCCACGCACCGCCGAGAGTGCATTAATAAGACGTTGGTGTAGGACGTTCGCGTCCGCGTCAGTGACGATGGATCAGCGAGAACGGCTTTCGTATTCGAGCCATCCGATGTGAAATTTACAAATATCATGCAAGGATTTGCCTCCGCATTAAGATGGTAAAAAATTGTCGTAACTGATACGATGGTATGTGAAATATAAAAGTAAGCTTTATATGTAGACGCTAACAAAAATTTCAAACAAAATTAAAATTGACCAGCCAAAAAGAGATCTCGAGCGATCAAATATGATTTTATATCTCGCTTTTGTCATAATACATCGAAAATAGAGTCCTACTTATATTTTATAGTTTTATAAAATTTGCCTATATACACAAATTTGAGTCTAGTTCCGTAATATGTGATATAAATTACTTTGGATTGTCGAAAAACTATTAACGAAAGTCATTTTTTAACCCCTTTTAATAAGGAGTGAAAACATAAAAGAACTAGGTGCTTAACTAAGGTAATGCTAAAGTGGTAAGGGCTAGAAAAAAAGTAAAGAGAGAAAAGTTGTAGAATTCGTAATTTTACATTAAAATAATCTCTCAACTTTTTTGTTGAGTTGTTAGAGTTGGAGCGGCTAGAAGCTAATGAATTATATTTACAACCTAAAAAATAATAAAAGAATTTTATTGTATATTTATTTTTATTTTATTTATTTAGATAATTATACATTTTTATTGTACACTTTGTTTTATTCCATTGTTTATCACAAAGTCATGATAATTAAAAATTTAACAAACTCTTGGTTTATGAAAGGATGAACAAAATAATACTAAATAAAATATCGAATATATTCAAGTAAAATACGGTATACACGAAGACGAAAATAGGACTATAAAAAAAAATGTAATATTGCAGGTAAAAGTCTGAATGTAAAAATGTAAGACGCTTTCTGTTTATGTTTTTTGTGAAGCAAGTATCTTTCACATTTTAAAATCAAAAATGCTTAAAGAGAAACTTATTAATCATATATAACGTCTTAAACGAAAATTATACATATGTAACTGTCTAATTTTTGGCAGTTTTTGCTTATTGTACAAGTTATTTTTGTTGTAACTAAAAATAATAATTTTTATCATAAATGTCGTGTTTGTGACTTGATTAACTTGTTTATGTTTACTTGTCGTATTATATATAAAAAACATGTATATATTTATATCTTAAACAAGCTAAACTAGGAACATTATTGTAATGAGGAAACATAAAAGTTTACATTTCTTGAATGCTAAATCAGCCGGTCATTCTTGTACCGCGGTTTCTATTGGTTGGTTTTTTTTATGACTTTTTTTTCGCCTTATTGTTACTAATAGTCAACAAAGCGATTACCGAGACTTATCGTGCTCGACGAATTTTAAATGGAAAAATTCATATGCAATTAGAGAAGAATATCTAACACTCGTGTAGCAACCAATAACAATGTCGTTTTTATGTATAATAATATTAAATTTAAATACCAAACATATTGTTTAGTTAAGTTTTATTTGAAAGTCTCTCAAATAATGTATTATAATTTGAACAAATAATGATATTGACATAAAAATAGCTATGTTTCTTTGAATTTGTTACGGTCGAATACTGAGTCGTCACTCAAATCAACCTCTCAGCGGAGACCTTCTTAATTATAGACATTCCCCTATTTTTAAATGAGATTCACAAAGTGCACTTAAACGTTTAAAAAGGCGCTAGCTTAAATCCTCCTAAATTATTGTTTAATGGCAACATTTACGAATAGAGTGCGTTCTCGTTGACATTTTATAATAAAATATTTTGCAATAGAAAACCTTAATGACAAGCACGATCATTCAGCTGATTTAATAAAATATGAAAAATTGTCAAAATGTCATTAATTTTGTTTAAGATAATTATAAATATTTCTATCTTTACATAAAATTGCGAAAAACTTTACTAATGGATGGAACACTTTCATTTGGGGTATACTTAAACAATAAAGACAGCTGTCACACGTTAGTGATGTTCCGATATACCATTTTCTTATTGTATAGCATCTAAGTTGCACTTAGTATGAGTGATCCTTAACCTTGAAGTCACTTATATTTAGTGTTTGTAAATTTAAAATTATAGTTTAACAGCATCACAAATAATTAGGTAAGTTTTACAAAATGAGTAAAATTTTAGTGTTCGGCCGTTGGTTTTGCTTTTAAAATAGCCGAAAAATATCTAAAAGCTTGCTTTAAAAATCAGGCTTAAAGTTGTTTAAATAAATTTATGAATCATTGATTTCGCCTTCTTAAATAAATATTATTTTCTTCGGTCCATATCTTAGAAAAACATAAAATAGTTATAAATCTGAATTTCTTTACAGATTTATGTCGCAGTAACCAAATTGATTTTATATTGTACTAGCGATTTGATTTTGGTAACAATTTTTTACGCACTTCGAACGAAAAAATCCACAAAGTATCCAGCCGCGGTATTATGCACTTATTGCAAGCCGCAGTCGACGAGTAACACGGTGGGGCGGCGGCGGGTTTTTATAGCTGTCTAAACTTAGGGTTGTCAACTTCCTTTTAAAATACATCGTAATTATCTTGGAAAGCTTTGTAGTCCACAGTCAGCCCTCTACCGGCGATGCCCCTAATCGTCTGGTAGGTTATGCGAGTTGACAAATGCGGAAGCAATTTTAACGCATCTGTGACCTATCACATATGATCGCAAATACGTAAAAATTTAAGTATATGTTTTTTAGAAGTTTGATCATATGGTGGTTATTTTATTACCATCGAGTGTCTAAAGATTTATAAACAGTCCCTGAGGTATGCGCGAGCCCTATGTAAAACAGTAAGGCAGTCTGATTATTAATTCGGATACAATACTCAATAGAGTGTAAAGTACATTGTATGTTTATAAAGACAGTAAATAACGAGAATAAGGAATACGAAAAAGTAACTACAACCATCAAATTTGAACGCAGTTGTAACTTACATCTTTTACTCTTAAATTTAAGGTATTAATATGATTTCTAAACTCAACCCATTATATATTATTCATTATACATAACCCTGAATTATGTACAATTATTAATAAAAAAAGTAATATAATAGGCGTTAATAGGAAGTGTTATAAACTATATCTTTTATTTAGGTTACATATTTAATTTGAATTTTATATAGTTTCGTATTCGGAATTTATTTTTGAAATTTGAAATTCTAAGATTAAAACGAAATGTAGTATTTGTAATTCGTAGCTTACGTATCAAAATGCATCAAAGTCATTATGAGATTCACTATGAAATAAATTATTCAATAAAGCGTGTGCATAAAAAAATCAGGAGAGTTTGATTAATAGTAAATTCAAATGTTCAACACCAAAATAGTAAGAACCACAAAAAAAAAATCTAAATACTAATATAGTTTTAGTATTTTTTGTTGTACTTAATATTTGAATATTAAACATTTGCATTTACTTTCTAATGATTTCAAATATTTATCTGCTGAATAAAAACAATAAAAAAAGAAGTTTATAAAGTGGATATCGGAAATAATATCTCTTATTTGTAAAAAAAATGTTGTAGTTTAATGAAACTGTATTGGAGGTGTATAATTAAATTTTTACTTATACCGCTATTATTATGTGTACGTAAAGAGATTTAACGAAACATGATAAAATAATTATTAGTATTAAGTTTTGTTTATATAAATACAGTCCTTTACTAATATGCTCTTGTCGTTAAAGGAAACAATTGTTGTTTACGTGTTATAAATAATTAACCAAAGAATAAGCTATACTTGTAAGCATGTTATTCTTAATTAGAACACATTTATAACATCATATTTAATTGTAATGATATCTCTTGGTAACATATTTTCTTCTTAATATTTGTAGTACATTATTAAAACGCTTGACCAATAAAAATAGCTAAAAGTTTTATCTATATGTTTATTAGTTTAATGGATTACAAAAAGTTCCATGTAGCTGGTAACCCTATACGAAATAGACTATCCGGTCGCGCGACTTCGTTCACGCCGCGAACGCGCAGATAGCAATTTAGAGACTCGCACAAACCGGTCCGTCGCCTTAGGAGCTGTAATTAAGTGACATAGTAAAAGTATTAAGAATACGCCATTAAACCTAGTACATACTTAAGTTTAATTTCGTTTATTTTATGCGTATTTAAATCGGAACGAACCTTAAATACTTAAGTCTTTTATTATAAAGCAATCGTAAAATCAAATTGTTGGACGTTAAGGAATGCGATTCAAAATGTTGGTTGTGGTATTAGTTTTTTTTCTTTTATTAATTTGCTTATTGTTGATTTTTTTTTTTGCTTTCATTTTATACACACATATATATATATATATATATATATATATATATATATATATATATATATATATATATATATATATTAATCAAGGTACTTAAAAATGTCGCGTCCAAAATTACATCGTGTGTCAGTACCCATTCGTTGATTGAACGCGTAAATTCTTTTCTTTATCATCTCTCTAGAATCAAGAGGCGCTCGTTCTCTGAGAAATTCTTATTGTTTTTGTTCAGATTTTTCTGGCTTAATGTACGACTGATATCCATGTACATATAACGTGCAAACGTTAGAGATTCTTGAGCCAAATAATTTAGGAGCTCTAGATGGGTATACAGGCGAACAACGGCGTAGGAAATTTAATTGGGATAGCTCTCCGGAGACCGAAAGAGAGAGTTCATTTTTTAGTTAGTCCTATCTAACGTTGTATATAAATCAATTCAAACATAACGTAAGAGACGTCAAAGTCTACGAATGCACTCAGTATATTTCAGAAAAACGTATCTTAAAATTTCGAGTTTTTATCGAAAATCAGACACGTTGTATCACGATACGATTATTGAATTTCAAGTTTCTCCTCAGAACGACGGTGTGCGTTTAAAAAACATCACAATACAATTACATTTTTTTTTGTACGTAGGCGCACGGAGCGCGTAGTCCTAGCCGCGCGCGGTGCCCCCCCGCGTCCATCATGCTCCTAGTCAGCCATCGCGTACCCCGTGGCGGGGCTCCCGAGCGCCCCGTGCGGCGCCGCCCCGCCAGCAGGTGTCTCGGCTAGCGACTCGAGGCTCCGGCGCCGTTCCCAGGCCTCCGTGCCCGTGCTTTTTTTTTCGCCTCTCGTCGTTTTTCGTACTTATTTCTTTTCAACCCGCGCGGCGAGTCTACGAGATACAGGTTTCGCCGGCGACACGGAGGCGCGCAATTTTATTAGCTGTAATTTTTTTTCAAAATTTTTATCCGGCCAGCCTCGCTGCGACTTTTACTTGCGTTCTGAGTGACGCAACGAAATTTCACCTTTTGGAAAGGTACATCTAAAATATTTTGATCTTCATATTTTGAAATTGTTTAAATACGTCATCTATGTTATATATATATATATATATATATATATATATATATATATATATATATATATATATATATATATATATATATATATATATATGACAAAAGAGTATGTTATGACATAGACGATATACTCTTTTGTCAAAATTTATCCAAACATATTATTTTTTAATGTTATAAAATTTCAGTTCTTGAATTGATTGTTACGCAATTTACCTTTGAGGCTGCAAACGAATCGGACTTTGAATCGACTTCTGTATTGAAGAAAAAAAAATAATCAGTATTCGTCCCTTTGACCTTTCACTTTCATATACGATCTTATTACGCACTTGAATCTTAACTTTTCTGAGGGCTCTTCAGAAGGGACTTTCTTGACGATAACGAGCTGCTTGTGTTACGTTACATTATAAATGAAAATAAAAGATTTTATAAAACATACCACTATTTGAATCTTGTAGGTTATGTGATGCAGTTATACCGGTTTGTTATAGACAAATCGCTAGAGAGCGCGTCCACTCGTCGAAAAAAAGGACCAGGAACTGTAAAGACGCTTAATTATTCGTGTACTATGCCGCATTTAACATTGAAAGTTGCATAGCGACGTGAGTGGTACACTCTCGGAAAGGAATCGATGGATTACACGTTACTTATAAACTAATGGAAAAAAACTGTAAGTATACAATTTAAAAAATATCAAATCATAGATATGAAAAGGTGAATTTCAACACAGAATATTTCATATGGAGACAAAGGAGACGTACGTACATACGCGTGATTTCGCTTTTAAATAACATTGTTGTTTCAAAATTCAAGATATCTTTATTTCGTAGTTTATTACCTATATAACACTTGAAATGCGAAAAAAAAGAATTTACAGTTTTTTTTAATATTACCACTATTAATTACCACTGGTGAGATGGTTAAAAGCCAGATATATGAAAGACACAAACCACACGGAATATTAAAAACTGGCCAAGAGAATATCGGACCATACTCATTATAGGGTTCCGAAGCCATTATTCCAAAAAAATGCACTACAGATGAAAAAAGTACGTTGTTACACTTTTTCATCTGTAGTGCATTTATAAAGACTATATTTTTTGATTTGATTACAAATGTTTGATTTTCAGACTTTTTTCCTATACTTGCAGTATAAGACTGTACTACTTGCCAAATTTCATAGTTCTAGCTCAATAGAAAATACCCTATAAATTATGATTCCCTTGAGAGTGTCAAAATATACGTTTCGGGCGGCATAAACTGCCGTATCTTTTCTTCACGTGCACTTAGAAATTTAATATTTTCACAACTTCAAAGGACTGTAGACTTAAGTTTATACTTTTTATTTCAACTGGACATCTCCACCCGCTCCCGAGATAAAGAGTCTTAACAGACAGACGGACGGTCGAATGGACAACAAAATGATCCTATAAAGGTAACATTTTTCCTTTTGAGGTACGGAACCCTAAAAATGTAATGTATTAACGCAGCCGGCGATTATAGAACCGCAAACGATGAGAGTTCGCCGCGTGACTCCTTCGAAAACCTGAAAATCGACTTCGCAGCGCTCGGGATCTTGTAACGTGCCTCATGCGACGATAAAAATTGCATATCTCGACTCTAGGAGAGCTGAGGCCGACTAAGCGCGAGGGATGTACAGTAGAACGCACGAAACTTTACCGCTGTGAAGTTATCACGAAAGCGTCGCACAATTGCGTAAGATAGGGAAAAGGGGAAGAAAGCTGAAGGGTCGGGGAGCGTTGAACCTGTGCATTGCATCATTCACAAGCAATTCAGAGCGGCAGAGTTTCGTGCGGTGTAGTGTACCGCTGAAACACTTCACCCTCCAATCTTTTTATTTCGGATTTAGAGGTTTGTATACAGTGTGTAAATGAACAGCACCGCGCTACTTTTTCCGTTATAGAGTATCGTATTCTAACTATAATAAGTATAATAAAAATGAAAATATACATAACCAGAGAAATAAGTAATTTTGGCTTTTATAAGGTGTATTGTAATTAATTTTTACTTCTACTGTACTTATCGTGATTAAAATGGGGTAACTCTATAATGGGTATAAGTAGTGCGGTACCGTTCTTTTACATACTGTATACTTGGTATTAATGTGTTATGGAACCTTTGGTCCACAAATTCCTATATTCATTTTTATTCCGTTTTGTTTTAATTAACTGTAAAGTATAAACAAAATATAAACATAAGAATTAAAAACATCGTGTATGTTATATTAAATATTTGTTACAGCACAAATAATAAAAGCGTACATTCGTACGATATTAAAATCGCATACAAAACATATTATGTTAATTATTTCTTACTGCAGTGTGGGGGCTTAATCTGTGTGTTTGTACAATAATTTCAATATACCTCAGTCTGACGCGTTCCTTCACCCCGAAAATCTTGAAATAGAAGGACCGCAGACTAGAAAGCTCCGAATTAACATACTGTATTATATAAGGAAGGTTCAAACAGTCTCGTAGTCCATAATTGAAAAACATATTATGTCATTCAAAACCGTCAGATATCCATTCCGTTCTGTGGTTTTTCGTATATTTTTTTATTAGTTCGATCGTTTCAGTAGGGTGCCCGTTTTCAATATAAGTGCGACAGGGTCCTAGCGTCCTTGATTGTTTAGATAAAGGAATGAAAATGGTATCGAAGTATGCGTTATTGATTTTTTTTTTTTGAAAAGTATCAATGACTTGTTTGAAATAAAAGGAAAACACTAATCATTGATCTATTGTTTTTGAGACCTATTTCCAAATTTCTCAAAAATGAAGAGATTTATTTAAATTTTGACAAAAACCACTCTGGAGTAGTAAATTGTCTATCGTTTACGCCTATAATCATAAAAATCGATGTACATATATGTATATATTGGTATTTTTCTGGTCTCTTATAAAGATACGATTTCACAACAGTATTGATGTGTAGAAAATAAATTTGTGACATTCATAATTTTGATTTTAAGATTGATCAAAAGTCTCATTTTTGAGATTTTGTCGTCACTCATATGATGCGCGTTAAGTACTTTAGTTCTGAGCTCCAGTATTACTTATAACAGTTACTGTCAAATACTATTTTTATAATAATAATATTTTGAATATTATAAATGTTTTTTCAAACACTTCAGTGAGGATTATTATAAATTTTAAATCGTGCTCTCAAGGACACCTAAAAATAATTATTTCATTCGAGATTCTAGAAATCAATAATGTCAAAAGCACCTCTACTGGAATTTGACACTGTCATCCGTTTCGTATTATGCGGAACCTTATTTTCTACATATAACTAAACATTTAATTGTAAGACGGAACCATTGATCGGCCATGAAATGTGAAGGTTCTACGTCTCAGTTCAAATAAAGCAAAGAATATTCCAGTTGTATTTTCATTGTTTTTCATGTTTACACACGTGGAATGAACCCGTTATCTTATATAAAAAAATACTACGATAAGATTAATGCCTTAATTACGGGGATTGCGTTTATTGAGTCGCCAATTCTTAACTAGCGAAGTGTCCGAACATCGTCGCTGTGGAACCACTTATAAAGAGTTTAAAATAACTTCTTAAATTGAAATACGTTTCTAATTTAAATGTTTAACGTGTGATCGATAGATAGATCTTGACTTGTTACAAAAATTAGAAATAAACTTTATTTAAAAAAAAAATTGATATATGTCTTGTTCTTTTTCTACGCGCGATTATCTGTCTTGATTTTAAATTCTTTCTTAATCCTAGATGAATTGAACCTAGATGATTCCATACTATCAAATTTCCTCGGAACAACACAGAGCGACGTCAATCGCACACGGCGATAACGGAAGAAGAAAAAATTAGAACCGACGACATAACCGTCAAGCAATTCCACCATCTCTTACGAATAGGCTCAATTTTAATTTCAACGTCGTTGTATAGAATTTTATATCTCGTATTTATTCGCTTATATTTCCTATCGATATTCTCAAGTATTTTACACGTAATCGGGCTCGAGACCAGAACGACGAATCGAAACAGAGAACGATTCGTCGACGCACGACAGAAGGAAAGCTTTCTATACGTTTCTTTAATGTTTACTTGTTTATTTATTAAAATATTTGAATTCAGAAATGTGGTGTATCTAAGAGGAGCGCATGCTTTTTGTGTACAAAGTGCTATAACAACAACAATTACAGAGTGATGACCTATGCGCATTGAGCGCACCGTATGTACACAGCGCATCTTAATATTATGAATAGATACGGCCAATGAGACAGTTATGTGACGGGGCAACAGACGCTCGCATTTTTTTCTCGGTTTACCCACCATTCCGACACATGCGTTAGAAAAACTCGCCAAGTGCGAGTCGGTACAATATTTAATACGGACAGATTATTAAAAAAAATATAGTTTAGTATTGGCTTGGCCATATACCAAACTATTTTTTGGCAGCTTTATGTTATTTTACTTAAGATTACGCATTATAGTTATACTATGATGCGTAAAATTATTGCCATTATTAAGACCGAGCGAATGATGCCGAAAAAAAAACATGTTTTTATATGGGGACCCCCTTTGATTTTTAACTATTTTTTTATTTATTTGCTCTTAAAGTGGCCGTAGTAATACACACTCTGTGAAAGTTTTAAACGTCTACCTATTACCCGTCAAAAGATACAACGCTGTAACACACGGATAGACAGACAAGGCCCCCCCTTGATAGTTGATAAGGTCCCAGTGATAATTTTTGAGTACGTAACCGAAAAAAATCAGATGAACGATGGCGGCAGTACTACACACACGGACGGAAGACTCCCGGCCGTTTTCGCTTTGCATATATCCGTGGAGATACGACGGTCTGCGAGTGCATGATCGGTAGTCGGCCGCGCTCGGCGTGCGCGGGCCCGCGCCCAATCTTATCTACGTACGGTTCAGTTGACGCCGTAATCGCTCCGTGACGCCTCGCCTCCGCGCCGGCGCACGGCACGCTCATCCCGAATTCGACGGCAGCTCGTCGATGATGGCGGAGATATGAGATTGATTAACGCAATTAAATTATAGAAAAATTCCCATGATCCGTATATTTTGTCGTGTCCATTCGCTTTTCACTTACATTAACTTGTTTAATGAAGTCGCTATGTAAGTAGCTGTAGAAAGTAGGCAGTGGACGACGTTATTGATCAATTTAATTCCGTGAAGTTGAAACTGATAAAGAAACGTATTTAATCTCCAATTATATACAAAACGTGCTGTACATTTTTCGATTTGATTGCATTTTAGAGACAAAAATCAAAACATATATTAGTTTCTAAATCAATATTAAATGAAATCGTCTCATTCGCAATCTCCTTTTGCACTCATTTTTGACGAAAACTCAATTATTCACATTATGTTAAAAATTAATTTATAAAATAGATCGTAGCAGAAACAGCCTGGCCAAAGATGCTTAATTGCCAGTCTACACATTTGGTGCAGTTATGTCAATAATCTTGTCGAATTAAGTTCCTCTTTTGTGGAGACAGAAGTATAGGTACCATTGATAGTTTTTTTTTATTGTCTCGTATTTAATGAAATTGTTTATTGACAAATAAATAAATCATCCTATACCAAACTACGTCTTAGGTACTAGAGAGACGTATCAACTCCCAGTTCCTCCCGCCGCGGTCGGGAGCACGTTAGCACAGATTGAATAAACTGCTTGACACACTTCCACGGCTTTCGGGCCAGACGGGCGCGGCGCGGGGGGCGCGGGCGTCGGGCCGGCGGCCAGCGACGTCACCGCGCGCGCACACATAAACTCATACACACGTGCGCACACGGCTACGGCAGTGGCATCGAGAAGATAATAAAAACTTATAATTTATCGTAGTTCAAAGTAGGTGGTGGGCCTGTTTTAAAAGTCGCGACGCAAAATCTCGAAGAAAATGTTGTACCTACTATTTCAATATTTCAACTCGACTTAGTCGATAGCGATTCACTTTGAAGTACCTATTTACTCATCTCTCTCTGGTAATAAAACATTTTAGTATACAAAAACTCATTAGGTCACAGAAAAATAGAAGTTTCCACATAAATGTTTACATAAATACTAGCTAGTGTCATTGTGATAAAAGAAAGAATTCACCGAGAACATTTATTTTTTTTTAATAAAAATAGTGACATCGTTGTCACTACAGTACCTATCTGTGATTTGTGTTATGCGATCACAACCAATAAGCTATGAAAAAATTGGACAAGTGTGAGTGCGATTCGCGCCCTGAAAACTCTTCATAAAAAGGATTTTAAAAAAATCTCCGTATTTTCATAGCAAAAAATCAAAAAAGTTGTCCCATATATTGTTCTACATCATAGTCAATACCTCAGCTATCAATGTCACTTTGTAATCACAAAAAAAGTTGTGTGATAAAACTACAATTTAAGCTTTTTGGATTTTTCCTACATTTGTGTTGTGAGACATTGCTATTTACGTAAAAACGTCTAGTCGGTCGTTAAATACAGTGATAGCCGACCAAACTTGTGTTACAAAATTTAATCGCTAATTAAAATTTAACAATTATGCGTTAACGACGGTTGTGGTCACAATAGATAGAGCATATCTGTATAGTGTATAGTGCACTGTTTGTTTTGCCTATGACGTCATCGGACTAGTATGTAAGGACCGGCGCATTTTTGTTGCAAATTAGCGTTATTTAAATTTATAAATTAGTGTAGGGTGAGGACGCGTTTAGTCAGGATGGGAATTTGGGTGTCATTCTAAAGAGCTTGAGAAGTAAGTAAGCTTAAAGTCAAAAAAATCAAAGATGTCGTTTCATATGAGTTCTAAATATGCCTTGATTCATTGAAAAAGGTAAAGAAAGCTCGCATCAAAAGGATTTTTAAAAGAAAATCCTCATAATTCCAGCGCCAAGCAAATTTCAGAACTTTTGTTATGATCTTGTTTAATTTAACGTTTTAATTTAAAATCTACGGCGCGGACCTTGACTACGTCTTTGTAATATTTGTTAAATGTCATGATGCTAAGTCAAGAGAAAGTGTTTTATAGGTTTTGATTTGTAAGTTTTCAAGTGTCAAATATATGATAAACTGACCGTATATTTTGATTGGGTTTACTTAAAAACATATTTTTTTTCCACCTTCAAGGGACTATAAATCTTAGTATATTGTACCCTAATTTCATTTGCAATCTCTATCACTTTGTGAGAACAGATGGCTCGACAGACAAACAGTCAGGCACACAAATTGATAGACGGACAACAAATTGAGTTCCTCTATTTCCTTTTGAGGTAACTTTTGAAATACGGCACCCTAAAGATAATATTGATGTTAATCAGTTCTGTTTAAATTTTGAACAGGATAATATATATGAACCATGTTTTTATTAATTCTTTTTTTTAAGAATCCGTCGATAGCAAATACAAATAAGTAATTTTAAAGAATAACCTCTTACCTGAATCCTTTAATGACAAAATATGTACTATAATATATTAAGTATATTATACTAGCTTCTGCTCACATAGATATAAAATGGTGAATTTTTTGTGTAAGTTTTTGCTTAAATCCGTTAGTCAGCGTCTATGTCCCGAAAAGAGTAAGTATGCCGAAGTTAAAGTTAGTCGGACCTATAATTTCAAATATCGTGATTAGTCCGTATATGTATAGATTATTACGTAAAGCAAGTTCTTGCTTGAAGTTTCATTTTTATTGTCCCCATTAAATATTTGCAAAAAATCATCTTTCAAAACATATAGCCTAGTTTGATCTAGAACGTACTTACTATCACAAGAATGCTTGAAGAATAACAAATCTTATACGATTGTTTACACAGCACAAAGTATTATGCAAAAGCAGACAACAGTATATATACTGTTGTTTGCTTTTGCATAATACTGTGTGTGTGTTTGTGACGTCTTTGTGAAAGAGTCAGTGTTGTATTTTAGTAATTGTTTTTTTATCTATGCACGTTGTTGACGGTTACATATGTATATTTTAAGAATGTAATATTGTCATTTCAGTGACTTATGCGGATTTAATTGTACCGAAATACGTTATTTATCTACTTATATGATCTACACTAACATTAAAATAAGTATTGTTTTATATGCTGGCTGTGTAAATTCATTGGACATTTTAAATTTAACTTTGCCTTAATTAGTCTCAATGCCTTAGATTGACATTTATATCGAATAATAAGTTATGATTGAAAAAGTATGCTACTCTGTCAATTTAAAATTATGAGTAAATATGGACAGTACTTTTCTTTGTATTTCCATTAATTTTTTTTCAATATAATAGCGACTTTAATTGTCATTCACTTCTATATTGTTCGACATTCATATTATAATAAAAAATGAGTTAAGTTCATCGTCATATTAATAGAGCCCCTTATCGCGGTCTCTCGCGCGATCTCCGCCGACAGCAGCGTGCGCCACCTCAGTTTGCCGGCTACATAGCGGCGCGGGAGATTCCGATGCTTTCATTAATACCCGCCCAATAATCTACACTACCGGTTCCGTGTTTGGGCACGCGCAAGCGGCGTACCGGCTGAACGCCGAAACGTTAACGGCTTTGGCTTACTTTTTTTTTAAATTCTTTTACGAATACTCCCATTTCTAGTTTTACGCTTTGTTTTGTGCCAATAACATAGTTGTTTTTAAGACGCTCGTAACGTTATAATATATGCAATGAGTTAATTTTGAGACTAAGACAAACTGTCGCTGATTTGATTAGAATGTCATCTATTGTCGAAATGTCACACGATAGATTATTATTGATTTATTTTTATGATAGGCTTTCTTCGTTGTAAATAGAATCGGTAGAATACATCAACAAATCGTTAAACAGATCAATTAGACAGCAAGAAGAAAAACTAGCGACATTATTTTATATCAATTTTATAAAATAATTATTATGGAATAAAATATTTACTACCCAACTTTTTCTTGGGCCCGACTTTTATCATCTCATCTCAGAACCATGGCTCTGTCTTAGGATATTACTCCACACCGGCTCGACGTGATAAGTCGGGGGCTGCCAACGGTCACTGTCACTAATGCAGACATGACGTCCCAAACCGACGGCTTAGCTTGTTGCCCGAGGCCCGGATTGAGCGGTTTATAGTTTGATTTAATTAAAAACTTACTAGTCGATTAATTTTTCTTCTTGGTTTCAACCTATCACCTTGTGATTCGAACACAAACGTGGCAACCACTCTGCGGCCACCGCATTCTTCGTCAGCCATTTAATATATTTACGAAATCCTATATTATGATATTAAAGTTTGTCGAGTAATGATTTTCTATTTTTTTCCATTAATGAATTATCCTTCAAGAAAGCAATACGTAATAAACTTAAAAAAAAAAACAAAAAAAATCACAATCGCATACGTACATTGCAGAGCAGTATCGAACTTCCGACGTCACTCCTATCAACTTCCGATCGCAGACGTCCAACGGCGAGTCAAAAACATACGCTTAGCATTTCGAACGACTACGAAGGGAAACACGTACAGGAAAACGCCAGCATTTTATCGTCGGCGTTAGTGGCAATGCGCTCCATTAAGTTGTGGTTTTCGGCGGCGGTCGTTCGGAAACCCGTTCCGGCGATAATATCGTGTCGTCCCGCAGAGCGACGTCTCTTAATAATAAACAATTAACATATGAAACGACGACACCGGTGAGCGGCGATTTACATCATTATCGCGATCGTGCGTGCGCCTCCAGTCGTCCTGTTCGTATCCAGAAGGAAACGCATCTATATAGAGCACTTATAGCGGTGACGTACACGGTTAAAATTTTGTCATGGCACGCCTTTAACGTCGAAACTGTAACGTTATGCTGTGGCGGAATCTATTATTCGTATAGAGTATTTGTATGAGTAAAGTTCTCGATTCCGCTCGTATCGTGGTATGCCCTTAACATCGAAACGGAATCGTTATACTGTGGCGAAATTGTAATGTCTTATGCCGTAAATCACATTATAAGATACAGCCTCTGCTTAATAGATCATACTTGAAATGAGCTCAAAGCTTATATGTATGTAATGATAAATTCATTTCTTTCATTTGTTGCACATAAAACTATTGTGTTACTGTATGCTAATAATATGTTATTGTTTGTGGCGCCTCAATAAGGCCAATAAATAGTAAAATTAACTTTCTTTTTGGCATCCTCTCTACATCTTTGTATTGAATTTCAATGCTGTATTATTTCTTATTTAGGTTATTTACATTTCGATATATTCATGAAGATTTGGGCATAATCATTTTGTTTATCGTAATCTGTTTAATACTCCTTCAGTTACACAATAATGATGCTACATTATTGTATTGTCGCCCTCTTATTACAGTTGTCTCGCTTTTCGGTGGGGTAGCGAGAATGCTTCGGACAAGTGTCTCGAGAGGGCGCTCTTCTGAATCGAGAAAAAATTCGAAAACAAAAGTGTTGGAATCTCAGTTTTCCTTCAACTGTTGATTATTAGACCATTAACTTAGGTCGTTTCTACTAATCAACAATCATCCTCGGGCTGTTGACTAATCCACAGCCCGAGAAAACTAAGAGTCCAAGGGTGGTTGCTCTGTGACTAAAACTACCAGCGACAACGTATAGTTCGGAATTATAACGAGCTTATCCAAAATTCGAATCGGAACAGATCTTGTACTTTCTTCGTATGAAAGTGTAGACTACAGACTAAAAATGTCTCGAGCAGCGAACTAAAGCTAGCTTGATTAATTATTATGAAGCCCAATACGCGACCCTCCGCTCAATGCCGTCACTGTTCCGTTCGCCATTCCACTATCGTTCTACCACCGCGCGCATCATACGCAATTTTTCGATATATACGGTGAAAATTTTGGAATGATCAACCATCGACGATATACCCACTCGGCTGTATTTCTTTTTAGAAGGCCAGCAACGCCCCGATGACCGTGAAGTTGCGGGTGTTCGGAGGCGACAACGATCGCCGTAAAAAATATTACCCCTTCAACGAAAAGAAATTAAGAATAAAATTGATTTTACAAAAGAAATGAAAACAGCCTTCAAAAGTTTATCTGGATCGACTAATTACTTATTACGTTTGAAAACACTGTACACTCATTCGCGATACATAAAATATTTTTAATTAATGAAATACGAAAAAATAATTGTAGAATTAATCATATTATTAATACAATTAAGAAAAAAAGCCAAAAATCGATGAAATCTGAGAAACGCGAGTCTGGCATATTTTAGCTGCTGTCGACGTCATAAATAATCAATTATTGTAAATATTTAAATAATAAAACTGCATCGTGTTTACTTTTTGTTGTTTCTATTCATAATACAATAAAATGTATTTGTATTACGTTAAAAAGATGAGAATTATAGTAGAGATGCTATTGTGCAAGATACTATTTTTTAACAGTTTTCAAATCTTTATTTTTAGGAATTAAACGAATGACCTTAGAAAGAAACTTGGGATTAAATGATGTTAACAGTATTTACTACATCAAACGCCATTTTGTTTTCGTTATAACTTGGGCAAACAGCAAACTATCAAATAATAACTAATATCAAATAACAATGACATTGACAATGAATTGTATTTCAAATATTCTTGAAATACAATTGATTTTATTTATATTGATAGTTATATTTATCATATTTATAGAGTAGAAAGTTGTTAGAAAACTCACATATTAAAAATCTGCAAATCATGGATCTGTAACATGATGATCAAAAAAAACTTAGATACCTAAATTTAATTATTTTTTGTTTATTTATTTTTATTCATTTACCTAATCACTGGAAACGTCATTTCGGCGTCTGAGCAAGATGTCTCGTGATAGCGGAATTCGTAAGAGTAAAGCCAGATTAGGAGTCCGTAGAAAGAAAGCTGCGCTTTGAAGCTGCAACGAGAAAGCTGCCGTACTCGCGGACGCACTAAGCGGACACGAGACGAGTGTTTTATAGATCATCGAGTATTAGACGCTGAGATCTATCGCCTGTTAGCATAGCAGTGTTAGCGAGGAACGCGACTCAATCGATTCTAATGTTACTTTTAATCCGACTGCGCAACGCAAAGGAGGGCAATGTGTTTATCGGCCTGTAGTATATGTATATATGTTTGCCCATTTGTGGCGCTCTAGAGACCAAGCGCTTGGGCCGATTTTGATGAATCTTACGTCAGTCGATTTGTTTTAATCTTGTAAGTATTAACTAAAGACATGAATGACAGTAATCTGAATTCAATATGGCGACAACCAAACGCAATATCGTGAAAAGTAAAAAAAATGAAAATTGACGAACTATATCAAGTTGGGTTTTTGAAAATCACTTTTCATCATTTTTCATTTCAAATGACTATTTAGGATTTATGACGGTTTAGTTGGTTAGCAACCATTCTCACTTTAATTTTCAAACCTTATGATAAAATTCTCATATAATCGTATAATAGGTCTTATTAATGTCGAAAATAATTATTATAGTGTAACTCAATATGATTATTAAAATCTTATGACAAACCCAGCATTTTACTGCTTTCAAAGATAATTTTAACGACCTTTACTTAAAGCATTACTTAATACAATGAGAGAAAATAACCTAATTAAGAATAAATGAATAATAAAAAATTGGTACAATAGTAATAATTAATTGATAACAATATATCGACAAAAGAAATTTATCCCGGTTATTACAACGAGGGACGTTGCTGACACCACTAGTGACGAGAAAGTAATCTTAGTGTATTATCAAATCGGAACTAAAGAGTAACAATTAAAAATAAAAGAAACTAAACTAATTTTTTTTTTGTCAATTAAAAAATATAAAAAAACCCGACTGCGTAAAAGCAAACTGAAAATACGGAAACAAGACGATATATTGTTTAAGTTCACTATTATTTTTTAACACATTCCTTGACGTATCTCGATGACCGATTGTGAATTAATATTTCAATTAACAACTGACGATATGTTAATACGATACCAAAACGTTTTTAGGGTTCCGAGCCAAAATGGCTAAAACGAAACCCTTATAGTTTTATCATGTCCGTCCGTCCGTATGTCACAGGCATTTTATTTAAAAACTACAAGACCTGTATTGATGAAATTTGTAGTGTAGGTATTTTGTGTGAGCCGCTAATTGGTTTGGTGGTTAAATAACAAAAATAAATATTTCTAGGAGGGGCTGTCCATGTATGAACATAAGCTAAAACAATTTTTTTTCAGCAAACATCAACGTGGGATACATACTTCGACAATTCTTTTAAAAATACTAAGATTTTTAAGCGATTTTTCTGATTGCGTGATTAATTTCGAAAATAATCGCTCCGAGAGTAGCAGAAATTGTGTTTTTATTTTTAAACCGTGCATCATAAAAATATGATAATAATAACGAAAGTAACGCTTAAGAAATACTTTCAACGGAAATTATTTTGAAGATCGTTGAGATACACTGTTTTTGAGTTATTGCCGAAAAACTGTGCTTCTCCACAAAAGGACGTAAGTCTCATGAACATACGATCTTTTGCTGATGCACTTTAGTTTACACCGTTACGATTTTTGTAATTGTAGACGATGAAACTGCTTATAACTATTCTGTGCGGGAAACATGGAAAAAGTGTGACAAGGTACTTTTTAAATCTGTAGTTTCTTTGTAATAAGCAATAATGGCTTCGGAACCCTGTAATAAGCATGGTCCGACAGGTTCGTGGCCAGTTTTTTTAGTTTATAAACTACATTGAGCGTCCTTAATTTATAAAATACATTACCCTGCTGTGTTTTAGCGTTAACGTTCAACCGCAAAAAATGTCCTCTAGATTTACTAATCAAATAAGTATCAAAAGAAATATATTTCATTCATTTAATTAATAGTCTTCTCGTTCTTCACAAGGCTATTGGACATCCATTAGGTACTTTGAATTTTTCTTTTTCAAGCCACGTTGTCGAAAATTGCATGACATAGGTAGTTAACTTGCTAGCAAATACTCTGAACGACCCGCGCCAACACTAGTGCACCTATCGGATACCCAATTTCCTTTCGTTGACGCAGTAAACGTTCTCCCTCATAGCCTTTCGTCGCTACGTAATCGAATTTCAATTCGTAGTTAGTGTCTGTCTATTTTCAGTGTTTTTGTCCTTAAAAGGGCTTCAAATTCGCATTGAGCACTAAAGATGTGAAGTATATGATTTTTTTTGACGTGAAAATGTCTTTTCGCTCGTTAAGTACAGTGATAGCCGTTGAAACTTTCTTGTGTTACAAAATACCGTCAGATTTCAATCGCTAATTACTACGCGACCAATGGTGCTATAATAACGGTTAAAGTCACAATAGATAGAGCATGTCTGTGTGTTTATCTTGCAGAGTTTGTTTTTCCCGTGACGTCATCGGGCTAGTGTAAGCGCTTCCGCTTGATTATTGTGAATTAGTGTTGCGTAAAATTATAATATTATAATTAAATAAATATATTATATTTAAATAAATAAAATTATAATTAAAAATATAAATTATCGTGTGAACCTGTTTAGCTAGGATGTTGATTTGGATGTCATTGTAAAGAGCTTGAGAAGAACCAATTGGACTTAAATTGAAACAATAAAAATATTCCCCGAAATATATTTAAAATTCAGTTATGACTTGACAATTATAAAAAAAAAAATTAAAGATGTTATTTTGTATCCGTAAATATGTGCGGAATTATAGAAAATGCAAATCAGGAGAAAGCTTGCATCAAAAAGAGTTTGAAATACCTAACAAGCCCAGCACGAGCAAACGTCAGTGATTGTTAAGGAACATACCCATATTACGTGACCATATTTTGCAACCCCCCCTTCGGTGACCAACCTGAGTATATGCTAAGACCCATAGTTTTCACGTATTAATTCATAAATATAATTTTAAATCATTTTTTTTTTCTAACAGAAATTTACTATAATCAAGGAAAAAAAACTTATGTAAAAACATATTGTAACAGGTATTTACGTTTTACTACAAATAGAATACTATATAAGCGCACTACTTCTCAATGAGTACAAAAACTATCAATTTTAAATTAGCTGGCGTCCAGACATATTTGCGTTAGTGTTACCATCTGTGAGTTTAAAAAAGTGCTGAACGCTGCGCGCCATAATTTGAATATATCTCCGAAAAAGGGCGAGAATTCTCTGACTACGTGATGAAGCCTTAACCCCTAAGCGCTAAAACAGGCCAAAACATATAATCTATACACATGAATACGAACCGTTAAATATAAGAAGAGACACGATTGTGTTTGATTTACCTTTAGATACAATCGACTCCAAAAACAAATACTTAGTTGCTTTTGAAGTTTATTCAAAAAATTATTTAAATAGGTTTTTAAAAGTGGTTTTTATTTCATTATTTCTTTCGACGTTTTTACGGAAAATCTACGACACGAACCTTGACTATTCCTTTCGGTTTTTTCATTTATTCCTAACCTTTATTACTAATTGATGTGTCCATATTCATAATACTATATTTATGAAATCGAATTTGTTAATATATCAGACTGATTATCTCGGAAATCGCAAATTGTAAGAAATAGTTTGAAGCTTTAAAAGCACTTAAAGTATCTGCATAATTAAATACAATTGTGTATTTTCCAAATAAAATACATCGTGTATGCATAAGAAACAAAATTTGAAAATAAAAGAAAACGTGTACACAGAAAGCCAACCATTAAGAGTCATGCAATCGTTGTTCCTCAACTATTAAAATACTTTAAATTTTTGATAGGTAATTTGAAAATGTTTTCATGGGTTTAAGTCATTATGTGACTAATGGCTGTAATATTTTTTATATAAATATACAACTAATGATATGTAAAATCTCCGTAGGCAACGATTTTCACCCAATAAAATCACATTAAGGAAAGGGTTTACTTATTTTTTAAGGCTCGTGTTTGTACCCCTTTCTTATTTCGCGTTCTTTACTTTTGTTTTGAAATTACTTTCGATTAATTTCTCTTACTTTCACGGTTTTGCTTCTATAAATAACCCACACGATGTTTAATTTCAAATTTGATTTTGCACGCCTCATAAGCGGAGCGTTGAGGTAGAGAGTGCTCTACTCTCGCCTTACAAAAATAAAATGATTTTTTGAACTAAAAGTGTCTCTATTTATTATTTATCGCACTTATATAATAATATTTACACATGAATATCAAGGAATTTAACAAAATTATTCCGTGGACGTCCATGTGTCTGTATGTATCCGTACACGCGTGGTCACGATAACTCCCGAAAAACTTAACTGATCTACTCCATTTTTTTTCCAAAGGCTTTAGTATTCATCCTAAACTAAGGCCTTTCGAAGGTCACGGTCTAATTCAACGTAGATTAATTGTAATTAGTATTATAAAAATAGGACTGGACATTTTGTTCCTTGTGTGTGTATATATATACACATACATATATATATATATATATATATATATATATATATATATACACGTAAGCGTTACGTGGTATTTTTGCATGCCTCATAAGTGGAGCGCTGAGATAGTGCTCTACTCTCGCCTTATAAAAATCGAGCTATTTTTTGAACTAAAATTTTTTTCATGTTACTCATAATGTACTTATACTTATATAAATGCACGAATGACAAGAAAAAACATTCGTACTAATATATATATATATATATATATATATATATATATTTTGTAAAATTGAACGACCGCTATGATGCGTACACTTTTGGAATTTCCAAATTTTTTCTTAAGTTAACTTTACAGTCACATATTTTATTAACCTCTGTTTTCAAGTATAATTTTATTACTTAGGAAATATATATTTTCCTATCACATGCTAATTCCAAATGAAACCAGGTAAAATCCGTTAATTTTGTCTACGTATTTCGATAAAGATTCCCACTATTGCACTGTAAATGATGTTCTTGCCGCTCTGTAATCTTATATTTTCAATGCTGTACGATATACCGAAACAGTAAAATGATATTATATCGGCCGATTTCCCGACATGAGCGCTTTCACAGCCGCCGACCACACGGCGCCGTCGATCCCGTGCCGCTTTCCCGCCGCTCAAAGGCGCTCCGGTAGCCCCGGTCCCTGAAAGTAGACGACTTTACAAGTCGTCGGCCTCGCCGACTGAAATATTCATGGCCGGCCGCGTTCGGCGGGCTGATACATATTGCATGGTCGGTCTCTAACGCGGCGTCGATCAAAACGGCTTTTCGCTTCACTTGTTATTTTGAGATGTGATTCACAATTTCAAACTGTTTTATGCTTTTGCAACTCCCTATTATTGTCGGAAGAAACTGGATAGAAGTTTAAGTGTGTCGAGCGAAGAATTATCATATTTCAACATATTATTATTATGTTGTGAGAATTGGCTGCATTACCTACTTGAAATAAAAACAAATTTTAAACGTTACTTCCTATGTACATAATTCTAGTAAAGGCTTAAAAGGCAATTTGTTTCCTTTATTCAAACTCCTTTTTTTAAACTTTAGTAATTTCTTTTTGATGGCTAATTCCAAACTACGATTTTAACTCCAACCTAACTTCATCCTATTGCTAACTTTAATCAGCAGGTAACACCGACCCGTAACTGACTTGACCTGATGATTAACTTGCAGCTAATTTTGACGGCTATCTTTGAACTACAGTTACGTTTACCGGTAGCTAACTTTTATCCGTCATTAACTTCGACCAATGGCCAAATTTAACCTGTAGGCAACGTCGACCGATAGCTAACTCAAACCATTGGCTAACTCAACCGGTGGCTAATTTCAACCTGTTAAATTTCCCCTACACGGTACTCATATACTTACTGAAACTTCAACCTCTGCCTCTAAACAAACATATTTTACTTAAAAATATATATATTCACAAAGCTGAAGGAACAGATAATTTTACTGAAAATGACATGGACACATGTTGGTTCCAGTAGTCATTCACTATTGAAAATTAAGCAAATTATGTTTCTTTTTTTTAATAAATGCAACACAAACAAGCACAGATTAATGTATTTATACTAAAAATAAGCTTTAAAAAAAATCTCACGGGAGATAAAAGAGAAAAGCCTCAAGCCAAATTTCTTATTGCACTAAAAGCTGAGACCCCCTTATGATCTGATAATACAGTTGGCAGCTAGTGACAGGAAATCCTGAGTGCCTTAAAGTAATGAACTAAATTTGGTCAATTTAGATGCATTTCAATTCCCCAATTGAAGCTCTGGCAACAATTCATAATATCGTTGCATTTTCGTGTTACATCAATTAAGAGCCCGTTTGTTTTTAACTTCTCTATTTTGCTGCACTTCTCCATTTTAAACCTAAATTTTGGTGGTAAATCAACAAGATTCCTCATAATTAAATGGAAATATCCGCTGCTTGTTTCCTTATTATAATCACAATAAACTTGTCATCTACGCACTATTAACATAGGTGTAACCTTAACACCCACGCATATTATGTGCTATGCACGGCTGTGTGCGTGCGTGCGGGCACCACCTCGTATACGCGTGTGCATACATGCCCGCGATGACGTCACCCGCAATTGTCACCGCTGTCACGGCTAACGAGCGGCAGTCGGTCAACGACGCAGTGTTACATTCTGCATAAACCGTTTTCATTACTTAAACGCAGACATAATAGGTTTCGTTAACGTTAGAGAATTACTTAACATCATTGTTTTCGTATGTCGCTCCTCGCGCGCGACCTGTCGGCGCATTCTCGCTGCATCAAAACAAAGATAAGGCGTCACACAAAAGCGGCTGGTTTTTTTTCTCTTATCAGTTATCAACAAGCGTTGTAATAATCAGTTGCAACGCTAAGAGTTCTCTGTCGACATGCGATTTAAGATTCATTTCGCGAGCTCGTCGCGAAATTCTCCAAGGACGTCTCTTGTTTTGGTTGTTGCTGTAGACGTCGTTTTTTCATTGGGAAGTGACACGGTCGTCGCTCGCCCGCGAGACCTTGCGCCCCTCCCGCCCCTCGCGCCGATCGCCCCGCCGACTCCTCGCCCCTTCCGCCCACTCCGGCCACGCGCGCTGACGTCATCCGCGCCATCT
Organism: Eumeta japonica; assembly: GCA_005406025.1. Classification (NCBI taxonomy): domain Eukaryota; kingdom Metazoa; phylum Arthropoda; class Insecta; order Lepidoptera; family Psychidae; genus Eumeta; species Eumeta japonica. The sequence continues at coordinate 233,222 of BGZK01000411.1, forward strand.
TGCGATCGCAACGCGTTGCCCGGCAACTAAGCACGCGCTACGCAATCGCTACTGAACGGAAAACTTAAATAGGTAAAGCAGCGCCATCTCTCGATCTGTCAATATAATGTTTTGCATGCGCAAATAATTAATTATTGCTCTCACGAAGAAGATAGATAGATAAGAAGATAAAGCAATTCGAAACGAAGACGTCAAAATATTTGATCTAATCTTCATGTATCATAATACTTTCCAGATAATTATCTGGAAAAAGATCTTAATATTGAAAATGTACAGTCTATTTTGAAACTATTTTATTACATTATGAATTAAATTCTTGCCTGTTGTGTACTTATTTTTGTAGTAAATACATACATATATATCAATACACACGAAAGATAGAGCTAAGATCACCAACAAAATATGCCTAATTTTTTTTAATAATCTTCTGCCCGTAATTCGTTGTTTTCTATGCGTAAGAATTTTTTTAATAAAGAATTGTTTCAGTCTGTAATGATAGAATTTTCCATCTCAAGTTCCAATCTAATCTGACTAATAAATTAGATTCGACTAACTTATAAATTGCCTAATCGGTAATGCTTTGATTGTGAATTTCAAGCAAAAAGAGTAACTGCTTACCATAACTGTTACCAGGGGCGTGCACGGAGGTCTATACAGGGTATGCAAAGCAAAAAACTTACTATTTACAGCATTATTTCGGTCGGTGGCCCATCGACGCGACGGTCAATATCTTTATACCTTGCATAACCGAAACAATGCTGAAATTGGTAAGTTTTTGTATAGTTCGCATACCCAGTCTGAATCTCTGTAGACGCCCTTGCCTGTTATGACCCACTTTCCACAATGTAAGCGTATAACACTTTCATTAACACGAGATTTTAGACGTTTAGTTCACACAAAAATACTAACTAGGTAGTAATTACTATTTTGTATTTGAAGTTATATTCTCATCGTGATGCCAGAAAAGATAAATTTTAACTTAATTATCATATTGAAATTATTCATTTATTTATTCTTCTATACCATTTTCTCATTATTGCTGACCAAGGCATTATGTAAAGGTTTACATATTTATTTTTGACGTGACAACGTCTTATAAATTGGTTTGCCGGGTGACACTTCAAGAAACTGCGTTACGCTCCGCTCACGTTATGCGCTCACAATGAGAGCGAGTGAGAGGCACGCGTCCCTTCCACTCGGGCATGGTTAGCCCGCCTAAGAGCGAGAGAGACAGACATAAAAGTGAAAGGCACGCGTCCCTTCCACTCAGATAGGAACAAGTTGTTGTAGTAAACGCTGTTTCATTGTACGCAAATGTATTGCAAGTTATTGTATGTATATTTGTATATAAATACGTATATGTGTAAAGGTAAAAATAAAATTTTGTTAATATGAAATTCAGTGCGAGATTCTTTGTATAAATTAATGTTTTAAATATAATTCTTTGTATAAATAAATGTTTTAAATTGTTACTATTATTTCATCCTTCTTCCTACTATACGAATGAATATTCACATTAAAATGATTTTACCACTCAAAGTCGTTGTCACGTAAAACTTTCGCCCGTATACCGACTTTACAGGCAACCAATTTTTTCGCAATGTTTACGTTTACTTGCATTCCGGCGGACTCCCAAAATATCTTGACGAGCTTACCTACCGAAGGAAAATCGCTCGTTTAGCATCACAAAATAATCCCTCTAATAAGGCACTCGAATCTGCTCGAACGCGTTTGCTCAACCACTCTACTTTAATACAAAAGCGCTCAGAATAATGCGCTTTCCCGTGAAACGAGGACTGAGTGGGAAAAATAACAGGAAGGTAAGAAACGAAGTTACGCCCGAGGAGTGCGTACCGGATTGCTCGTAGTGTCGGATGCGCGTGGCCAACCGCCACGTGATGAACTCGAAGAGCCAATAATGTGGGTACGAGGTACGTGCGGTGTGCTGTCTTGTGGCGTGCGACTGCATAAATATTGAGTGTGAAACGTCTATAGGAGCAGGATAAACGGATTGTTGGCGTGGCGACGGGTCGCAACAATTATATATATATATATATATATATGTATGTATAATGGTATATATATAGTCAAAATGTATACTGTAGTAAACAGCACCATCGAACCGAGTGAGAAGGGAGTAGAACAGTCGCTTGCGCATGGCGTATACACTACTACTTGTGGACTATATATATCTATAAAATACCGTGGCGACCCGTCGCCACACCGTACATATTACTACATTTTGATTAATATGATTGTATTCTTGATTAATAATTGAATATTAATAATCAATTATTACTGTGACAAGCAACTGTCACAGAAATACCGTCAGAGGAAACATCGAATATAACTGTTACTAAAGTCACAGATGCAATCAATTAGTTGTGGCAATTTGAAATTGATATTGAATTTTTGTATTTAATGAAAATAAATGTTTATTAAATAAACAGTCATCATTTTCTGTAAAAAATTCGTCATATTTAATTTTTTTCACTATTCCATTATGCTATATTTAGTTCCTGTCGTAATCTTGTCTTTAATGCATATTACTTGTATCAGATCATTTTTATGAGAATGTTTTGATTTATGTTTTGTTGTATTTCATATTTGACATATTTTAATGCAAGCACTAATAGATGATTAATGTACTTATTGGGTTGACTAAATAAAACGAGGGTAAACGCGGAAACGGAGTTTGATGAACATATCGTTGTAAAATAACGAGCGAAGACGGGAATAACTATCGTAGTTATGTAAAGCAGTATTACAACTTCTTTCATCCATTCTGAACTCTATAAATAAGACACATTGCGATATGCATAATGGAGTTTCGTAATTAGTGACAAGAATAGGAGAATTCTAAATAAAAAAAATACCGATATCTCAAACCTTACAACACGTTTCAAAATCAGTCAATTAGTGCATTGACTGATTTTATATCAGTATATATTGTGCATGAAATTAAGTTGTCGTTATACACGACAACTTAATTTCATGCACAAATAATATTTTAAATCTATTTCCTTTGTGCTTGCACGAAAGAGGGTGCTGTTAGTCGAGCGCTTAAGACACAGATTTTGAATCATATAACAACGAGTTTGATCGCTAAACAAACTCGAATTATGTATTGAGTTTTTGAGTTAAGTTGAATCGGAACCACGTGCTTCGCGTGCCTTGGAAAATACGTACATTAACTGATACGTACATTTTTTTGGTTTATTTTGGACATACACACAGCGCCATCTGTTCTCAAACTTAGTAACAGGGCTTGTATGTGTATATCGGATAACTCGATTGAATTGTGTATTCAATATTTCTTTTTTTGTAAATATTGACACATAATAAAAAGAAACAAACAGACACAAAACAAACATAAATTTTTAATCGATTATATATTTATTGTCGTGTGGGAATCGAATCGGCGCAGCACGCAGGGTCACCACCGATTGCGCCAATCGAGCAGTTATTATTTAATTAACATTAACATTATCAATTAACATTTAATTAATATTATCGCCGCATCTATCGCGATAGGCGTTAGTAGCTCCAGTACAGCACTGGATGAACCTATAGTCTTAGGGTCCGAAAGTCGAACTGAAATAGTGACAAGAAAAACCAGACGTCCGAACTACAAGTAAAAAAAAATATTTATATATTAATGCTGACTGAAAAAGAAAATTGTTTTAATATGACACCTTTTTTTTCTTTTCCGTTTTTTAAGAAGTTTTTTTTTATCGCGTTTTTCCTTTCTGTATAGTTCGCGACAAGTCCGTTACTCGAATAAGTATGTCGCAAGGCCGTTGTAATGTTTACAATTTTAATAATTGAGCTTAAGTGTTATGCGACCAAATACACTTGGCTTATTCTGTCAATTAGCCGAAGGGCTTGAAAAATGGACGTCTATCATAAAAGTTTGGATATTTCAATTGCAATAAAACTAGATAATATTTATTAATAGATACACTCTCCCACACTAGATGTTTCTGAAGCTTGTAAAAAGTGAATGTCAATAAATGTATACTTAATGTTTTCACTCTACCAATATTACACTTAGTAAATTGAATCCGAATTGTCGAAGTATTTAACTACACAATGATAATAGTACATAAACTGTTCATAACACAAGCACAGAAATAATTATTAAGTTGATGTTTTATCAAAAATTGTTTTAACGAAATTATTTATGTCAAGACGAGATTATTCGAGCCAAGTGTATTAATAGTTTTAGGCATTATCTCCAACAAGCGCAGACGTGACAATTAGCGCCGTTTTAGGTTTTAATTGAAATGACGTTTCTGATATACTTTTACTCCCCGCCTGTGCGCCGGGTAGCTGAATCGCGTGGGAGCATTCACCTCCCACTCCCATCCTCCCTCCCGCCTTCGCCCCCCACCCATTTTCTGCGTTCGACTCGCCTCCCTTCTCCGGTGCCCCAAGGTCGCGAACTTCAGTCGATCAGTCTTATAACTAATTATCTTATTCCGAACAGAACAGGTGTTGAGTAGCTCTCGAGTTCTGTATCGAAACGGATGATGATTTATTGCGTTTTCAATTCACAAACATTGTAATTGTTTATGAAGTATTGCTTAATCATTTACGCACGTATTGTGCAAAAATGGCCTTAAAAACAACACTAAGTATACAACATAGAATATACGTTACCACGTGTGTTGAAGAAAGCATTCACATTTTAATACTCCTTTTTATAAATATGGAAATATATTTCAAGTTTATATATATATAAACTTATGTCTATTACAGAAAGCCTTTCGTATACATATATATGTGTATACTAGAGTTATTTATATATTTGGTATACGTTATAAATAATTATTGAACTATATGACATACATGGCAATTTTTTTTATTACACCACAGTTATAAACACAGATAATTTACATTACTGCGATATGTATTTACTACAGTGGGGGACACATCGATAAAATCGATGTACGAAATCGAAATACACATTTTGTTTGTTTAATTACACTAATCGAACAAACTGTCTGTGTCAAATTATCGTTACAGCGCTCATCGCATGTACACTTATCGAGTACGTAGACGAACTCGCTGTACACGTAAGCTCAGTATCGCCGTTCGCGATCGCATGAGGGCACGGAGCAAGGTTGCGCACGACCATCGAATTTCCATCACAGAGCGTTATCGGCCATCTAAGTGCCGCGCCGGCGATGTACTCGCGCTCTGTGAACTAATATACATTTCTTGTTTATAAAGGATATTTAAACATAGAATATTTATGACAAAGTAAAGAAAATGCTCACGCTATTATTCAATTTGGAGTGAATCGCAGGATAGTTTTCATTTCGTTTTTTTTCCGACGCGTGCGCGTTCAGTGCCGACCGCATCTCTATATCGATGTCGATTTCGATCTGATTTTGCTTGAAAAAAATATGTTCCCCGGTATCGGATTGCTCTTTTAGCAACTTCATGTATTCGGAATTAAGGTATCTGAAAAATAATATGACGGAAAATAATTTATCGATCTGTTGACTTCTCGTGAATGCTATTGAAAATGAAATAATACAGTCGATTTAAGACCTGCTTAAGACGTATATAACCAACTACAACGATCCGGCCACATTATACTGATGTTTCCTGATAAATAAAATAAAGTCAGTGAAACAATTTCAAAACTTTATACATAACATATCTCAACTTGGAAGTATCGATCAAACTACGATTTAAACTAATTTTATATGTCTCTTGGCGACGACGTAACGAAAATGGATGTTTTACAAAGACAAAAAAAAAACTAGATGTCTTTTTGGTCACAAAAATGTTAATAAAAATCGAGTTCCTAATTAAATTTGTTCAGTAATAAGAATTTGAAATTTTTTTTATTATACGTATCAAGTCGTGAAGAATATAATTTCTCGAATTCTATAAATATTAAATACAGTATTTTAAGGTTTAATTATATATAAATATATGTGCCGTTTTGATCGATAACTCGCCGTTTCGCAGGCCGTGTCTGGCAGTCTCCATACACTTATCAGAGACACTACCACACATATTTTGTTTGAAGCTTACGCGATATTTGTACCTTTTTCGGGGTTAAACTTAATAATGTATCTAATTCTTTTATAGCACGCATTAACTTTTTACCGATAAAATAGGTTTCTCCTTTTTATAAGGTCGGCAACGCATTAGCGACTCACCTGGAGGTGTGAGTGTTCGTTTATGGACGACGATGACCGTCTACTTTAAATTGGCTTGCACCTCATTTGCCCCTCATATAAATCCTATAAAAAAAATACATATATACTTTGCTAATTCCCCGTTTTTAATATACACTTATTTCATGCACATTGTAAAAATTTAATACTAAGTATATGTCACAATCAAAATGAAGGTAATTTTCATGTGACAGAAATAAAATTTTATTGTACGCTAAGTCGTGTTCGAAAGTAGTTAAATAATTTGATGTGAATATTACATAAATTCTGATTTTTGATATCATATAATTGCATGAAAAATTAATTCAACATCTAGTGGGTACGATAGCAGTCGGCTCTATGTCATAAAAGACATTCATATAGCACCCGAATGTTTAGAAATTAAATTAGAATTTGAATAAAATATAATTAGAAATTAAAATGAATGAAAAATAGTTCTTATTCTAAAAGGTTAATGTGATTTTTGTTGTGATCATTTTGAACACGAAAATACGATCCACGGAACATATCTTAAATAAGGGGCCATCCATAAATTACGTCACACAAATTTTAAGGTCTTTTGAGCTGAAACCCGTTTTGTCAAACTTATGAAAATCTTTCCCGCCTGGTGTGACGTCACATATTTTTCGATTTCATATTTAGAAGTAATTGAATTAAAACATCCGGATTTGCAATTTCTTTTATTTACTGTATAATAATTTTTAATAAAATTAAATTGGATTTTGAGATGTGACGTCGCAAAGCTTTTTTGACCCCCCCTGCTCATCGTCACATTCCGTTAACTCCCTCCCGCCCCTTAACGTGTGACGCAATTTATGGACACGGCCCCTAACAACCAGTAGAGAATTGTTAGTACCTTTCACACTGTAACTATTCACCGTCCAGATTCGCCATATTATACTAATTTACTTTATTTTCGCGTGGTTGATTCCTAAGATATTCCTTGTAGCCACACGATTGTCGTCCGATTTCTCGGAGGCGCACCTGGCCCCGGCCCGGCCACGTAGCGCGCGGCGCTCTCTTTAAATCCTCGTAGCTCCACTTTTATTAGTTCCAACGCCCACTTTGTATTCCCATTTTCATATATCTCTCTCCGAAGCGCTGATAAATTAAAATGAAAAATGTTTTTCCTGAAATATCGAAAAACGTTCGAGACGATGCGGACTAATAAACGAATTTCGAATTCTATTAACCGTTTGAGACTATACTATGGATTTTATTTATATAATTGAATTATAATGAATTTTATTTAATATCATTATAATAATATTAATCTCTTCTTGTATAGAAATTTATTCTCATTATGTACGACAAATAAATGTTGTTTCATAACATGGATATTGTAATTATTAACCTAAACCACATCTTGGACACTCCCTTGGAATACTAATTAGTTCGAGCAAAAGGTATTGTTTGTTCTGTCATACAAAACAAACCGTACAGACAGTAATTTAATGCCAACGTTTTCTTTATCGGAAAACGGCAAACAAGCGTAAGTGCTTTAAAATTATCTCTAAAAATAATCCCACTCCGGTTATCAAGCAACCTGAATTTCCTGGGATCGTTTTGCGGTAAACCGATAATAACATCGGAGTGTTTCACTTTGCATCTCTCATAATTTTCCCGAGAAAGACAAATACGTATCACCGAAATCTCAACGGAGAATCCGTTGTATGCTTCTAAGTGGCTTATAATAAGAGACAGAGTACTTTTACACACACACACACACACAAACACACACACACACACACACATCTCGTCGCTCACCGTTCTGTCGAAGTATTTATGCGCCGTTTACGGAATGAGAGGGATCCGGTCGACAAACATCGAATCTGAGAATAAAAGGTGCTCGCCTCGCCGGAACGTGACGATGCATGATTGGGTGGATGCGCGCGGCCCGCCCGCCCGCGCGCCGGCGAGCGCCACCACCCCGACTCCCGTCTCCCTGTTTCGCTCCACCCTCTACTCCCACACTGCTTCCGTTCCCGTACTCCCCCCGCCCGTCCTTTTATCAGGCGTCAATTCTCACTGAAATGCACGTTACATATGCGAATAATCCAATACTGCAATTAACACTTCGACACACACCTTCTATTTCGTTGATATCCTTTAATTAAAAATGTTTTGCTTGATATTGTTTTTTAATTTTTTTTACGTACTTAATTTTAATATTTAACACATTTTAACTAATCTGACTCACAAATATCTTTTATCTCGTAATTAAACTTAATCAAAATTCTTGAACCTTGACATCGTCTATATCAATTTATGACCTAGACCCGGATTGCTTAGTCAATCAAAAAAAAAAGTAATATTTATAGCCATGAAACGTAATGGGACGACAAATACAGGTTTAGTCTTTGCAATGTTACTGATTAATGATTTGGCATATGGATCTATTTTAACAATTCGTGATACCGTCTTCGCGAACTATCGGTCTTATTTGAAGCGTCATAGATATTGAATACTAAGAAATAAATTATTATTTATTAAAGTATTTCTATATATCACCCTAACAAACTTGCGTATTTTGAAGTAGTCGGACAGTTGTGATTGGTAGTCGATTGATATGGTACATTAAAACGCGTGAACAAAATTGACGACTTAACGCTAAAACTATACGTGATCCGTACAGTACAAGGGGTTTGGTATTATCATGTTTTTTTTTTTAACAATTAATTATTATGTTACCAACAAATATTTTATTATTTACCACCAATGCTTTGCCTTTGGCTCTTGTTTTGTTTTAATCGTTTTATTTGTTGCGTAGTTATCTAAATATTGTTGGTGTTGGAGCCGGAGTGAGGGCATGTGTGAAACATTAAGCAAAAACAGTTAAGTCACTCCAGAGAGAGACTGAAAATCTACCACTAAGCCATTGGAATGAATCGGAAAGGCTATAATATATTTCAAAAAGCTTTAGATCTGTCTTGCGAGGGTAGTATACGATTTTTTTATTTCACTATATTTAAAGGTTTATTGTTTGAATAAAAGTGTGGTGAAATTTTTTTTCTTGTTAACTGTTCAAATACCTGAGTAAGGGTTCTAAATTACGATTCGGACGGACTAAGCACTAGTACCCGGTGACGTCATTGTTTACTAGCGCCGCATAATGTCAAACTCCGTTTCGTAAGAAAAGATGGCATAAAATTTACGATGACTCATTACTTATTTGCTGTTCATTGTTGTTTTTAACCCACTTTCATTTTGATTTCGCTTTTTTTTCATCACGTCTAGTCAGCTTACATAATTCTTAAACAAATATAATATTCTAAATATCAGTAAACTACCCTATTGCTCTGAACATAAGCCTTGTAAATGAATATTATGTTTTAAATTATTTATAATGATCTTAGTTGAGCGGTAAAATGTATGACACCATTTTGAAATAAATCATTAATAATAATAGGATATAAATCGTGAGCGATTTATTACGTCTAAATCAAAGAGATTAAGTAATTTAGAACGGATATTGGCAATATTTACATACAAAAAATTTTAATCTCAGATGTCGCTAAATGTTGTTGAGGTACAATGAGACGTATCATACAGATTGAGCGACTTGTTACCTATAAGAAATTTGTTGTATTATCATAATCATATACATTAATGCGCTAAGGTTAAGATGTTTGCCCCCCTTTTTAGAAAAAAAACTCACAATTACTCCACATTAATTTTATATCATATCATTTCATATATAATTGTTTGCTCTACCGGCATCAACAACTAAAAATTTATTATTGCTTTTGTTTTTCTAAATTAATAAATTATTAAAATTATATATATGTTGCCATTTACGACTTTCATTTTGAAACAACGTCAACATGATTAATAGTGTAAATTTTTGTTCAAATATTTCTTCGATCTATCATCTTAAGCTTCATAATGTAATACAACAAAAAGAATAACGTTATAAACAGTGTGCAAAATGAGAAACGAATTGAATATCTGCAATAAATTTTGATTTATTGAATTGAATGATTTATTTACATAATAAATACAAAAACGATAAAATAAAATGCCTAGGCGACAAACACTGGAAAATGAAGGAGAAAGACGTCGATGTAAGTCAAATTGTATCTAAATGTATATATATATATATTAAAATGTTGTTTATGAAGAAGTTTTGTAATAAAAAGGAAATAAAATTAATATTTACAGTAATTTTGTAAACTGATAATTATCATACATAATTTGTGCGAATTCTTTCGCACAGGGTACGTCTAGTTATTGTTATTATTTCAAGCGATATATAATAAAAATTGTAATGCTATGAAAAAACAAAGCTTAACAAATATATAATGTAATCAGGGGCTTGTACAGAGATTCATACCGAGATACAGGGGTATGCTTAGCTAAAAAAAAACTTACTATTTACAGCATTATTTCGGTCGGTGGCCCATCGACGCCACGGTAAGTATCTTTATACCTTGCATAACCGAAACAATGCTGAAATCGGTAAGCTTTTTTTTTTAGTTTTGCATACCCTGTCTGGGTCTCTGTGCACGCCCCTGAATGTACTGTATTTCACGTTACGTTTTATTTAACAACTCCAGTTGCTCAAGCAATTCTCTGGAACTGTATCTTTCATTAAATAAGCAAACAACAACAAAACTCCAGTCCAAAACTTGACTTTTTATCGTGAATCCATTTCGTCCTGTCACAACTTGTAATAACTTTTCCAAGTGTAATTACTGACTGTTATATATTTAGATACAAGAAGCGAGACTAAAATCGCTATTGTAACGATTATTTCAACACGTGGGCGGCCTCCGACGCCATCAACTACTCTAAAGGCTGTTTAACAATTTATACGCGCTATACAACGACTTGAATACTCCAAGTATAATTGCTTGTGATTGAAAAGGATATTTCGGAGTGTTTCAGTACCAAGCATAATTTGAACTTTCGATTTCTGAAACCTTCGTAGTACCGATGTCGTTTTTTTACGTAATAATTCTGTTTTTATTTTATGGAATTGTTAGTTTTCCACCGAGAGCTGTATTATTTCACTACGTATATTAAAGATGTATTTAATATTTGCATAGTGCTCATTACATCGACCCGTGATCGGGGACTAAATTTGTTTTTTATATATATATATATATATATCTCGCTTATCTAAGAACTCGTAAACATCGCAGTAGATAAATTAACCTTTACCAGAAAAAAATTAAGTGTATTAAATTTAGTATCAAAACTATATACTTAAGCTTAATTGTAAACGGTATCGGAAAGAGGGAATTATCTGAAATTTCATCAATTATCTTACAACTAGGGTTCATGATTTCTCGAGCTTTTCAATTTCTCAGGTCTCGAGAATTCTCGAGGCTAATTTCTCGAGACTTCTCGGGCTGTCGAGAAATTTACATTTACGTACGTTTTCTCATATTATTTGGTTCTAATAACGTCAACAAATTCAGTGGTTTTCCTCTCAAATAAAAGTATCAAATTAATTATAAAACTTTTATTGATTATATACAAAAACATTAATCTTATGTATAAGCTAATTAACTTTAAAAAAAATACAGAAATAATATTATTCAACCTCATAATTATAATGACAGCACCATTTGTGACTGGTTATTTAGAAAAAAAATCAACTTAAAACCTGTAAACAAAAATTGCTTCTATAAAACAAAAAAAAATAACATGAAAGAAAACGTTAATATCTTAAATTCAGGTAGAAAATAAATGTTAATTATAATTAAAATACAATCATAGCACCATTTATGGCATGATAATTAGAATAAAAACAAATGAAAACTTTGCAAGATCAATGGAACATCTCACGCTGAGGAGCTGAATGTACAGACAGACAGATACATAACAATTAGGTCAGCTTACTCTGTCTGATGAAATAAGCCTTTAGAAGAACTAAAGCATTTAATCTGGGAGGTTTTGAAATGCCCTAGAAATAAAATTTTAAAATTTATACAAACAGAATAAGTTATCATATGAAAAGTTTGTTAGAGTACAATACAGATATCTAAACTGTTATATTGCTGATATTACACTTCTTCAAAATTATCTTCACAGTGTTTATCAAATTAAATATATTAAAAATATTTAGTTTAAATATATTTTTATTCAAAGTGTTCTTTTTCAAATAACATTAGAATTGAATTGTCTAATTAAAGTCAGTTTTCAGAAAGCTTCATTAGCTTTAGGTTACCTATTTGATCTCGATACGTTCACTAAATTTGGAATAATTTCAAGATAAAAAATTATAAAAGATGGTTTGCCTTTTTTTACCGAAACTTTTTCTAGAATGCCGGACAATCGCTTAGTTAGTTCGAGAGATAGATAGCTTCGAAATCTTAATTTTTTTTTTCAAATAAATTCTAAACGAAACTAATCCATTGATTAACATTGAATTACTTACTCCTCACTTGAGGTTCAAAAATGTGTATTTTTATTTTGTAATATTTCGGGTATGTTATCGTAAAACACATACTTATTGCGTACTATAAAATAGCGAGAAGTTTTGAGACTGGCGGGGCCGCCGGTTTTCCATACAGTTTAATGCAAAGAGGTCGGATGAAGGGCGTCCGCTGAATTCGCTCGCACCCGACTCAAACAATACATCGCGCCTTGTGAACTTTCGATTAAAATTACATAACGACATCCATCTTGTTGCAGGTAGCTGTTGACATCTGATAGCGCGTCGCCCGCCGGCCAGGCAGTTTCGTCCCCGTCCCCTCACCGCCCCCCCCTACCAAGATTGCTGCCACCATGGGCCGGAAGAAAATACAGATATCCCGGATTACGGACGAGCGGAATCGGCAGGTAAAGCCAGGGCGGCGACGTTACGTTACCCGTTTATATTTCGTTTGAGGACAGGAGACGCTTTTGCATGCGCGAGACTGCATTTGTTACGGTCCATCGTATGCGCCTTCGTGAATGCAAGTAAATTATGTTTACTGCAATTTTCCATAAATAAGTTATTGTGTTTTTTCACTAGTAAACGAAAATTCGTATTGTTTACTCCGTATTTCGATTGTTTCAAATGATGGGGTATTGTGTATTTTTATTTACCTTAATCAATAACGTCTTTAGTTATCATTTAGATACATACATACCAAATCAATTTTTCACAAAATGACGCTAAATAATGGATGTAAAACGAAAGGTTGAAGTTTAGGATGGAAATTGCCTTAAATTCGATCCCTTCTCCTCGAACTGAAGATTTTTTTCACTTAAATGAATGAACAACTACACGAAAATCAAGTTGCGCGAGTGCTACAAACTTTGACTTTCATATTACGATGTGTTCCTTTTTTTAGGATACGCGGCGGCAGACTTTAATTTCCTTCGATGTAGATTTTATTATCGATCTAGATTTCAAACATTCGTTATTACAATTATACGGCCAAGCGTGAAATACTATTTTATTCTATATTGTGTTCCTGATTGCGTTAGGGTGATATTGTAAACGGTACGTACTATTGGTGTGCACATTCACTACGGGCTCGTTACTGCGAAACCTAAAACTACACATCATATCATACTAAACGTATCAGAAAAAACTTTCAATATATGAGTCGGATGTAGTCTTAAAAAAATCAACAATGACTCGGAATAGTGAAGAAAGTTTTACGACTCCTAATTCGTATTGATCTGTATTTACAATTACCGTAATTCAATTCAATGCTAACCAATAAATTCCTATAACACGCCGCCCTACAGTTAGTTCACATAAGGTAAGCAACGAGCTTCGAAACTATTGAACAGACGTGATAAAACTTGACAAACGTAAGCAAAAAAAGACAAATAAAATATAGATTATGCCACCAGAAGATAGCGTATGCCATTAGTAAAACAATTTTTATAATCGCTTCCGTAGTTCTAGAGATTACCCCATAAATATAAACAAAAAACTATTATATTTTTGTAATATTTTAGTGTAAATTTGGATAAAAATTAAATAATTAGCCAGCCCCATTGATTTTCTCTTTGTTCGTCTGTCGAGATGCAATTTTTGAGTATGTCTCCCTTGTAAATATACAAATTCTACTTTCTATTGAAGGTTCGCAGATCATTTTTGCATGGGGTGTCTGACCTATCCAGATATGCGGCGTTATCACCCGCGCTCGCGCATGCCTCATTGCAAATCGTGACGGTCGTTGACCCCCGACTCGTGTATTGCGTTAATTCTAATTATCTGCCATGTAAGCCGCGAGTAATTTATTGGGCCTAGTGTGCGACATTAAAACGTCTGTTAGATAAAATAAATAAAAAAATCTTAGTTATAGGAGATCTAGATATTTGTATGCGTAAAATGTGAAATGTAATTGTCTTGTAATAAAAAAAAAGACTTGGCTTGATGTTAGTTTCATGTAGAAAAATCGACCTCTGAAATATAAGGTATTATTGTTTGCCTTCTATTGAATTAAACTCCATTTTTTTTTAGATTTCTAATTGTTAATATAACAAACGAATTAACTTATTGCGCGAATATCAAATTTCTGTCCACTACTTAAATCAAATGAACATAATTTAGCAAAGAATTAAATGAATGTCGTTGAATAATTTTAATATTTTTCCTATCATTATCTTTACTGCAAAATTATATAGGCGAACTCGTATTAAATAAATTAAAGTATTATCAACTTAATGTATTAATGAATTAATATTGAAATTATTTTTTCATTTGTAATGTTATTTCCTAGTACCTATACCCTCATGTTGTTGACATTTGATTTTATTAATAATCCTTCATAAAACTTCTACGACCATTGAACGCTACGCAAGTTTTAAATTATAGTTCTATCGAAAATTATATTTTGTCGAATATTTATGGGTTTAGTATTCACCTGTGGTAGTGCCATTCGCTTAAACTTGATTGAATCCATAAACATTATAGGTAGCTTACGTGACAAAATCCTATAATATAATTGTTTTCATGTTATCACTCATCGTGAAATGACAAAAAAAAATCTGTATCAATAAATAAAATTGACGATATTTTAGTAGCATAAATCCAAAAAAACAACGCCCTATGCCTCCGAAATATCTTTAGACTCCAGCGAAATGCGTCCATCTCCGTCCGCGCCTAGGCCCGCCCCGCGCCGGCGCAGGCAACCAGTCGCGCCGTGAAACCTACCGATTTCAGCAATCTATGAACGTTCGGTATTCGGTGAATTTAAAATATGGATAGTTCTCGTACGATGTTTGACATTTTTCTTATAATATCTATCGAAATCGATAGCGTCCCTGCAGTTTAAAAGCTTTCACATAATTATAATATAGCCAACGGCCACGGAGAAATTATATACAATCCCGTAATTGTAATGTCTCTTATCTGAGTGATTGTTTGACGAGCTCACTGCATCGAGGCAAACCGCTCGATTGATTAGAAAATATATAAGCAACTGAACGCGAAACAGCGGAACATAAACGATCGAACGACTTCAATTCGAACCGATCAATCCTCAGTTATTTCACACGATCCTTCATTTAACTCGTTTTTGCGTGACCGCATTACGTGACCGTCTATCGCATTACTGTCCCGTACTTACGAGAATATGGCATTTCAATCATCGGAATTAAGTATTCATCGTACGAGAGCTTCACGCCGATAACGGTCTGTAATGCCCGGCGACTGGACGCGATCATGAAACAATGCAACGCCTATATTACATTTTCCTTAAAACAAATTACGTCACTGTACGGTCACAGGGATTGTAGGCAGTTGGCTGTAGGTTCGTAAGCATATTAGCTTTATTTACCTACAAAATTATGTTTTTGTATACTAGAAATATTGTACTTATTAAAATAGATTTGTGGATGGCCAATTGTTTTATATATATATATATATATTATTATGATTGCTTTGATAACAAATAATGAGTCAACTGGATTGTAAAGTAAATGAATTGATTTAAAGTTAATGATTTATTTGTCATCTACATCAAAATATTATAGAAATAAACATTGTAACTTCTAAAATTGACTTTTAAAAATTTGACGTGTTGTTAAAATTGCAAATAACAGCGACGAATAACTAACTGTATGCGGGAATAGCTAACTAACGCGGGGAACTAACCTAATGAACGGGTATAAAAGACGAATTAAAATTTTTGAATTTTATTTAAATTTATGGTACTGTAAAGAGTAAAAGAGAAGGAAAGAAATTGTTTATATAAACGCAGACTATTGACAAAAAAGAATTGAAAATTAAAACGAAATATTTACCACCAATTTAGAAATAAAATAAGGATAAAAACCGTTGACACAAAGTACTAGGATAAGAACGGTTTATGGAGTGAACATCATGCGAAAAATAATTTTTAAATAAGAATTAGAGTTCTGTAAAACCCTTTAATAAAATCATTGTTGTGTCCTAAAGACTATTAAGGATTTAGTACATTTCTAAAAAAACATTTGATGAACCAATATTTCATTGAGCGCCACTTGAGAGAATACGAAAGTTTTTTTTTAGAACAAAATCATAACATTTAATAAAATCTAGTCTGTTAACGCAGTTTCCGCATTTAAAATTCAAAGTGGCCAGTATTTGTAAAACGGTTACTTAGTATGTGAACTTTGAATATGTGTACTAATGTGGACAATCTGTCAAATCATACTATTGCGGTTTTTTTTCCTTTGGCGCAATCTGCCCTGTGCCTCCGCCCGAGTAGATATAGAATGAATATTTTCATTTTTTTTACATCAAAAGATCTCTCTTTTAATTATAATTGTGATCCCTTTCTACGATATTAAATCTTAACTCGACTATTGATTTTTAATTTAGTCGTTTATCCGCTATAACGCCAAACGAAAGGGTTTCCCCTTAATCGCGCGTAAAGATTACATGCTTTTTTTTTTGTTAAAAACCACCCTTCTGACCCGCAGGTGACTTTCAACAAGCGCAAATTCGGCGTGATGAAGAAGGCGTACGAGTTGAGCGTGCTGTGCGACTGCGAGATCGCGCTCATCATCTTCAGTTCCAACAACAAGCTCTACCAGTACGCCAGCACCGACATGGACAAAGTTAGTGTTGTGCGATGTTATAATATTTTTCAATAATCCCATCAATATGTTTTGAATTCAACTTATAAAGCTGTCAAACTCCTGTAACAAAATTCACCAAATTCCTAACTCATAGGAACGACAGCATTTTTACCTTGCCCTTTAGCCTTAGAATATATCCGTAACTTGCGGATTAATTAAAATTAATAATTTTAATCAACTTATTGAATAACAGTCCAATAAGAAGACACGAAATTTCTATAAACTTCCCTGTTTCTATAAACAGGGAAGTTTATTTTGTATAATGTTTAATAATTCCAGAATTAAAAATAATCTATGCATAAATAAAAACCTATGTTATATTAGCATAAAACTTTTGAAACATAATAAAATGTAGCACCGCTGGATCTTATATAACGCCTAGTAATCGAGTCCAACCGAAACCGCTGACCGAGTAAAAATCTGTTCAAATTTAGACGTACCGAATGAAAGCTGTGTTACCATCTGTGTGAACTTCAATTATTTTTGGACCTGTAATCATCCGAAAACGTTCAACGCATGGAACTTCATCTACGAACACTTATGAATTTTATACATACGTAGTACATATACATACGGTATGTTCTAAAGTTATTAGAAGTTTGTAAGCGAATATGCAAGATCTGCATTGTTTTATACGGATGCTGGTTTGATATGGGGTCGTGGTGAACATATTGAAAAGTGTCAAATTAATTAATATTAAAAGTTCGTTCCCAATTTGCTGCCTCTACGTAGGTGACACTTAAAATTCTTAGAACTGATCACTTAGAAAATGTTAAATAAAAAGACATATTTAAATTAAATAAATGGAACGCTTTGCCAACCTTTTTTTTTCTATACTGTATTACTCTGTCATTTGTTTCTAAAAATTGGTGGCAAAAAGAAAACTGTTTGTCTAACCCCAAATGAATTCAACACGAGAACATTTTGTGCAATAATTTTCTATCATTTTCGTTGCCATTTAAGCCAATAAGAAAGTTATAACAAACTTCGGTCGGCCTTTCGTAATGAAGCTCCATTCTTTGCCACTGTTTGTAACTGGTTTAACGAGTTCAAACGTGATTATACTAATCTGAGTGACGATCTGCACAAGGAACGTCCTTCTACAGCAATGACCAAAGACAGCTTCATTGCTGTGCGGCTCGTGGTAGAGACTGACAAAAGAGTGACCTACCAACAGATTCGGACAAGCTTAGGAATCAGTATGAGTCAAGTGCACAAAATGCTTCATGAACATTTAGTGGTCAGGAAGCTTTGTACTCGGTGGACACCTCATAATTTGACCGAAGCTCAAAAACTCAGTCATGTTAACTGATGCCGCGAAATGATCCAAACATTTGCCGGAGGTGACTCAAATGTAAATGGCATAGTAACAAAGTAACTAAAGCTGGATTTAAGGTTACAATCCTGAAACCAAAAGACAGTCCGCTTAGTGGGTGTTTCCTTTCGAGGAGTTGCCTACTAAAGTAAAACGAGGTCGAAGCATCGGAAAAAAGATGGTGATATCTTTCTTAGGAATGACAAGTCATTTTGCACCAATTGTTTCAGAAGATATAAAAACAGTCATTGCAGACTGGTACACTAACAATTTTTACCTCGTGTTTTAGAAAAATATCGCGAAGAACAACCTTGTAGTAGAATTCTCCTTGATCAAGATAACGCCCCACCACATACTGCCAGATAAACAACTTAATATTAAGGAACGTTAAGTATAGAAATACTGGCTGAACCGTCTTACAACCTCGACTTCGCACCGTGTAATTTTTATTTATTTCTTAAAATAAAGGAAAAACTTTGAGAAAAGTGGTTTATGGACGCCGAGAAAGCATTGGCATAGGAAAAGACCGTCGAAGCGACCCTTAAAAGCAATAAGGCAAAGTGTTCCTCCTAGTACTTCCATCGAATGCAGCGATGTATTGATCTCAATGGACACTATTTCAAAAAACAACAATAATAAAAATAACTTACTAGGTTATTCAGTTTAGTTTTTAATTTTCGAAGAACTTTCAGGCTGACCCAAGTATAATCTGGAAATCTGCAGATCTTTTGATGTTGAACTACGAGAATTCCTGTATCGTCCTCTTTAGTACGACTTGCACTTTCAGCCGTCACTTCTTTGTACGTGATGAAGCTCTAACTTAGCAGTAGCGAATTTCGCAAACATACGAAAAATTAACATTTTACCTCAGTAACTTGATAGCGTCTAGGCTTCAGGCGTCACACTATTTCTCTATACGAAAAATCAATATTTACATATGTCAAAACACTGGAAGTGTAATGATAGCAAATTTACCCTAAAGATCGTAAATATCGTTATCTTAGCAACGCTACGCGACAGTGATCGCGTACGTACTAATTATCATTAATTTGATACAGTTATTCAAAACACGAAACTTATGTTAACTGTTTATATATTATCTTAAGAATCGACTAAGTATCTTTTTGTAGTGATAAAACTATACAACCACGATAATTACAATGATATCTGTCTATCATTATTCGTGTACTGACAATGCACGACTACATAAGAGGTAAATTTACCCCTTTGATAAGATAGTTTTATAGACGAATGTGAACTCTAAGCCCACATTAATATATATAATAAAAAAAACTGTATGAATATTAATACCAGGTAAATAATAATTAAAACCTATCACTCGTTAAAGAGTGATATGTCCTCTTTATTTTATTTTGATGCATCACTGTTTACTTCGCCGGCTGCTTTTCTCCTGCCACTAAGAACTTTCGAATCACTCTCCATGCTTCTGCCGGTTGGTCTAAGATGACATTCGTTCAGGATGTTATGAGAACATTAACTATGAAGTTACCGATACATTTTCCCTCTCCCCTGTGCAAATTCGTTGATTTATTTAGAAGAACTAATTATAGATCCCTTTTAAAGATTTTCCTCTTAAATTTCAAAGATTCTCATTTATATGAGCTATCGTGATTCTCACACTCAATATTTTTTCATGCTAGAGCGGAGTCTTTGTTTTAAGCGTTACTTCGGTTCTTGTATTTACTTTTCTTTTCGTGATGGATTCTGAGAATTGCCTTCGTCAAAAAATAAATATTCGGACGTGAATTTTTGATGTTCCTTATCTTCGCTATTTATTTGAAGGCATAAATGCAAAAGGAGAAAATTATCTATTTGAAAATATTTTTTTAATTTTACGAAAAGACTTTATTTACAGATAAATTAATAAATTAAAAAATTAATAAATTAACGCAAATAACGTAAACGATATTTGCGTTAATTGTTATTGTACAACAAAATTACTGATCAATTGCTATAACTTGCTTCAATTGCGATAATTTCCGATATAATTGCCGCTCTCAAAATTGTTTGTAACTGTTGATCAAAACAATTATTATTAAATAGTAATACTTTCAATCTGGCATGTTTTGTTAACACACAAATCTAACTAAAACCAAGTAATAACAAAGTAATGAATAAATACCTAGATTTGACCTACTCAAACATTCGATGAGGCGCTCCAAAGAAATATATGCATATTATTATACGTCACGTTGTATGAAATAGCCTCTCAATCGATGGAAATTTTGCGTAACCCCGTTCGAAACATCTACTTTCGTAATTTTCGCCGCACAACTTTGAAGTAGGACCACCTACCTTATAAGGCTGTAACTTCGCTGATACTAAACGTAAAACACGAGAATTCATAGTTTAGCTCAAGAATGCATAGTTTAGGCACAGCGAAAGGAACGTAACTCATTTTAAAGTCTCGAAAAGCGAGAGATCGACGGCGACCTACGCTTGTAAGTCATGCAAAAACCGCTCGCCGGTGAATATGCTGATGATATTAGTCTCTTGAATCGCGTGCCGTATTAAAGTTGCGCGTGCGATTAAAATCGTAGTTTAATTGTAAGAGTTACAAATTACGACATGCTTTTGGTGTTTTGGTCATCACGAATTATTGTGACAAATACACTGTTTTAGCTACAACCGCGACTTCGCCCCCATCGACTTAGCACACATCCACACTTCAATAATGCTCGGTATTATTATAACTTCGCATATTACTTTATAGAGCCATATTGTGGCCAATTTGACTGCAACACAAAAATGACGGCTTGACAGGTTAAGTAGCACACTTTCATAGAATACGGACGCGAAGTAGCATTTTCCGCCGTTTTCTTTCGTCCAGTGAGTAAGAATTCCGGTGGCCCACTTTCCCTCATTCCCTTTCATGAATCCGATCCTCTTCCATTAAGTATCCAATTCTCTTCCGAAAAACCGGCAACGCACTGGTGACTCCTGATGTTGCGAGTGAGCATGGGCAGCGGTGACCATCTACTTTTTGATGGCTCGCCTGCTCGTTTGTGCGTTAACATGCTACAAAAAAAGAATACAGCCCCATTTACGAGTGCTGAAAAGCAAGCGTAAAAAAAGTAGTGAATAATTTCCAAACACAAAACTGATTCTGCTATAGTATAATTATATTATGATTTTTAATACTGTAAAGCTATCTGTGACTTTGCTAGTAGATTTTGCTAGCAAAAACTACAAATAACAATATATTTAAAATACAGTATAATATATATTATAAAGATCATTTTATTATTATGAGGTTAGCAAAAAAAAAACCGAATACAGTATGGGTTTTTTTTTTATATCCATTCACTTATTTTATAATTACATTCCGTGAACACATTAATCTGAAACTGATAATATTTTTCATATACGTGCATTAGCATACATAGCATATGTCAGAAAAATGACGCAGATATCTAGACTACATCATAAAGTGAGGAAAAAATAATTTAAATAATATTCAATCAAGTGTCAAACTCAAAACCTTTCGCCTCCGACCGGACTCCTCTAACTCGCTGGGCTACCAAATGGCCAGTTGTAAAATAAATAGTCAAATAAATAATTAAATGACGTACCGTCCATCCATCCCTTGTTCCCGGTTTCAATTCTGGTCCCGGCACTGTACCTGATTCCGAACCCGAGCCCGCTCTCAGTCCCCGCTTGTACTGCCCAGCCTCAAAATAAAATATAGGCTATGTTACTCGGTCTTTCTTTCAATGTAAAATAATTCGTATGCCAATAGTACACCGTGACTGACAAAATACATTACATACCCATGAAAAAAAAAAAACATTTGAGACGATCATCTCTGGTTTCAAAGCCGTATGAATGCACACCGAAAATGGTTTACGTTCCCCACAGACATCATCTCTGGTTGGTGCTGCAAATAACATTACAACGAGGTACATTACCAACAGGAACATCATCGAGGTACATTAAGTACGGCGTCATCTGTGTGCGCGTGTTCGCAATGCAATGTCTATGCAAATCTTGACCCCCCCGTTCCCCATTAACAAATGTACGAGCTTTTTATTTTATTTTTTTTAATTTACAATAACACTCTAACTTAAGGTACTGCCGAAAACCATCCACGAAGCCGAGCGATGTACTCGAAACCAAGTAAAATGTTTATCGATACAGTATATGTTACACGCTGTAGTGGTAAAACACGAAGCATGCTTATTATATTTCATTTGTTTAAGATAGAAGGGAATATTTACAATACAGCTACAGTTTTATTTTATACTAACAATTTGTGACTATACGTTAATGTTGTTTTTCTATGTTAAAGCATGTATTTTTTATTTTTTTATTTTTTTTTTGTGCTTAAGTTAACTAACTATTTGGTTTTTTGTAATCGCGTCGTGGTACCGATGACAATGTCTAACGGTTACGTCAATATTGCATCATTGCATTCGACACCACACACAAATGTACGCTAAAAATCTGCATTAAATATAGTAATATTGTTGTCACGTGTAGATTTTGTATGCACACTATTTTATTTTGTAACGTTTTTACATAATATGTTTTAAAATGTTGAATATTCAACGAAGTTTAACTTCCACTGAAAATTGTTTAAAGTTATCGATAAATAACTGTATATTAATATTGGTCTATTATCGGTCCGATTGTTCATGATCGATATGGATTGCTTAATTACAGTGATAGCGATTCAATTCAATTGTCACATTGATAAAAAATTATTATCCAATATTTAAATCATATTTTTTTCAAAACTTATCCTTTTGTTTGCCAGTGAAATGTTAAAAGAAATCAAGATGTATTTAAAATTTAACGAAATTTAATACATATTGTTTTTTTTTTATATCATCATCAAACGTGCGCTTTGTTAGACGCATATTAAATTGTTTCCTTAGAGAAACCGCAATAATATTTCAACATATTCCATGCGACTTTATAATAAAAATTAACACAATATTGCATTTTTAACTTCAATATTTAACTTCTTTAACTTTGGCATGCAGTTATTTCGACTCACAGCCCCTTTACTTTGGCTCGTCAAGCCACCTGAGCTCGTTTCGCTGACACTTGCAGGCACTAACGAAGAAGGAGCACAAGAACGGCGTCATGTCGCCGGACAGCCCCGAAGTGGAGCCGGAATACAACCTGACCCCGAGGACCGAAGCCAAGTACTCCAAGATCGACGAGGAATTCCAGATGATGATGCAGAGGAACCAGTTGAACGGCAGCAGGGTCGGCGTCGGCGTCACCGGCGGCAACTACAACCTGCCGGTCAGCGTGCCAGTTGCCAGTTACGACCAATCGCTCCTGCAAGCCAGCCCACAGATGCACACCTCTATCAGTCCCAGGCCATCGTCTTCGGAAACCGATTCTGGTTGGTCAAAATTATTATTCTACCACGGTTTCCGTAAAAATACGATTTAAAATGAATATGTATTTATACATTATCCGAGACATTCAATATTGAAATTAAAACTTGGAAATACATATATATCAACGTCGAATGCGCATAAGGAAGTAAACGACAACGAGAAAATAAACAAAAAAATATATGTAAGCTGTATAGATATAAATTATTACACTGTAGTACAAAGAAACATAACAGCATATATTGAACTAAACTAGCGCTAGCTCGCACTTACCATGACTAGTTCGTACTAGTTAAACGTAACAGGACATTTGAATTTATTCACTAACAGCACCGACGCTATGCACGTCTCTATATAGTAAAATAAATCGCAGAAAACTCAATAAAGAAATTGCCAGTATTAAACAACATCACTAAAATTTTCAAATATTATAATATATACGAGAAGCAAACTAACTGTAAATGTTACCATAACAAATAAAATAATTTGATATCCTGTCACTACGATAGTTGAAAGTTTATAACGGAAGATAACACAGATTGTAAAGATATTATCCCATATACTATTTAACTCACTTTTCCCACTAGATTTTTGTAGCGAAATAGTGAATATATTAACATCTGAATGCAGTGTGTAATTTACTGCGTCCAATCGGTATTCCAAGCCAGATTATTCACCTTGATAGCGTAATGGAACAATAAAAGTATGTACAGGTTTCTAGATTTTTAATATATCAAAGCTATAATGACAATGATATAATCACAATTTACGTGTGCATAAGTATTAATGTTAACAGTCACGCTAAATTATATTATAAAATATTTTATGCTTGGAATTATTTGTGATCCGTACTTTAATCTTTAAAGAAAAAGCATAACTATTCAAGGCAAAAAAAATACTACCACCCTTTCATATGAAAGCTTCCAGACTTCGTTTGCAGGATTTACATTAATTTCACTTAATTTTAACTGCTTAATAACCATTATTCACCACAAACAACACTTCGTACCATAAATTATTAATTTGGTTATTATAGCCCCTATTTAAAAAAGTTCAACATTCTCTTCGCACTTAGGGCCTATGTCTTTCATTCACAGAAGCTACTGACAAAACGTCTTGCGTTTTATGCCCTTAAAATTTATTGTATACCACGATACCCGCAATCAAAAATAAAATACTAAGATTACCTTTGCTAGATATAGAAACGGAATTTTCACGTATATCAAACTTTATTTATCATAAAAGCACTATAATATCGATACAATCGCTCATGGAATTCCCGTCACTTGTCGCAGTATACCCCAGCGGCGGAATGTTGGAAATGTCCAACGGGTACCCGGGCTCGGCGTCGCCGCTGGGCGCGGGCTGCACGCCGTCGCCGTCGCCGGGGCCCGCGCCGTCGCCGCACCGGCACGCGCACAAGCACCACGCGCCGCCGCCGCCGCACCACTCGCCGCGCGCCAACAACCTGCGCGTTGTCATACCCAACTCCATGCCGCCTCCGCAGGACGACATCGGCTACACCGGAGAGGTGAGGCGCTCACCGTTTTAAGTTGAAAATTGTAGAAACGCAGAGTTTGAAAATAAAAAAAATGCTTATAGAAAACATACTTTTATTAAAAAATGAAGTAATAATTTTATGCTGATTGTTTTTATTTATACGGAATGGATTTTATCATACTCCTTTTCGCAAATATTCATAATCTCCTCCTCTTATAAAATAATTTTGCTAAAGAAACCATAGGTCATTGAATTAACAATTTCTAAAAAAAATAGCTTAGAACATCTACGTAGAAATGTCGTTCCGACAGCCTTAAAGCAGCTGACGCATAGGTATTGCGCCGTAGCGCTCCACGCGGCCGGCCGCTCGATCGCGCTCACGATTGCAGACTGGTCGAACATTTACCAGGTTTGCGTCCATATTATTTTATATTGTTTAGAAGTGTATTTTCAATTATAAATTTTTGTTGTAGTTGCTTTGGCAAAGTTCCAATAAAAAAAAGGTGATTATAAACATTTGCGGAAAGATGCACGAAAAAACCTATTTTGTATACTGACGTACATAATAAAGGAGATAGATCGAATTCCTGCATAAAACTGTCTACTTATTTAGGCACGACGTTGATACTTTGTTACAAATAACTAAATTCTTAAACTATTTAAAGACTACGTAACATTTAGGTACGTCTATAAAAGAGACATTAAACAGATTATTTGAACGTTTCAATCTCTTTCAGACACCGCTAAGCTATTCAGGACTCGGAAACTTCGGAGCGCAGGACTTCAGCATGGGATCGGACATGGGCATAGGCCTCTCGTGGGGCGCGCACCAACTGCAGACGCTGCAGCAGCACAACAGGTACATGTCTGTGCATTTTCATGATCCATCTATACTAGCGATAATTAGTTGTTAAGGGTGCTTTCGTCAATGCTGTATCGATAATTTTTTTTTTTTTTTTCACACAAACAAGCGACTGTAAAGATAAGAAATTCATACATACTATCTGAATGATCGAATTAGGTTCTCGGGATGAGTAGTTTACTAGTTCGGTTAGGTTTGTATATCACAACTCAACCTTTCCTACTCACCAAAATGTGAGACCTATTTTCAGGTAGGTTGTTAGTAGGGAAACGAACAGCGCCAATCGAGAGCAAACCAACTCGCAGAACACAGACCGTTTATAGTTCTTTTTTTTTTTCACGAAGTAATCGACTGATATTACTCCAGCCGATAATCCCATCTTAAACTTACTCGGATAAGATTTATTGCTACTTATCCGCTGTTTGAGACCGCCCTTTAGTTACTGGGCGTTGGCGGTACATCAATGTCCCGTACACAGTAACGAAACGTCGCAAAAATTATTTTCAAACATTTCCCTGTAACATAAACCTGCTTTGCTTTCGGTTCACAGTGAGTGAACACAGCACCCGATAAGCATAAAACTTTCTCATACTCAAAACGTCCGCGTAAAATGTTTAAATACCTACATCCGTAAGAAATGTTTACAATCTTTGTCTCTCTTTACTTCGAAACGCGATTTTACGTTCCTATTTTACGGATATTTTTATTGTCTCACGTTCAAAATCAGTCGCCCACATGCCCAATAAAGGACTAAATGAAGGAAAAGCGTTTCAGAAATACCGTCAAGTTTAACTTTAATCCGAGCTGCGGTTTTCCCATGCGACATATAAAATTGTGTGACGACATATTTTATGTTACCTTCATCGTAATAGAGCTGAAGATCGAATTATTTTCAGAAGTTTTTTTCAAAATGTAGCCATTCAAATAGGTTAATGTTGTGTGTTTATTGTATGTTTATTCTGGTGCATAATGGTAATCGGCAATGACAGTTTAATTTTTAATTTAGTAATTTATGAGATTTAAAAACTCAAGAAATTGCATGCTATCTAGCTATATTATTTCGAGGAAATCTCAATATCGAAATGGTTTTCGAAGTTTTTTAGAATTTTTCTAGAATTAAATTTGTGACAAAGGAATATAAACGTTTTGCGTTTTGCTGCTTTAATAGTATAGGATTCATTTTAATGCTCAATTTTTATACGGCCCCTAATAACTATGTCACACTAAATTTCGCCATTTTTGACCAATCCCGCTGTTTTACATTCTTTTAAATATTACATCACGAAAGCTAGACAAAATAAATAGTTCATTTCGATTAATAGTACAATAAATATTGATATTTTAAAATTTTCATTATTTCCATAATAAAATTTTGTTTTCTTAGACCCCCATCTCCCCTTATCACACTATGAGATAACCACCTTTGCGAACGTATATGGCCCCTTATCTGGAATAGGATAATCATAATTTAATAAAAGTTTTAATTCTATTATATACCAGTCAGTGTGAGACTATTAAATAAAAAGTTTCTACCACAAAACCATGTTTTTTTGTGTATGTATATAGATCTAGAATTTCTTCATACTGAAAACATTTCTCTTATGTGCGTGTATTTGTTATCCAAAAAATCTAAAAGACTAACACGGTACCTAACAATGTCTTCATATCTGTTGCTTAATTGTTATTTTAAAGTAAATAGACCAGCATTATTTCTGGACCTGCTTCAAGAAACACCTACCTAACTAAAACACTGAATTTCAAATAAATTAGTTTTAATTACCGCCCTAACTCCTTTATACATTTTCGAGTAAAAACTAACCGCGCCACAATGGCCGTAAACTTCAGAGAATAATAACTCACGAATCGATTTGCTCTTAATGAGTTTTTTACTGTCAGCCATAGCGTAATTGCATTTTCACGATCACTGGTGCAGAACTCACACTGCCAGTGTTTTTGTGGTCTACTTGACTGAGACCAACGTTATTTTTATTATCTCCAAAATTCAACAGTTTTTCAAATTAATGGTTCGAAATTAACATGTAACCCCTCTTAAATGATATTTTGGAATTGCCTGAACCAAATTAAAAAATTAACCCTTACAGCATCACATATGTGCGTGTCTTCAAAAATCGATATCCTTAGCAAGGGTTGAATGTAGAAATTTAAAACTGTTGGACTTAAAAATTGTTACGACAAAATCAATGTACACAAAAAACGTGTTCTGTACTTAGTATAGAAATTGAGGATAGTGTAGGAATGGTTACAGCGCCACTTCCGAATCAGAACGTATCGGGTTCGTTTCTTGATCATCGGCAAATTTACCAGCAAGTTTCTAATCTCTGTCAAATTATAATTGTCTCTATATCCCGAAGAGGATGTTATATTGTTGTCAGTCATCCGGTAACAAAGCTCATTAGCACCCTACAACTTGCAATGGACCAGCACAGTCTTAAGGTCGTCGCTTTTCAATCTGGAATAAGATTGTGTGAAACTTACCTTGGTAGTGGCGCAACAGAAATCTGACGTTAAGATAGATTATTGAGAAGATTCTCATAGGTATTGATCTTTGTACAACTGCGTGGAATTCCTAATTTTAATAAGAAAAAAGACATAAATAAAAAAAAACAATATATATTATTGGTTATACAACGGAAATGAAAGAGATATAGGCAAAGCTTCACAAAATATTCTCAGATATCTACAGAACCCTTTTCGCTTGAAACCAATTTATTATTATTCGCTTTTGATTCTATGACGATGTTTAATAATTTTAATTTACTATAAAATTATTGCGCTTTATAGTACATACGCGTTCGCTTATTAAGGCAATCAGTAAATAACACGTAGTCAATTACTTGATTTTCTTGTATCTATTTTTCACTTAAAGCAAACGAACTGCATTTTCTCTTTTCCTTCCACAAGGCTATTTGACGCTAATAATAGAGCTTTATAGTACACGGCAAAATGATTATCAGCTACTTATGTCCCTATGTGTGCCACAGCGGCGGACTACCGGTGCTCGGCGGGGGCGGAGGAGGGGGCGGGACACCGCCGCCGGCCGCGTCTCCCAGCAACGTCAAGATCAAAGCGGAACCGGTGTCGCCGCCGCGCGCGCCCGACCACCTGCACCGCGCGCCCCCCGCGCCGCCGCAGACTGCGCCCCCCGCACATCTCGCCGGAGTCATCGATGGTCAGTCTACCTTCCTCTCGACGGTGGACGTGCGTGGAGTTGGAGTAACCGATCCATATCGATACTGTAAATATCCTTAACTGTGGTGACATTCAGTCGTATCCTGTGATCGGTACTCGCTTCGGTCGTCCGTAGCTAACGCCATAGAAACCCTGCGTGTGTAAATCGACACACTGATCACGTCACCATCGCGGGGCCATCGTTCGAACCTGTCAGTGCTGCGTACGTCAGTCGACAAATACGCTAGCAATACTATAGCATAGAATTTAGTGTAAGTGCGGACCGAGGACTGGAACGGTCGTGATTGCGTTGTGTGGACGTTGGTCAGTGGAACTTGCACCGTGTAGTGTACTACTTCATGAATGGAAGAACGAATGCCAAAGCCGACTGACGGATGGTACGTGCCGCACGCACACAGTCAGTATCGGCCATCAATGTGATATTAAATATATAACTTCCTGAAGCTGAAACTATATAACTTCCATAAGACATGTGTTATATGTGTAATGGAATATGTTACATATATATATATATATATATATATATATATATATATATATATATATATATATATATATATATATAAATGTGTGTGATATATATGAACATATGTCATAGGTCATAACATATGATTCATTTTTTATTTATTATATTATTTACATCCCAATCTTTGTTTCAATTTGGAATAGTTATAGTCTAATGCCTGTCTTAAGTATCAGTTTATATACCTTTTGTGACGATTTATATACTTATATAAAAACTAAACTTATTTTTGTTACCATTTCAAAACCACTGAACCCTTTAACAGTCCTTTATTTTACCGTAAGATATAAGCGCTAAAGGAGTTAACTATTTGTTATTGTCCTTAGGCCAAATTATGTTATTACTTAACCTCCACTAAATTATAGATAGATAATTTCTTAACTTAGGGGAGTACCATTTATTAATCTTACTGTATTTACCGGTCGCTAATTCCATTTGCTATCGCTCTGAAATCTTTGAACTCTTCTTAGTAGTACTTCTATTGGTGAGCTATGTTATATAAGACTAAACTAGTACGTTTTTATTGGTGTTTCGTCGTTTTAAATATAACATAACTCAGCTAATTTTGACGCCATATTCTTGTTTATGGTTAAAATAATTGAAATTATTAATTCTCGTGTTTCGAAATGTATGGATTCAATGTGTTATACAATTTATATTCGAATGTAAGAGGATTTTATAACAGCATACTTTCTGACGATTGAAAGAGATACATCGAATAGGAATATGAAAAAAAAAAAAACAGAACTGCCAAGATCGCTATTTTATACAATTCTCGCCCTTAACAATAACAATATCAAATAAAACGAAACACCTTTCTTCGCGTCATATCTTTTCATGGCCACCGCCAGTCACAGGGTGCGGCAAGTTCATGCCGTACTGTACTTGCAAGGGAACCATTGCTAGAGTACAAATAAACGGGTACGTGTATGATTGCAGGTTCGGTGACGTCAAGTAACATGGGCTCGCCGGCCGGTCAGGACATGCGGCACACGGCCGTCCCCATCGAGTACGAGCCGCCGCACACCAAGCGGCCGCGGATATCCGAGGGCTGGGCCACATAGCTAGGCTACGACCCGTTCGGGTACGGGCCGCGGCTCACGCCGCACTGCTAAACCCGTCCGCAGCGCACGCGGACGCGCGGACGTCCGCGGCGTCCCTCTCGACGTACGAGCCGCGTCCGGCGCGGCGCAACGGCGCCGGACGGATATCAACTGAACAATCCTGAACGGGACGAACCGCGAGGCGCCACTCGCGCCAGCCCGCGGGCCGCGGCGCCAGTCCGCCGTCCGAGAACGTCGCGAGTGCAGGTCATCGGATTTCATGTCGAACCTAAAATCTCGTGATCGTGTCACACAACGTACGTAACATAAGTCGTTCGCGCGTCGACCCTGTCCCGGATATACGTAATTAGTAGTAGTGCACTCGAAACATTTGCACACTGTTAAGGTGGCATGTATAAAGTTTAGGCTTTCGACGTTACAAAACAGTACCGTAATTCCCAACATGTAAATCCATACATTCTTTCCGTTCGATGTTGATATCGTGTAGATGTAGATAGAGCAACTAATTGTCGTCTCTGTACATAATATCGGTAATGATATGTAAAAATAAAACGGTTAATGAGAAATCCGTGCCATTGTCTCTCGTAGTTTAGGAATGAACACGTCAATTTTATCGGAGCGGACGGGCGAGGGCGAGCCGGCGCGCCGCGCGGCAGATGAAAACAGACTTTTTAGTGTGGACTATGTGAAGTAAAATGACTGTTGAACGTTTTGTGTTAGCGTATTAAAGAAGTTTTTGTGCCATTTTATTAGTAGTTATTAAAAGAGTGACATCCGAACTTTGAATCTTGTATGTTTTAAGCATAATCGTCGTCAACTGACAAGATAATAAATTATATAATGTAAATTCTATATTGATATGTATTGAATTATTTATATATTGAAAGGTATAATGATATTTACATTACGTATATGTATACACGTCCCGTTTAGGAACGAATGTTGAAGTAAATCTAAGGTAATGTCCTAGCATAGGCTCGAGTATATGGAGGTACCACACGAAGCTTTAAAATTTTCTTATGATAAACACTTGCACTTTTAAGCACATGTAAGTAAACATTCATAGTACAGAAACCGTTTGGCCCTGGATGTAGTTCATCCGTACTAGGAATGTTTTATTAATATTAAAAGGAACCCAATTTACCCACATAAAAAAAAACGTATAGTGTCGTCTTTATAAAGACTCGTCCAATAAAAATATTAATAGGTAAATAATTTTTGTTATCAAAAATAATAGTAAACCAAAAACTACTTGGACAAATAAATTATCATACGAAGGCCATTAGACGGCCGATGATATTAGTCTAAAATTGTTGACAAGAATAAAATTCTTAATGAATTAATCATACAATAAATATTGAAAATGAACCAAATATTTTTCCAAATTTCTAAATTTTTATTAATGTTAATAAGGTTTGTTTTCTTACGTGTTAAAATTCGGTCGATAGATGTCGCGAAAACCATAGCAGGCGTCGTCGCTTGCAGACCAAAAAATGAGTCAATTCGAATGAAATACAACATGCATATAATACTTGTTTTAATTTTATTTCACTAATCACTCGTGAAACATATATGTATATTTTATTTTGTTAATGTGATATGAAGATGGCGTGTTTGGCTACACTTCGATGGCATCATGATTTTTTAATCTGAACACAACCTACACAAAGTACTCGTAACACAATAGTAATCAGAAACATATTTTTATAAACAGCATGTGGAAACTCCATTTGTAAAAATAAGTAGATGCAGAATTAAATGTTTGTGAAAATCAATGTTTAATGTATACAGAAATTGTAAATGTAAATTTATTTGTATTTCGAATGTGAAATTTATGTTATTTTATATTCACATTGTAAATTCTAGCGCCAGACTAATGTTTTCTTATTCACTTGTGTATATTTAAGATCTAGCTATGCAAACTTTTACCACGGGCAGGGTAAAAACCTTTTTTATTCAGTATATGTCTGTACCTACTTACCTGAAACTTTTACCCTGTTTTTGGTAAAAAAAATCATCCTTTTTGCGTCTCTTTTCATTTAAAATTTGTAATCATATGCATTATATGCAATTGGACACCTACTTCCGATTTTGCAAATACATATCCAATTACCGTTTGAGTTGCGATTGTATTTATACATTTCGTTTTCTCCTGTAAACCCTTCCGTCACGAGACCCCAAAGCTTTGAAAGCACAATGTCCCCTTTCATATCGTCTCACTGTAGATGCCTTACTCACAGTGCCTAAATGTTACCACATTTGTAATCCATTTTATACCAAAATTTGTATTTTATAACGAAATGCATCGTCTGCGCTGCTGAGGTTTTTCATATTAAAAAAAACATAGTTAATAAGCGATATTGTTAAAAAACCTGTAAGTACACAGACGAATACATAAATATTTTATAATGCAGCCCATAAGTTCTTATTATAGAGTATTTTTCATAGACACGGACTTTGTCACACGGTATTTTTTTTAAACTTTAGCTTCTAAGTGTAAAACCTGTATTCTACGTAGTAGTACCCTTCAAATCACAATAACAAAATGTTCTTAGGCGTAGTAGATATTACATGTGTACAGGGACGTTCGATGCTTAGGATGTTCAAAAGTCTGAACAGTATAAAAGATACGTTACAAACGTATTCTCTCATTGTGAAATTATACACAGCGTAGCGGTGGAACGAATAGAGTATTTTATTACCGGAGATAATGTGTACATTAGGCCGTGTTTACGGAACTAATTTAATATAAATATAAATGTATTTAGTGTATATTGTTGATGTGATAAACACACCGGATGTCCGCTGCCCTCTTAAATTCAAACGATGTCGATCTGCACATCCCACTTCACATGTAAATTGTCTCAGCGACAACTAGTACAATAGAAGTTTCACTTAAATATACACTGGCGTATGTGTTTCATTGTTTCTGTTAAATTATCAATGAGACATCTAATTTCATTTCAATGCTGTGCAATGAAATTCTCGGAAATTTGATTTCGTCAAATAATAATACTTTCATAATATCGTGTACCATTATTTTTAAATAATTCAGTTCATAGAACATACTTATTGTATTGTTAACTGTAGCGCATGTGACATCGATATTTCTAATAATATCATTCGAATATAACAAATTGTTCGATATATCGATTCGCAATTAGCAGTAGTCTATTGTCAATGGGAGGATTGCGTTCCTAATCGTTCCTTTTAACTAATGATGTTCCGTTTCGATTTTCCTACGATTGTACGTTAAAAAGTATTGCTGTTTTGCTCAAAGTCTGTTGCTATGTATCGAGAGATGCTTATTCGTTGTCGGAACGTTATTGGTTGCTTGTTGAAACCGAGTCTCTTATAATCTATGGCATGTTCCTTTCGGTTACTTCAGTGTTTCTAAGTAAAGTATTATTAAAAAGTTAATATAGTATAATCGGTGTTATAATCGTAAACAGTCGGTCGTCATTTAATTAAATCGAATACATACTGGTCTGCCTAAGCCTAGTTTCCTTTTTAAGTTTCGGAATTGCACAATGGAAAACTAGATCATGTCTGTTTGTCTAGTGTTGAATACAAAATCCGTACAAAGAAAAAAAACGTGGAATGGAACGTGTTGTCGATTTGTCTAGACTCGCTCAAATAATGTATTGGATTTATAATACTTAATTCTGAAGTTATGCAATGTACACGTCACGAGATACAAATCTACCGTGTCGTATGCGCTCGAACATATATTTAACCCAAAAGGTGCACTAAGGTAAAGAAGAAAACCCTTATAGATCTTACACTGTTTCCTATAGGTGAATATGTCCGTCTGTTGAATTTAGTCGATATTTGCACAAAGATTTATGTAATTATTATAAAAGATTAATATTTTCATCACTAAGCTGGTATTGGGAGCATTATTTCCGAGGTTGTGAGCTTTATCGGGAATTAGTGCAAGAGTTATTTGCTTTATTAATAATTCATTATTATTAATGAAAGAGCATGTAATCTATTGGCGCACAACGGAAGTCGTGCGTTTTTGTATTAAAAATGTTTGTCTTGATTTGATTTATCGTATAGACGTGTATGTTTTCTCGTGTATGTTTTTGTCTGTGTGTTTGTGTTCTACGCCTATCGTTAGAATGTCGTGTTTCCACAGCTCCTTATTGGCGTTTGAGACATTTTCGACCGTTGGCGTACGACATGAATCGATCGATTCGCATAGATTTAAGTATTGAATACATATCCCAATCGAATACTCAATAACACCTTCGTTTGTCGTAACATCAGTTGTACAATATGTATCAAAATGCTTAAGATAGGTGTTAGATGTATTTTGGTTTGAAGTCGCAGAATGTGCAGGATATACGGGTTCGATTCTTGGTGCTTTTGATAATGTGCTGCATTACAATGGAAGAAATTTGATGGAATAGCTCGAGAATCTGCAAAAATATTCTCTTTATTCATAATAATAGTCTAACCGGATGAAGTGCACGTTTGTAGTAGAAATAACCTACAGTCATATCTATGCATACTAAAATAGCACATTTATAATATAATGGTTTCGACGACCACTTACGGCATAATATTTAACGTACCTAGAATCCGACCCTTGTCCCTTATAAATCAATATCTGTACGAATGTCCCTTCGACGTGGACGACTACGTGACCGCGTCTAGGGTGTTAAGTCATAGCGTATAATTATTTTTTAAGGTAAGGCCGGGCCAAATATTGCATTACTTTAGGTCATTCGGCGAGTTCATTTTGTCCGGACATTGGTGTTGACCGGGTGTTTACACGGTACAGTGTTAACGAGTATCTCAGTGCGTGGATGGTGAGAAAAAAAAAATGTTTACCGACAGTGTTAGAAAATTGTTATAAATTATTTTGATGACTGTTCGAAGGAATAATAAAGAGTTGGATGTCAAAATGCTTTTTAATTTTTGTTACAACCTACACCTTGCGGCGACAAGGACACAAATTGCGATATTTTCTTAATTATTAATATTTATATAACCATTTTAACGCTGATGTTACAAAAATACACATAATCTTTGTTCAAATGATGATGTCAATGTACAAATTTACTGCACCTAAAACTCGAAGACAACGAAAAAACTTGTATTATATATGTGTATATTAGTGTATGATGGTGATCTGTGATCACTGCCTACACCCTGGGAAATGGGTGTGAACTGATAAAAAAATAATATACATTTCGAATTCTAGTTTACCTTTTGTTATAATCCAAAAAAAAAAATAGATATATACAACTAGAAAATTTGTATAGTGAGGTACTAGGCAAATAAAATAAAACTGTCTATTCTATGTATAATTTATTCTAAAGTTGCTATAGAAGGGCATCATTACCCAAAATTATAACAATATCATAAACTTTCAAAATGTATTTGTAAGTGCTTTTCACATATTGTTAAGATATAGGTTAATATTTCTTTAAAACAAGTAGTATTCATGACTAGTTTCCAAAGATGGTTTCAACATTTACAATTAATGTAAAATAAATCTTAATGTTAACATAATATTGATATTTTATAAAAAATCCTTTTTTTTAAGTCAAACTTTTTTGTATTTAGATATAACTCTGACTAAATTTTCTACTGCAATCAGTCGTATGTATAAAATGTTGCGTAGTAGATGTGTAAAAATTCATCTTTCTCAAACCATAGTTCGCAACCACTCCAGTATTTTACGTGTGAAGTTTAACAGACACCACGGCTACTTCTTCATATTTGCGTCTAATAGAGACATGGATACCGCGATTTCATATTCATGTTTTTTTTTTTTCTAATTGCTGTCGCTGTAACAATTTTCATAAAACAAGTACACAAGTATGATACATCAACGCGTGTAGAGGCTTAAGAATTCTATTAAAATAAAAATTGACGGTTTATGTGTATGGTGCCTTTTTCTACTTTCAACATGTGTATTTCATGTATTTTAGACATGTATTACTTACATGTAAATAGACTATCAAAAAACTAGTAGTTGTTTAAGGACTTCTAATTCTACCACCAAATATCTTTGACGATGTGCTCCTGTTGTCTTCTCGTCTATCGTTCTCCCCTATAGGATGGACTCTGTTTCTTAAATCTCTTTCGAAAATCTCCCGCACTTCTCTGTCTATGTCAATCGAGCTAGATCTCCTGGAGTCCCAGTTGGCTTCGTTGAATTCGTTATGGATCAGAATGTTCTCTCTATTGAGCACAATAATTGTACCTTCCAAAGTGTCCCTAGATTGGCTACTTGAAATCCTATTAGAGTCAGGACTGCCTATCAAATTCCTTTCGGAATTAGAAGTAGCCACATGTTCATTCTTCTTTCTCAGTCTACATTTCCTGGTGCAGCCGCCCATCCACTCCGATATTAATGACGAAGCGCCAAGTAAAAAGCCCGCGCCTAGAAGTAGAAACATTCCTTGCGTGTCTTCTAATGTCAGACCTTTTTCTTCTGCCGATGTGAACTTCCACTTTGCTGGTTCAACCTATAAGAAACTCCGATTGAGAATATGACGCACATTTGTAAGATCTCTTACCGAACTTAGAATCCATTCATATGCATTTATAGTTTAATAAATCGAAGAACGATTCTTTTTGTATTTGATTAAATTTAATTGAAAATACTTGACCACAACTTCATACTTACATGTATCGAGTATATAATCAACTCTCATGGAACGTGTTGAATAAAATAGACTAATTTTATTAAGAGTTAACATTCTGAAAGACAATTAAAAAAATAGTGCCTGAAGAGAGTAATTCTAGGCACTTAGTGAGCTGAGATCAGATGTGTAATATCTATATTGATAACACGACTCGTGTGCGAACAGCCCTTTTTTCTTACATTTTAGGCAAACACATTTATTTGTGTATTTCTTAATTTTTTCAATTTGGTATTCCTTGTGAATGTTCCAAACTGCGTAAGTAGGAGTTGAATTTTCGTCGTGAGGGTCCCATACGATGAATATATTGTCTATCATGTTTCTTTAACTCTGACTTAAATATAATAGCAAATGTAAGTTTGCACGTGCAATATTCACAGATTTACCATATTGTTTTGAGACTAGACTTTGTATAGGTTTCCTGTAGTCTATAATTAAAAATAATGTTTAAATTATACAAAATTTTAAGCTCAGTAATTTCAAAAATAGAGGGAATGATCAATATTCATAAATTTATTTAAATAACTAATGATTTGTTTGAAAATTATATATATATATATATATATACAGGGAGAAACACGTAAAGTGATCCTATAAGGGTTCCTTTTTTAATGTTGACGTACGGAATCCTAAAAGACCAATACGCTATACAAGTCGCAAACAAAATCGGTGCTGTTTACAAATCTAAAACAGTTCAGAAAAGGTAAAACAGAGGTGGTTTAAGTTTTCAATAGGGAAATTTTATCGTGAGAGATGAATCTCACTGTGCTCGTCCTATGACAGTTAATTAACACTATCTGTGAAAAAAGTGGAGCTATACCGACATGTTAGTACTTACGATATTGCTGAAGAACTTGGTGTTGATCAGGAAATGGATTGTCATTTGAGAAAGTTTGGATATAATAAAAGCTCTATGTTAAAGCTCTATGTTTGGGTGTCTCTTGATCCTATCAATAGAAACCTCCTGGATAGTTTTCCTTTGTTGAAATAAAATGAATCTGAACCATTTTTGAACCGATTAATTACGGGCGAAGAGATTTAGTTCACATACATGAACTCGTAAAAAAACCAAGTGTAGTCGAATCACAGACAAACTCTATAGACAGTAGCAATTGAGAGCCACTGTGTATAAAGTTTGTCCGTACATTGGCATTGGAAGCTTTTAGTGCCGTAATTCAGCTGTTTATTCTACTATCTATTGCCAGCAACTGATGACATCGAAATGAGAAATTGAGATGTAACGGCTTGCATTTATAGACAGAAAA
This sequence comes from Eumeta japonica, assembly GCA_005406025.1. Classification (NCBI taxonomy): domain Eukaryota; kingdom Metazoa; phylum Arthropoda; class Insecta; order Lepidoptera; family Psychidae; genus Eumeta; species Eumeta japonica. The sequence continues at coordinate 272,208 of BGZK01000411.1, forward strand.
GGCGTATTCATTCACTACGATAGCGCCAGGCCGCACATGTCTTCAGCAACTCGGCAAATATAAAATGAGCTTGGCTGTGATGTGACGATGCATCCACGTTGTGCCTCTGAGCTTGATACTTCAGATTACCACTAATTTCGGCCACTTTAGAACACTTAAGATAATATACTAAAGGACATTATAGAAAACTGCCAAAAATTTTGTACCATAAATCTCAAAACTTTTACTGAAGTAATAACATCAAGGCGCATACAAAACAGAAACAATTAATCTATCAAAACGACATTTATATGTTATAACGAAAAAAATGTTCTGGAATTTAAAAGAAAATGCATTTTTAGTTACCACCTGTTGCTAATTTATTATGAATTTTTAACAAATCTTGTTTTTGAAGGAACTTCATAGTATATAACTTCAAATCTAAAGTCTGCTAAAGGCAACAAGTTGTGTTCTAGAAATGCCAGATCCTAGATTCTAAGTGAAGTTATTCGTTTATTCAAAATATTATCTTTTACATTTTGTACCCTTTTTAATGTTTGAAATAATTTTTCAAAACATAAGAACCAATAACTTATAGGCATATTTTTTTTCACTTTGATTGAAAGCTAGTGCACTTCTTTCAACTCTTCAAACGTTAAACCTCTCATGTATTCTTTAATTTGTTGGTAAACAAAGAAATCATACGGTACACATTCCGACCTCTTTGCAGCATGAGTCACGAGCGCCACCTTTGTAGAATTGAAAAAATTGGCCAAATGCATGTCGGACCACACGCGGTATAGGATTCCATAGCTGTCACAATATATGGATTTAGAAAGGAAGTTTTCGTTTGATACTATGAACCCACTAATTTAGTTCACAATTCAACGTTTAATAACTTCCAAAAACAGAGACTCGTGGGACGGATTTTAAGTATATTATGATTTTGTTTCCACAATTTTACACGATTCCTAAAATAATATTTATCAACTATTTTGCACAACCAAAAAGTCATCTAAGTAATTTTTAATGGAATTTGTACGAAATTTTTCTTTTTACTTTTCGAAATATATTTCATAATTTGGTTGACTATTACTCGTTAACTTATAAAGCCTACTTATTTAGAATAGTTTTCCTTTTGGCTTCTTTATATATACTACTTACATTAATTTTCTCACATATCCAAGAGCTATCGGCATGGGGGAAGGAGAACATTTGACTCTAACAAAAATTAGCACTTTCGTATTACACAAACAGATCTCTGAATTGAAAAATGGTTTTCACAGGCCTGCATTGTTTTTGAATCAGCCATCCAACGATACCTTATATCATTGGATATGAGATAAAAAAATTATCCCTACTTTACATGTAAGGGAGGTGTACCCTAAAAACATTTTTTTTAAGATTCTTTTCTACCACTTTGTTGACACGAATACCAAATTACAGATTTCTAGTACTAAGGGTCTTTGAACTATGCAGCAGAGAAACAGACAGACACACGGACAGACATGACCAAACTAGAAGGACTGCTTTTTGATTAAGGAACTCTAAAAGAGACTGCAATAAACTTAAAACAGAAAAAGAAACTTTATGATGTATGAGAATTCGACTTTTCAGTCGCCTCTCCTAACGTTTTCAACCGACCTCAAAAAAGGGAGTAGGTTCTATGTTTGTCTTTATGTATTTTTTTATTTCTTCTTAGCGATAATTTTGTCGATTAATTACCGATTTCGTAATTTTTTTTTCTATTAAAAAGGTATACTCCCGATATGGTCCTATAGTCACCAAGTCAGGATCTGATAATGAAATTCCAGGGAAATCGAGGGATATCCAAAAATATTATAAGAGCGTAGCAAAAAAATTGGTCGAAACAATAATGTGCCTGAGCTTTTTTTTCTTATTTAAATTTTTGCGCCTGGTTGTTATCATCATACTTTTGAGCTGATGATGTAAACAACAGTACTCCTTAACCATTAGGAGTTAGGGGATAATACTGCGATTTGTCACCTAAAACTACTTTTGAATGGCTATTAGTAAAACCTAGAATACACAGAATTAAAATTGAGTACTTATTAATCTACATTCATATTGTTATTCTGTATATAGTTTCAATGTGATAATCTTCAACAGAAACACATCGGAACTCTTTATCGGTAACAGTAGAAATAGAGTGAATTAATTCAATGTGGAAGCAAATGAAAATGTGATTTGCATGAATTGTAAAATATTTATATAATAATAACTTATGTAAGCTGTATAAAAATAATTTGGTAGTTGCATTTCAACTAAGAATTGAAAGACCCTGAAGTGATAACCAGCGAAAAATAAATTAGGAATTGGAATACTGTTTTTCCACGTGTTCCGTACAATAATAAATGAATTCCTGGCCTATTTTATTAACTATGGCTTAGTCCACATGCAAAGTAGTTAAATGAATTATATAAGTTACTTAAATGATTAAATAAGTTACAATTACTCGACAACCAAAAAATTGTGAAATAAAATAAATTAAAAAAAAATAAAAACCGCCTTCAAATATCTATTTAAACAATTGTTTGAAGAGACTTATAGGTTTTTGAAAGCGGTTCTTATAATTTTTTATTTAAAGTTTTTTTAGTTACGCAGGTACATGGTATTTGGTGTATAGGTAAGAGCATTAGCTGTCATTTGTCCTTCAAATGGGATTGTGTATCGGTATACACAATCCCGGGTATACAAAGGGTCCGGTGACCCTTCCGGGAGAAAAAAAATGCGGTCTTTTTTTACCACCAATTCTTGTCCACTTTTTTGTGGGTTTGGTGTCACCTTCGAATATTTATTCACAAGACTAATGTCTTGTTTCTAGATTTCAATGAAAATTCCATATATCTTCTCCAATCATGATATGTATTGGACATTTGAATTTGTGATCATACTGTTATAACATTTTTTGTATCGGTTAAAATAAGATTTTAACAGTTACTATGAGATGACTTCTTGAAGAATCCAGCGATGGCAAAGCTTCTTAACGTTTAAGTGTTGATTTTTTTTTGTATATGGCTCATCCCAATCCCTCAATTACCTCGAATCTTCTTATAGGTAATTTAAGGGTTTTCTTCAATCACCTGCCTGACAGTATCAACATTTTTCAATGACTACAGTTGAGGACTTACTTTCATAATTCTCATCATGAAGAGAAACAGGACTATAATTAAATTCAGCGAAAGCCTCACGCTATTTAAATGATATGCTTCCTCTTTCCAAAAGCTATTTCCAAGAAGAGCAATGCAGTCTTGAGACAAAAGAAAACTCTTACAAATTTATAAAAAATAATTGCCCTAAAGTTTTTTCGCAGTAATCCCACTTTTACAACAAACAACGAACTTTATTTTAAAACCAAAAAAAAAGGGTTAAAAAGCTATTTCCCACCAAAAATATTTTTTTAATCAATAGATTACGTTCGATTTTTTTTTTTTAATACGACACAACATCCAAACATTTGTCTCCAGGCAGGAGTGCAAAACTTTTAGTGCGTCCATATGCTTAAACAACACTTGCCTTACCTCAATGATAACGGTCGATTGATAGTAAATGATTTAGATTTTTTAATTCATATTATCGAATCATACCTCCAACAGCCTCCCAGTACTAGTCCGCTGCAGATTCCAACGGACTTCGTCGACGATCTTTTGAAGCAAACCGTTCTGGAACATCCGCCCGATGTCGCTACTCAACTTGTTCATGTACAAGGATTGGTTCGGAAACGCCATCGCCACGGAGAAGGGGACAAAGCATTCGTCGGCGATATGAAGTACAGCACGTTTTGAGCTGTTCAAGCGAATACACAAAGCTTTTATATGCTGGTTTTAGCTGATCATCGTGAAACAATTGTGCTTACTAATATAGATATACTATTACTAAGATATACTAGTACTTGCGACCGTTTTATTTTAACTTAAAAGTTTTAAAAAGTGTACATATAACGTTAAGCAATGATTTGAGCAAATAAAAATTATTTTTTAAAATTCATTTCCTTTTTCGTTCACGATAATTTCGTAATATTAGTGATAATTTCCTGAAGGCGTTAATAAAATCGATAATATCCGGTTATAATTTTTTTTTTGACATTGTAGGTACATTTAGAACACAATCCCATATTGACGAAAGATGTGTTTTACTAAAAAAAGTAACTACTTTCAATTTATATATTCTCCAACACCAACTGCAAAATAAGTATACAGAAGTAGTTTGGGTACGTCCACAAGCCAAGTGCGCTTGCCCACTGAAGTGGGCAGGATCTGTGTTTATGGAAGACGGTCTGAACTCGTTAGAATCACGTCCGTCGCATACAATGTGATGGACGGAATACAAAATCTTATAGATTTTTATTTTTATCAGTTTGATACGGGAAGGGTTAGGGTTATTCAAAAGTCAGACTACTCCAGCGCCGCTCGTCAGTGCGTCTGCTAGCGATCCTTTGCTAAAATGCCTAATATTAACGTTTGCAAGCTCAAAATATTTACACTTATTAAAATGGCAAACAAAACAAATGGTAGTACAGATTTTCCTATAGCTTTGATAATCTAGCAAATCTAATAACAAAATACGGCGATAGGAAAAAAAAACCTACATTCCATCTGTATGTAGAAATTACCAGTATATGTTTTAATATTCCCTAACTTATTTCCTGGATTTATAATAGGTTCTAAACAACCGGTAAATTTTAGGATATCATATACATTTCCATCCTAATGTAAATAACAACGATTTTAAAAAATAACAAAAGCAAATTTAATTATTTTACATAATCTGTGTTTTTAAAAGCTTTGGAACACATTAATTGAACTAGGTAATTTTAGTCAGACCTGGAGTAAACTAGACAGTTTTACTTTGTGGTATGTCGTCATTATCGAAAGAAAACGCAAAACCTACAGTGAACTAAATTAGCGCTCAAGCCCGCTGCGCTATGAAGGTATTCATAAGAAATCATTCCCATCTAATACAACTGATTGTTGTTTTTTCATTGTGTAAGATAAAATAAAAATCACCCTTTTATATATCTAGTACCTGGTAGTAACTGGGTAACCGCGCAAGAATGCTGCTCAACGTATTTTGAGTTTGCCATGGGAAAATAATTCACTTCGTTCGGGAAAATTTATATGTTATTATATATATATATAATTTATCTGTGTATAATATTTAATTAATATATTGCGATTTGTAGATTATATTATGTAGTGCCATTTGTTAAAAACCAAAATCATAGCAACAATGCAATTACCTCAAAATCGTACGAAATGGTGCTATAAAGCAAAGTTTAGAATTCTTTTGTGTAAAATCGATTTTTTTTAAAGACCTAAACCGAAAAACTATATAGACAAACTTGAAATGCGAGCATTAATAAAAAAAATTCTCGCGACCACTAGAATTGCACATTTATGGTTTAATAGTATAAATACTAACTTTACTACTGAAAAATTCGCTTGCACAATATACTGCAGTTCAGCCTTGGAACCCAAAAAGGCGTAGGGCCAGAAAAATGCTTTGGTTATGTTTTTAATGCCGGCCTCCACGTCCGGCAACAACTCCATTTTCTTCAGCAGCCTCTCCGCCTGCTGATCCGACGAGTTGAAAAACCATCTCTCCCAACCGCCACGGTCTGACAGGCATGAAAAAGTATTTCGCTTTACGAGGTTCATGTTCAAATAATATTTTACTGTTGAAATAAGGCTTATTTATAAATCTCTGTCAGTTCCTGAAAACTTTTCGAAGTGATCGTTTTTACAAAGTGCTTTACATTATATCATGTATTGATAGTTGTTTGTATGGGTTTAAAAAAAGCGTTCGTGAATGCGTATCGAATTTTTGGAGCAAACTTCTTTAATGCGGCTTGCGATAAGAATTGACAGGCAGAAATTGGAACATAACGAAATAGTGTTACGCCCCTTGAATACGACTTTCTCTCTCTCTCTCTCTCTCTTGAAATTTATTATTTAGTATTTTTTTTTGTATAATTTACAATTCTATAAATTATACTACTTTATTTAACAAAACACTATTTTTTTATATTCAAACATTGAAACACTGTTTTGTTTCTAATTTGTGATAAATTAATATTTTTCCTAAAATACTACACGAAACTCTTCGATTTCTTTCATTTATTTTATGTAATTTATAAATAACTGTCTTTTTCCCAAAATATTAAATTAAACTCATTGATTTTTTTGGTCCTGAAAAATAACAATTTTAAATTTTAATAAATTCAATACTCACACATATGAAAGTGACATCTGTTATCGATTTCAAAACTTACGTAGACGTGCACATTGACGAATTTAATAAAGTCTTTATTAAAGATGGCGCTGTTTAGTGCTTTCAAAATGCCGTTATCAATATGTTAATTTATAAAATACTATTTTTCATTTAAAAAAATTAACATTATCTTTGATCGAAACGAACTCTTAAAGAACGCAAAGCAAATGAAATTAGTAAATAAAATAATCAGTAAATAAATAAATTATAAGACATACCCAATGTGCCTGTGCGGTAAAACCCTTTCAGAAGTTGATCTATAGTGTCGATTGTTTCTGGATAGATCGGTAGAGTTACGAAAGCTATAATGCAACCGGTATAGCAGCTGGTTATGATAATTGTGAAGATCCAGTACCACCCTGCATGAAAGACAGGCTCATGAGATTGTGCGAATAACAATTATGTTACATTCCTATCCCGTAGCCTGTGAATTGTGTTTTCTTTGATGGCCTCTGTCGTCAATATTGTTTTAACGTAAGCCTGGATCCCAAAACCAGTTTTCCAGACTGGCACACTAACTAACATTGTCTAGACTTAAGATGCTTTTCTTCCGATTATGAGAACTATTAACAAAACTGCTACTGGAGTTCCGGATCTGATCTTTGTTATATTACGAATACGAATGTATCATAGCTTTGGATCACCGAAAAAAAAGATATGGAACGTGGACTATTGGACAAAGTGTATAGTATCAACAATATGCAGTACAAAGTTGTTAATAAATAGTTAATGGAAAATAAAGACCATAAACATATGCAATATGTATTTTAATTCCACTTAATAATATAGTTTCCGCAGACTTTGTCATTGGCATAATGATTACGGACCAACTAATACATTCATGTATATATAAAATTACCATATTTACCTATCAGTAATCTGGTTGTGATCTTCGTGGTCTTGCTCCAGGAATTTTTTCCAACAAATGTGAAACAATTAGTGAAGGTCCCGAACACGTACCAAAACATGTTCTCTATCTCACCTTTATTTTCGATAAGGTGGCGCAAGGTGTGTTTATCGGAAAAAGCCAAAGGTATAATGCCAAACAAATACGTTAGTGTTAACGCCAGCCACACGTGCCAATGGAATGGACCCAAAATTGCGCGGTAACTGGAAAGTAATTGTTGAACCTGGTTAATGTCACAAACCCAAAACTTCATTAGGAGTCTATTACTTTTTAAAGATATAACCATAGAAGTAGGAAAGCCCTCCGCCGGCGTTGTTTGCTAGAACAATCTCAATGCAATCGTTATGATTTATAAGGGCCAAACGTGCCTCGTGCGTAGACGTTCTCTAAGGTAAGGAAAGGGTGTTGCTATCGCCGCCCCTGATTCATCCTCGTCACAAAAAATGACAAATTTTATTATTATTTTATATGACAAATTCTAAAATTTGGATTTTGTCATATAAAGATAAAAGATAAGGCGTCGATTATGATAGTTCCACTAAAAGCAGAGGTGGGCCGCTCCTACGGCAGTGGGCTATGTACGAGTATGGCTGTAACTGATATTTAATTAATTACAATATAATTAAACATTAAATTGCTACGATTTTGTAGTTTAAGCTTTCATTAACAAAACGCATGGTTACGTAGTGAGTCATATTTAACATATGTCAAATTTTTGGGGTACCGATATAAGTAGAAAACAGAGTTGCGAGAGAACATGTCTTAATATTCATATCTTTGCTACTGACTGACTTTTTAATTCTTCATCGACGACAAGTAACGAATATCGCTGTACCTATTTGGTCGTATTTGAACGTTTGAGAATATCCAGTGTAAAAGTGAACCCTTATTGTAGTATTTATTAAATTTGATCCGGTATTTATTTCAAGCAGCATCATTAATTTCAGAACGAGCTATACTACCGCCCACATCTATAATTTTGTTAATATTCAGGGAATATTATAAAAAAATGGGTTCTGATTTTGAACATTTATATATTCTGAATTTTTTGGGAATATCAATAGTCGGATTTAATATTAAGATGGAGGTCGAGTAAAATGCAGTCGGGATGGATATTGGCATTGCTGTTGAGATTGAGGTTGAGATAGGGCTTATAGTCGCATTTGTGGTCGGGAACTCTTAATTTTGTTCAGAATTAAGTCGACGCTGGGTTAAGAATCTAGGCCGACATCGATTTAGATTTCGAAACGGAATCGGAAATTTAAATTCTCTGTTTGAGTTAAATTTATATTTCAAGACATTCGACAGAAGAGATATCAAAATTATGAATGCCGATAGGAATTTATTTTGTGTCCGCATGGTAGGTGCCGCAGACAAAAGCTAATTCGATAATAATAGTAATCATTGTACAGAGAAGCAATGCTAACCGCGGCAGAGCTGTGGACATTAGAGTAATGAAGGCGGCGCAGTCCTGAGAATGGGGGGAAGCTCATGTCCATCTGCAGAGCCCGGTCTTTGCTCAGGTACATCCCGGCGACACCGACGTCGGCGCGACCGCTCGAGATCTCTTTTGCTACCGCGTCGCCCGACCTAAAAAGATTGAAATATTTCAACGAACCTAACATGACGCCCCGAAGAAGTGCATCCCCTTAGAATTGCCTTCACCGCCAACGTAAACATGAAAGGGATAGTCTTACATGGAGATTCTTCACTAGAGCGTCATGCTAAGTCCGCTGGTATGATTCGCACATCTAAAACAGTGCGTGAATTCTAATGAAAATAAAAATTATTTCTTTCATTTGGATTTATTGATTTAAAATATCTATTAGCTGTTTTTTTTTGTCTGATGACTAAGTTCAACTAACCCTAGGTGTGGTTCTTGTGGCTCGATTATTTCTATTGAGAAATTGTTCCTTTCCGCTAATATCCTTAATACTCTTATTTCTATTCCATCCCAAATAACTTTCGGGTTGCCTCCGTCACTGTCAGAGTGAATTCTGCAAATAAATTATCTAAGAAATTAATTCACGTAATCTTACTTTAAACATAATCTCTAACAACAAATCCCTTGAAAGTACCCTTAGAAAGTAAAATAACGCATCCATACCCATGGATACGTTATTTTGCAAAATTCCTCACAACTTTAATGCAAAAAATGTACAAGTCTTCGACAATTAGATAGGCGTCCTTTGGAAACTTTTATTACATTCGCATTTAAAGTGTTACTGAATATAATAGCTCGTTGAATTGTGTAGCTCTCTGACATTTTTTTTATAAATTTGATTTGAAATAAAACTTTGCTAATTTTTTGGTTAATTCCCGCAAAAAAATTTACCAATCATTCATTGTAATCAAATATTTACACTTTGTTTCCAAATATTATCGTTTATTGGCCACTTTAAAATTTTCAGGATTTCATCTAAACTGTTGAAAACAAAAAAAAATGCATTTCTTAAAATTCTATTCAGACTATTTCTACCTCAGTTAAAAATAATTTTATTTATCAGTTAAATACGTTACGCCCAGACATGACGAAAAACAAAAAAAAAATCATATATCCCATAATTAAAAAATCTGATACCTTCTAACGACAAAAGGCGGCTGGTTCGCCGCAGCCACGACGAGCCTGTGCCCGGCGTAGCCATGGCGCATTTTTGCAGGGAAGAGGTGCACGTCCCGCGTGTACCGGCCGCGGGCCCACGAGGTCAGCACCACCGGCCGGCTACCACCAAGGCCGTCCGTGTACAGCTTGTGCGTGTACAATATGTAAGGAGATTCCTAAAAGTGATTACTGCTTGAACTAGTTCTGAACAACAGCAACAACAACAGCAATTAGCAACAGGCTAATGGGTAAACCAGAGAGATTTAGTGTAAATTTGATTTGAAGTTTTTGGAAGAACGCCGACTGTGCAACGTCAGCTTTCGCTGATGGATAAACTTCCAACGGTTCAGGCAGGTATAATCCATTTGTATTCTTAAATAACTAACAAGTATCAAACGGAAAAGTCCTATATTTTGCGTAATCAGCGCAAAAACAATCGTGAACACGTATGTATTCAATGTAATTACACGTTGTGAGGGTTAGAGAATTTATCTAACACTCACCGCAGTGTACTTTACTCTCTGTCTCAAAATCTCATTTAATTAATTCTCAGTTAATTGTTAACTGTTAAAGTTAAATACGTCAAAATACGATGTTTCAACTTCACAATTGGCAATTGACTTAGTTAGTTTTAAAGATATTTAAATTTGTGACTGTAAATGAATGTCTCTAAAATTACCGATATTTTGACATGTTTAGTTTTTAACTTTAACAGTTAGCAGTTGAATCAAATAAGAATTTGAAGCACACCGTTATCAGACTTGAAAAGCAAGTCCAATTGGTTTTTTTTCTTCAAGCTTTGATATGAGCATGCAACACAAAAAAATGCACCTACCAGTATAATGAAGTTATTAGTCACAAATATATTGGTTAAATTCATTCTTACATAATCATTGATATTCAAAGAAAAATATTTTTTTATGTGTCGTCGTCTCCTGTGTTTAATGCTTTATGAGGTAAGGAGAACGAATCTAATTCGATGTACAAGAATATTGGGTTTGATATCCATGTCATTAAAATATTTTGTAAAAAATATATTATTATATTCATGATGCCTTGATTAGAGTTGAACGTTGGGTGAGGTATGGGTGAGGGTACACCCTCACCCATGCGAGCGTCAGTTCTTTGTTATAATTCTAATATCAGATTAGTGATTATGTGAATAGTATAAAAAAATAGTTATTATGGGATGTATCAAAAAACTCCCCATAATCTGGGTTCTCACATTTATAAATTAAAAAATCCACTTCATTCACGTTAGGTGCATTATTATCAAAACGTCATACTCCACTTTCGTGAGAAATGGGGTTTCTAAAGCAATTTTCAAATAGTATATTTGAAAATGAAACACTATTATTATTTTTTTCTTATCGATATTTTTACCAACTATTCATCTAATTTTATTTTGACATCGCAGTTCAAGCAATAAATTTTCTGGGTATTGTATGGGACCCTTTAAGGGTATTATTGGCGGAATGTGCACACTACGTAGTTTTATATAGGAATTATAATGTTGCGATATATGGATTCTATGCGTTAACTAGTAGCGATACTAAACATTGTAGTATACGATGAATAATGTTATAATACAATGACATAACATCTTAATATAAATGTGCATTATTAGTTGATTTCTTTTCTTTTTGTATGCATAATCAAACGCATTGAAGTCTAACAAATGTATTTATAAATACTGTAAGTTCCTTTACAAGTGGGATTTGATGGATAGCTTATTTTGGTTCCATACTCTTTATGGAACACCCAGAAGTTTTGCTCTTTATTAGACGTATAATAATATAAGAGAATGATCAACACGATATAAACAATAATAATGAAATACTTACCAAATTATTACCTTCGTCGTTAAAGCTCATAGCGATAACCAATAAATTTACGAACTTTCTAGAAAATTTACCCTCTAAAAATTCTTGGACAGCCCATTGAGAAGACCGCGCTACGATCACGACTTTGTTGGTGGCCTGCAACCCTATCACTTTTTCGCATATCTTTACGTCTTCCAGAAACACTATGAAGTGTACACATTTGTCGAGAGGCACTGCTATTTTGGGTTCGTCTAAATGATCTTCGTCATTTATACTCCCGTGCACGTAGGCGGCAGGATATATTTTGAGAAGATCTTGTAGCAAGTTGTATTCCTTATATTGTACGTGTTTATCGTACAATATTATGGATGTGCAGTCGCTCAGATATGTCAGTGTTATGTTGTGCAATAATTTAACTAGAGATGGGGTCTGGTCGAATTTGGTGTGTACTTCGAGAAATCGATCATTCCACAGTTCTTCTCTTGTCTTCGGATGACCGTGAAACACTGGATCGACGCTTCTTTTGGTTGCGATTTTTCCTGCTGAGGAAATAAAGCCTTTCCATTTCCGCTTAAGCTCTCTATTAGACCAACTCAACGTAGTGTTGTTATTAGTTTTTTCGCCCTCAAAAAATTCAATAGATATCCTTTTGTGAGCACTACCATTCTCTTGTTTATTTAATCGCTTCCTATTAAACGATTTAATATTTATTTCTGCTTGTGAAGGATAATATTCTATTTCTTGGCATAAAGTATGCATCGTCAAGCGCAGAATAAAAACCAGGCCCCACAATGAATGCATCATAATTAAAGTATCTGTGAATCTCTTTTACCGCTACGTGACGTCTGCTATTTCTTCGTAATACAAGCAGAAAACTGCAGAGACCGCGTCTTCGTCGAACTTTATACCGCCAGCTCGCTCCGGTAGACCTTGATCGTGGAAATGTCGGCCGGCAGGTGTTATGATTGAAAATTAATTTTATATGAACCGTCTCTAGCCTCAATGTCATAGTCAATGACTTCCATTGAACTATATACTTAATGCAAAGGAAACGAAGGATCCTTGGAAATCGAAAGGTTCATGCGTACGCCGAGTTACGTGATTACAAAGCTAATTAAATGATATGCGAAAAACTAATTACCATCTTATTTGATTTAGTTCCTCTAATTGACTGTGATTTCGCATTTTACTCCATTCCAATTTCTCATCATTGGAATGGAGTAAGCGAAATAAGTGAAAAATATGCTTAAATTGAACAAATATTCGAATGGGACACTTTCTTGAAATTGTATCTAAAAAAAAGTGTTCCAGGTCAAGTTCTGGTAAATGCACACTGTGCGATGTTTAAACGGATCGTTTTGAACCTTATTTGACCCCATCTATTTCCAAAACTAATTGTCTTACAGGATAAATTTTTTTTAAAAGATTTCGAGTTTCAAGTAAAAGGTAGTATTCTAGTATTCTAAATATGTTACGTATAAATTCAAAAGTCGAATACGACTGCCGAAAATCATAATTTTGCATATACTTCTTTTTTTCCAAACTTCAAAAGCAACTAATTATTTGGTCTCGGAGTCGCTTTCAGCTAAAGATAAATCAGGCAGTTATGTTTCCTTAGAAAAAGATCTCCTTTGTGATTCAATATTTAACGTTTCATATTCATGGTTATAGATCATATCTTCTTTTGCTCCGCTTTATCTGACGTAGCTTTTGACGAAGGTCAAACATCGGAAGTCTCATTATAATCGATAAACTGATCAAAAGATATCGTTGGCTGTCGTACCTAATCTGTTGTTAACTGTATTTAGATAAGATAATATGATATAATATGAACATATCACACTCCTGCAACGACTACGAGGGGATTCCCCCACTCCCGCGCCTGTATCGTGTAACCCGAGACGACAGATGTGTTTGTGTGTATCTAAGTATGCGTGTAATATGCATTAGTATCAACTGCTATATACTACATTGTAGAAGAGTTTAAAAGAGGAACGTTTTTTCAAGATAAGTTTAGGTCTCCAAAACGATCGATTTTTAAAAGAGAAATTCTTTTTGAGCTTAAAAACTGCAGTAAATGCCGAAACCTGCGTCTAATACTTCCTTCCTTCTTTCTTCCTTCAAAAGATATCCTTCACAAAATATAATTGGAACTAACTTTCCACTCGCTGCTTTTCCCGCATGGACATAAAATTTGTCTGTTTGTCTTTAGTATTGAGCGATTTCATATCGGTTTCTCCCCGTTAAACGAACGTTTTGTGATCAGAAGAACGTGTAGGTGTTTCCTTTTTTCTTTTGGATGTTGTTGTTCGTTCGTATCGTGATGTCTCGGTCTTCAACACTAGTGGATATTATTTGTCTTTAATGTTTCAGGCTCGATATTAAAGTGAGGATAACTTTTCCTCATATACGATTTAAATGAAATAAAACCTACATTAATTTCCAATCCAAGTTCTGTTTAATCATGAAAATCTTATAAAAATCAATTCAGCAATTTCAGAGATGTTCGCGAACAGACAGACAAGCAACAAAATTAAAAATCTTCTTTTCTCTTATCTTACCTTTAACTTATCGTTCTCTCTTCATTTTTCATACATTTGTTCAATGTACAGAGACACCGACTACCACTATTTTATTATATGTATATATACGATATGATTAAAGCTCATGGAGATATAAAAAAAATGTCTAAATGAAAATAATACTCAAGCATTCTTTACATATTTCAAAAAATGATATCAAAAATCTAATATACTTTTAACAAAGCCAACGGGAATTCATTTCTGATGAAATTAAAATAAAAACCAGTAAGTGACGGAGGTAGGTAATGATACTACACAGTTTGCTCATAAAACATTTTTAATTTTCACTTGTCCGTACAAAACCCAATGAAGGTCCATACAAAAAGAACACCATATGTAGAATTAAGACGGAACATCTCGAAAACATCTAAAACGTATTACGTGTTAGGTACAGCCATTTGTATAAAAAGAAATATTTTCTCGATGAGATGTTTGAAATCTTCGCATTTTCACGCGAGATTTCGCAGTCGTAAGTCATATCCAGTGGCAGATGCCCTCCTAAGGTAAACATCGAAGGAACTCACGGTGTAATCAAATAATATCATTAGTATAAAATTCGTTGTTCTAATGCGATATTACCAATTTTATTTTTCTATAAATATGTATAAACTTACAGTGCTATATTTACAATTCATAGGATTTACTTAAAATTAGAAGCATTTAAATACGATCATAGCGAAGCTTTGAATGTGTGAATTGGAATTTCTTATTGATTTTCATATGAAAAAAAATTAAAAGTGCAAATAGTAATATTAAATTTTCTCTAAATAAAACATCATTGTGTATGTATTATTTATCTAATAATATGTGTATATTCCATCCGATATTCCAAAAAGCTGTCGCACAGACATGTGGTACATCACGACAGACAACGGCAATGATATAGTCAGACGTCTTGTACGAGGTCTAACCTAACATGTAGCCAGACGTCTGCGCAACTCTAATCTAACATGTAGCCGGACATCTGCACAACGTCTAACCTAAAACGTAGCCAGACGTCTGCGCATTGCCTAATCTAACATCACATACAACTTGGCCACACTAACTTTACGATCCTGACCAAATTATATTTTATGAGACCAGCCAGAGTTTATTTTATTCGCGGCAGTGTACATCAGTAGCGGATACCAACAGCCATAATTATTCAAGGCTTAAACCATCAAATTTACAAAAAACATGAGCAGATTTATAAATAATTACCTACCTCACACTAAAAGAACTCATTTGTTTGTCAAAGAAAAATATTTTAATGAAATATTCCGGTTTTTTTTTCGACAAAATGCGTAACTTTTTTAAACTATACTTCTTCCTCGGAAACTGTAAAAAATTTTAAAATGCTCTTGAGGAATACGTAAATCCGCCTTTAATGTACACACGAACAAAATAAACTTTTTAATGTTTTAATGTTATATTGTCCAATGTATACTCAGTCTTAGATATACAGTTTTAACCAATTATTACCTATGAGGATTGTGTCCTTTCAATTGCAGTATTTTCATATTGATTTCATCAGTTAAATCTGATCGTTAGAAAGGAACACAATTAAGATGTGCTGCAATTCCAATTAAACTTCTGACTCAATTACAGTTATAAGTTAGTGTGCCCTTGTGCAAATCACGTTGCGTACCAGACCCTGATAACTTTTCATTAACACTATGTTCTATTACAAACGACAGTTATTCTAATATTTACAAAAAAAAAAATATGAACGTACAAAATAAGGCAGTGACAACCACGAAGCTGGCAAGATTAGAAGACGATATTTAAATTTTAATATGGCTCCTATGCGATTGCGTTTAATATGATAAAATAGAAAGAATATTTGAGAACAAAATACGAAATAGTTATTCAAATTTTATACAAAACTAGAAGCAATTTCATGTTAAGCTGATCCGATTAAACACGAAGCGAAACACATCACAAAAAAAAAATATTTTTATGTTGAGTGTCATTCATTTAACAAAATTAAGATTTAATATTTCTCCGACAATACGTTTTTCGACAATAACGGAATCCTTTAATATCACAGCTTGCAATGATCCTTGAGATACAACGATAAAATTTTAAAATAGTTACCGATCAGCTTGATATGATTGCATCTTATACCCAAACGTTTTCAAGAACAATAATTGAAAGGATTATTACATCATCTCTAAGAAGCTGAACGTTTCAAAATTTTCCTAATATTAGGAATCGGTTTAAAAAATACAATATCATAAAATTGCACGCACTACTACAAAACTGTCACGCAGACACCGAAAGCTCGCTCTGTGACCACGGGATCCTAAATGGCACTCTGTAATGTCGGTGACGAGACATTCGATGTTCACAATTCTCTAATTGATAATTGCACTCCGCTTTCCGAGTTATCTTTAAATTTAATTCTATAAGGTAAATAAATATAATTAAAATACTATATAAATTTGTCTCGGAAGCTAATGTTTTCAGTACTGCTCGACGGTTCAGTATCTCTGCTGTTATTCTTCGATGTCGTTGTCGATGCGTGACGATCTTATACCGGTCTTGCCGGTCCACGGATAGACCTCCGGGCAGGGCTGGCACGTGCGCATGTATCGCACCCCGGATTTGTGCCACAGGTTGCAAACTTTAGGATTGTTGCACTTCTTGGGCCGGTCCTGAAAGTGAGCATTTCCGTTCCGATTAAAAATCTGTTTTGTGCGCGTGGTAAAAGGTACATTAGTCAGTCGGTCCAGTCGGCGACAAGTCGGTCATTACACTGAGTCGGAGGCGTTTGACCGTGCCTCGAGAGCCTTTGCCTATACTGACTGTCATAAAACTGATTATTTTCCTTAGGCGCAACACCCCGGTAATATGGACGAGGTGCGTGTGGTGGAGTATAATTCACACCACCGCCTCATAATAGAGTCGAGTTCCATGCAATGCAGGGGATCTTAAGTTCATGGCATAATAAAACAACAAAAACCAGTTATAGATATAGATAACACCTGTTATTAAAGAAAAAATATATATTCTTTCTATCAACCTTTATTTTCAGCATTTAATCGTAAGACTCGTAAGGATCTATTTTAATTCGACCAATTGATGGAACTGGCTTTAATAAAGCTCCCCGTTTCCTGATGATCAGTTGTGCATTGTGTTACGATGCCTATCATTTAAATAAAATTTATGTACTTTCCATGAACATTCGTGAATTTTGCAATAATCATCATATTGTAATTTACACATAAATGATTTTAGAGACTACAATTTCGCTACTATCGTTTCGAAGCAAATAGTGATGAAACGATATGTTTTATTGAACTTTTTAGAAATCCGTCTGTTTGTACGTGTACAATTTAATACTTCAACTGAAGAATATAATTCCAAATATCATCTAAGTATCATTAATTTTTAAATGCTGTTGGAAAGTTTTATTTTGCCATCTGCGTTTTGTGCAAAGTTTTCGCGCACATTTGTTCGTGTGCTTGATGCTACCTCGCACCATTGAACATCGAAGTTATTTTTATGTTTGAACTGAGAGCTTTCGGAATTTTAAATGTTTGCATTTGTCGGACGTAGTGTAGACCTTATCCGGTTTTTACGGATTTAAATTTGAATAGAATCTAACTCCAACCAACCAACAGCGCTATCAGTTTTAGATCTTATTGATTGTCGAGGCTTCAGAGAATAATTGCCGATTAATCGTTATAGTAGGGGAGCCCACGATGGTAAATTGGGATTTACTCGAGCGTCATAGAGACCTATTGGGTTGCGAAGCTTAGATGATAAAAAGAAAAAAATGTCATATAGTACATATCTTTTCATCGGTGGGAGACGCGGCTATAGATATTCAAAAATGTAAAAAAAAAACTGTTGCATGGACATACTCGAGCGCGTCAGATATTGATAGCATCCATGACCTACGTATTTATAAAAATGTAAGTATATTAATCTGACTGTTTCCATGGTAGGGGTAGTCGTACGTAAGGGTTGAAAATTCAAAAAAAAAAATTTATCGAGCGCGTCCGAATTTCTAAGCGGATGTTAAGTGAACCTAAAAAAAAGCTTTTGTATAATATTCTGACGATTTGGATGTGACGCAAACGCGCGGCCATTATTAGAATGTGCAAAAAAAAATCGCAATTTTGAAATACTCAAGTGCGTCAGATTAAGATATATATGATCCATCTGTACGACCTAAACGTGCTGTCTCTTAATCTGACGATTATCTGGAGGGATTCGCCTAATCTGACAATTAAAAAATATATGTATAAATTTTATTTTTTAAATCGTTGAACGTAATTAATTAAATAGCTCAAGAAATAGCATGCAAATAAAAAAGCATATGTTTTTTTTAAGTAGAATACTTTTATTTATTTCATTCTCAGAGGGGAATAAAAGCGCGCAGATGGGGAATACATGCATCATGCAGCTGCACGCATTAAACTTTATCGATGAATTTTTGTTACTTCAGCTTCTGGAAATCGTCAGATTATATGTTTTTCGTCATCCTTAAATTATTTCTTACAAAATAAAAAAAAAATTAGCCACGCTCGAGAATGTCGAAATGACGTGTTTTTTTACAAGTTTGTAAACCTCCCACTTCTTTACGTAACTCGCAAATTGTCAGATTAGTGGAATATACACTTTTTAGCATGTTATTAACTCGCCCTACCTTAATCTGACGCGCTCGAGAATTTCAAATGATCAATTTTTTTTTACTAATCTGATTCCTTATCCCACACGGGCGGCGATATATATGGGGCTCTCATATTTGCTGGAGGTACTCAATAGGGTTCAAGGATGCCTCCTTATGTTAATCTGCCGCGCTCGAGTAAATCCCGAAATCCCCTCTTGGGCTCCCCTACTATTAAAATAAAGAACATCTTATTGTTGTGAAACTATTGGGATTGCTTTAAAAAACTCGATCTTAAAAACGAAAATACTTAGGATTCCTAGAAAGTATTTTGTACTTAAGGAATAATAATTGTGCTTAGAATAAGAAAAAAATTAGAGATCGGAAAAGTTACAATTAAATAGTTGATGACTCCAGTTTTTTCCGCATACCGAACTAGTTATTTTATATTTATAGAGTATTTGTTGAGAATAGCTTATATTTTGGTTGAAAAAGTTCCTAGAATTTATTTTTTGTTGGAAAATATAAGTTCGAAAAAAATTTTTTTCATAAATTATGTACAAAGTTAAAATCATTTTCCATCACATTTTATTTACATTTAATTTCAATACATATATCCTACTTTGTCAACAACTTGTTGCCATTTTATAGGTAGTGACAATCCCATAGCTATAAAAATTTTGAGACTTCTGATCAAAAAACAATAGTTTCGACAGTCCTCTATTAATGTTAAACTGATACTACCTAAAGAATTCTAAAGAGAACGAAACAGGTAAAAATCTGAGAGTGCAAAGTCTGACCTATGTGGTGGATGTATGAGCACTTTCCGACCAAACTCTTTTAATATTTGCTGAGTAGCTAAACATGTGTGTGGTCTGGCGTTATCATAGTGAAAAATTGGAATGGGTTGATCGATTCCGGTCGTTTTTTTCTCTACTTCTTGCTTGAATTTCAACAGCTTCTGGCAGTCGAGATCAGAATTTATGATTTTACTCTGCGGTAAAAGCTCATAATGAATAACGCTCGTCCACATAGCACCAACATACTACGAGTTAATCCGGGGTTCTCTATAGTTTGTGGAGCTTGTTTACCTTTTGACTACGATATTTTTCAGACATTCTTGTTGTAGGTTGATACCACTGCT
Source organism: Eumeta japonica (assembly GCA_005406025.1). Classification (NCBI taxonomy): domain Eukaryota; kingdom Metazoa; phylum Arthropoda; class Insecta; order Lepidoptera; family Psychidae; genus Eumeta; species Eumeta japonica. The sequence goes on from BGZK01000411.1 coordinate 292,133, forward strand.
CAATCTTTTGAAAAAGTGTTCGGCATCATTATATTTCAAGGAAGAATCGCCAATTAATACACGATTCATTAGATTTCTTTTACTGGGCTAGTGTAAGATCCAATCGAGCTTTTTTGTACATTTAGCTTTTATCAAATGCATCAAAACTTGTTTTGTGGTCGATATCCAGCTCTTCAGCTATGTCATAAGAACTAATATGTCGATTTTGCTCCACTTTTTCCAAAAGAACATCGAGACATTTTCCGTAACAGATTGCTAAGAGCGAGGTTCATGTTTGACATCAAAATTACCGGACTGAAAACGCTTGATCCAGTTTTGTGCTACTCTTACCGATACTTCATTAGATCCATCAAAAACAAAAAAAATGTCACAAATTTTTTTCGCGGCTTGTGTTCCATTTTTCCCTATTTCGTAATAAAACATAAAAATGTATCAAATTTCTACGTCAGATTCATTCATTTTGGTGGACACAAAAACAATAGAAAAATGGCGGGACACCGTTTTTACTTTTTATTGTTCTTTTTTTAAAATGTCATCTATTTAATGGTATTAAAACTAGCCAGATAAAGACAGTACAACCAAAGAGATTGTGCTGCAACCTTTTACTTATAAAATACGAGAAAACTTTTTCTCCGACTTACCATATACTAGCTTAAGGATTATACTTACGGGATAATTACACTGGAAGGGCTGGAATGAACTGAGTCGAGATATGGGCGTGGGATCTCTCACCCATTGCAGTGCTTGCCAATTAGTTACCAACCACACGTCTGGCATCCTATTAATAGTATCCAGGAACATAATAAAACCTTCTTTATGGTGAGGCTGCGTGAACCAAGCCGCATGGTAGTACAATCCAAACGGAGCTCTACAACATTATGTTTAATAGAAAAACAGAATGTCATATGACATATAAATTTGCTATTTTAGATAAATAATGAGTTTCTCGAACCTGTTGCTAGTGTAATGTCTGTCGAAATTTTTCAAAATCATTTTGTATACACCTTCAGCGTTAGGTGGGTTGGCGCATGCGTCACCCATTGAACAACGTCCACCGTTCAGGTCTTGCCACATGACCATAGGTACTTCCCAGACACCTGGAGAATTTCAACATCTTATATCAAATACAGCCCAGAAATATTTTTTTTTCCATTTAAATTTCTATATCTCACTTTATGAAATGAGGTTACATGGTCTAAAATGCACAAAACAGGATTCACGGTCGCCGATATTATAAAGTGAGTGATATATTTATAAAGATAAAACAGCAATACCTTCTAGAAGATATTGCTGTTTTTAGCTATGCTAAGGATTTCTTATTCTCTTTTGTGAATTTTTCGAAGATTTGTCTCGAATTAAAGTTACCGATTTGACTAAAAAAACGTTTCACGATTCCCATATATAGAATAATTTAGAATGTTTTCAAATGATGTTTTCACTAATTTTAATTCAACATTCCATATAATTATAATATTAATAATCATTATCATTCCTCACAACTTGATTGCATAAAAGCGATAGAAAACAATAAAATTATTATGTTTATTTCTTGTCAAAATTGTAATACTTACATAAAATAAAAAAAAAAGATTGTTAAATAGAATTGTATTTTCCGTGATATATCAATATGCGGAATATTTAATTATATTGATATATCCTTTCAAAGGCTCAACTCATTTTCGTAAAGCAATATATCATTTGATCCGCCACATATATGTACAAAGCAGTTTGACGTTTTCGTAATTATTATAAAAGTTCAACTAAGTCAATTTTTAACCTATTTAATTCAAACAATTTTCACAACTCCAATACAATTTACCTGGATACGATTTAGTTGGACAAGGAGGTATCATACAGTCGTGGAACAACTTGTAGTCTAAAGTATACGGCCAACTCGGCGGTTTGTTCTCATAGACGGGCATCGATGAATCATAAGTAAAGTTCGAATCGTACAACATCTTAAACATCTTATTGCCTCCGACAGAGAGAAATGGCGCTCTCATGCCTCTCACGTCCTCGAGTTTCACACCGCCGTAAGCTGACAGAATCTCTCTTTGGCCTCCTACCTCTCTGTTCCATTTCTTTTGGGAGAATTGCTCTCCGAAACTATGGCTGTAACATTCATGATATCGGGTAAAAAAAAAGTTGATACTGGAAATAGTTTTAATAAAGCAAAGAGCAGAAAGTGATATGTAAAGTTGTCATTAATATGTAAAGAATTAAAATCTTACCCCATTAAAATAATATCTGCATGCATTAAATTAATTAAATTAATAAATGTGAGTCCCTTATGCATAAAAGAAGAATAATTAAATAGAAATCAACTACGTGAAACGTGTAATTATGCGGCTGTAATAAAATTGTGTGATATGTTGCAGTCAAACAGAAGTAAAACTTACGAAATAGTGTGAGACGCCATTTCATGTCCTGCAGCATACAAGTTTTGTACTTGGCTGTAGTCAGTCCACTCGTGTGAAACGTAAAACGTAGCGGCGATCGGGCAACCGTTCGGGTTGACACGACCTTTCTCAAACAGGTCAGCGTATAAGCCTTTGTTCAAGTCGTTGACGGAGTCGTCGAAAGTCAGTAACACGATTTGCGGTACACTCTCCACGGGCAAGTCTCCTGTATGTTTGTATCGGATACGTCACGGGATAGTGTGATTGTGCGTGTGTGTGGGTATTCGGGTGTGATTCAAATACCAAATGTGCCAGGAAAAGGAAGAAACCATAGAATATAGGTATTATTGATAGAAAGGAAGACGGAAGGAAAAGAAAATAATATTATTAGTATGAATAAAAGAAACGTACACAAAGATACAAGTACAAAACTTAATAGATGCGACCAAGTACAGCTCGACTCCACAGACTTTACGTCACAATATACCACAGATGCCCAATACAGTTAGGTTGGTTTAAAAGATGCGCAATCGAGTCGTCTCTTAGACTTACGATATCGTATGTGAAGCAAATTCGTGGCCATCAGCATAAAGATTTTGCACCTGACTATAATCTGTCCATTCGTGCGAGACATAGAAAGTGGCAGAGATGGGACAGCCGTTAGGGTTTACTCGGTCCATTCCAAACAACTCCTCGTAATACATTTTATTTAAATCATTGACTGCGTCATCAAATGTCATTAGTACTATCTGAGGCACTTCCTCGACAGGCAAATTTCCTAGATAATGATTATATATGTACAAAAATTAAGAAAACATAAATTAATGAACAGTAAATATTGATGTGAAGGTTTCTTTCAAATTTCAAAAGAAAATTGTTAACTAAAATTTGATAGACGAAAAGCATACCAGGTATATCTTTGCCGCCACAATAGCAGTCGGGCAATAAACAAACGTCCTTTCTGCACTTCGCTGCAGTTTTATCGGGCGTCGGCTGCGGGTACACGGGCGCCGGACGTCTCGGCGGGTACGCGTAGATGTCGACAGACTCGCTCGCTTTGGACACTATGGCAGTTGACGGCTTGAGGGTGGGCCGACTACGTCTGTAACGAAGTTGCTTTTTAAATTATGCTGAAAACAAACAGAATAATTCATAATTTAAATGAGTATTTTGCTAACGTTGGCGGGGTTCCTCTATTTCCCACATTTTGTTGCACAGGAGCTTCGGAAGCGACGGAGTAATGAGCCGAGCCACGGCCCCTAGGCGTAGTTGGCCTGACAAAATGATTAATAATTATTCTGTTGATTTACAGAGACAAATGTTATTAAGATATCCGAGAAGAATGTCGTTATAATAAACAATAAGCATTTATGAAACACATACTTATAATGTTAAATCATTTTCGTATAAAAGTTAGTACATCTTAAAAAGTAACAATAAATGTGTCTTCATATGAAAGCATAATATATATAAAGACATAAAACATTAATGAAAAAAACGTTGAAAAAAATAAAATGTAAACATGAAATGCACATCAAAAACTAACTTGAAAGTTTTTGATGTAATAGTTGTGATGGCAGTGCGCTTATGATTTATAGATGAATTGCAAGAAAAGGTGCACAGAGCTACATTGAGGAACTTTCTACAACGGACTGTTCACTGTGATTTTATCGACTACACTGCCAATCAGGAGGAACAGGAAATGGTCGCGTCAGGAGTTAACAATTCTCCGATCGAACTTAACCAACGAGCGGAAGTCCCCCAATGAAAACTAAGTAGTAAGCAAGAAAATTAACGAAACAGTGCTATGAAAAAATAGATATATAATATCACCATGCTAGTTACTTTGCTAGGCGGGAAATAGGTCGACAATTTGCGACAGCCTTCACCTTCAATGAGTCAGTAGTTGTGAAAATTCATTATGTTTTCTGGCAGAGCGAGACTGATTTTCGACGAGTATACTGATGTACCTCTGATATTTGATTTCGTTGCATTTTGGATTCGCTTGCAGACTGTTATCTGAAGAGCATTTCGATGATTGGTAACTCCTGCGCCCACCTCCCGGGTTTGCCGCAGCCATCTTTATGGCGGGATTCACTCGAGAGGGTCGTGTGGGAAAGGAGATACTCTTTAAAGTCGTCGTGGTTGTAATAGTTGACCTTGTAGTCAATTCTGTCGTTGCAAGTCTAAAGTTTTCAGTCGAAGTAGTGAGATCTGTATTATCATCGAAGTCTGGTTTTAAATCGTCTTTAGATGGTGTAGAAATAAAAGGTTCTACGGGTTTTGCTGCTTCGTAATCGATTTTATTGTACGAAATGTCAACTTCTTTGTCGTTATAGTCTATTAAAACAGGATTCGATAACTCCTTTGTTTTTTGATTAATACTTGCCAAAGCATCTTTTTTAATTTCTGTGTTTACGATGTATTGTGGTTCATTGAAATCCAAATTAGTAATGTTGTCTTTTTCGTTCTCATAGTTGTCACGTGAAACAAATGGATTTCTTGAATCATCGAATATATGTGGTGATTTCTCTGACTTTTCAACTAATGGGGCACTAGAGTCAATTTCTAATTGTGAATGTACTTTTTCTTGTAGATGGTTTTCTGATGTTGTTTCTAAAGTCCGGAAATTAGTTTTAGAAATTGAATAATCATCATTGTATTTTGATGTTTGTTTGTAATCAGCAATATTTACTGGTGGTACTGAAGTCGTTGTGGTGCTTGTGGTTGTTACATAAGTTCTTGGATATGACGAGGTAACTTGGTTGGATGCATTTGTAAAGTTATTTAGAAGGACATTTATCAAACGCTGAGTGGCTGTGCTGAAAACCTCAGTAGTTCCTTCTATATAATTATTTTCGTTTCTGCGTCGTAAATTTTGTGTCGTTACTTCTCTATTGTTTTTATATGATTCTTCTTTATTGGAGAAGTTATAATAGGACCTGGTAGTTGGAAAATCCTGTTGGGGCCTTCTTTGAGTAATGTAGTCATTCCTAAGGTTATTTAAGCTTTTGTAAGGTGAAACAGGTAGTTCTCTTTGTTCACTATTTTTTTTTATAGTGAAATCTTTTTCCTCGCTAAATTCTTGCAGGATTTCTGGAATTTCTTGATTATCCGTAAAATCATTGTTACGAGCGTCCTCTAAAGTTTTTTCTACAAAGTTATCAGGGTTTCCGCTATTATCTGTTGAAAATGGAGCAGGGCGTCTTAAAACTGTTTTTAAATAGTATTTATGTACATTAGAATCGTCGACTGTAGTGCTACTGACAGTAGTAGTTGAAACGTAATTTTTAATCCTTCTTCTTTTGTTTTTTTGTTCCCTTGTGTTTGATTGCTTTAGGTTTAAGTTACGTGGGAAATCATCTTCTCTGGCATTATATACACTTTGAGAATCTGTTCTTCTTATAAGAGGCGCTTGAGTATATTTTTCATCCGATTCCAATAAAGTTTTATCCACTCTTTTTCTTGTTGGATTTACGTAGCCTTCGTCTTCCGTTTTATAATAAAAGCGATTAATTTTTGTTTGATGATTGGTTTTCAAACCTTCTGTTTTTGAATTGTTACCATCAGAATTTTGAAAAGGCCGAGTAATAACAGTAAGAGTGTATGTGTTATTATTATCGTCATTGCCATCTCGTCTAATAGAAAATCCTGTAGTGAACGAAACAGCATTTTTCTTTTCTTTTTCGTAAACATTGTCTTCAGGTTGTTTTTCAAAAGAATAAGGGTGTCTCTGAGTATAAGTTAATGATGAAATCCCTTGAGATGTCGACGTATCTGTCTTGTCAGTTATGGGCAATAAAGCGTCTCGTAATCTCATGGAATTGTTAGTCTTTCAAAGGGTTTAGCAAAAGTTGAAATGTTCAAAAAGGATCTCGGGGATGTGTTTGCAAATGGCAGTGACTGAAAGTCAAGGTCAGGAACTTGGTTCGCATCTGTGGATGATCTGTTGAAATACAAACCAAAAGAACTTTCTGAGCATGCTTAATAAAATCTAATTTGTATAGGAAGTTAACTTCTGATTTTAGAAAGTTAGTTGTCTTGTAATACTAAATGGAATAACCAAGCAAAAGGGGACGATACTCCATATAAAAGCCACTAATACCGAATACTGAAAATCAGAAAACAACAGGAAATCAAGATACCACAAAAGCCAAATGACAATTTAACTAAATGAAAGAACAGAAATCTATAACCCTGAATATCAGGAAAAGTAGTATTTACATTTTAATTTACAACCTTTATAAAGACCACAAATCAAATGGAACAAAGTTGCAGTGTTTTAAATATATAAAGGTTGTAATGTAATGAAAAGGTAATTCATGGCAATGAGGTGAAAAGATGAATGAATATTCGATATGGTAGTATAATGTCTGTACAGTACTTGCATATATGACGTTTCCATGAAATGGAATCACATGCTGAAATCTTTTGTAGTACCTTTGGGTGTATCGAGACGGGGTCATTGCTTCTGTGAATGGTGCAGTAGTTGGACGTGGTGTGGTGGTAGTGGTAGTGCTTGTGCTAGTGGTCGTAGGGGGAGTAGTGCTTTTAGTGGTAGCTTCGTACAGAGTCGTCCTCACGCTGCTTGGATTGTGATCATAACCCAATTCATTACCATCGCCCCTGTTCCATTTAATTCAAATTTTAAATATTTATATTTTTACATATTCTTTTGAAATTTTCAGGCATTTTTGACTTACACTCTAATATATTATAACTCTTTTAAAACTCACCTTGTCGATTGACGAACTGCTGTTTGATATTGACTTTGTGTATTGATCTGAAAAATAAATTTAAAATAATTACATGTATTTCTGAGGTAATTCGAATATTCTACACCAACTGACGTATATAATACAACTCAGTAATCCATTGGCATTTAGACAGATATTTTAAAAATTTGCAGTACGGATGTAATGTCATGACATCTTAAAATACGAATGTAAAAACTAAAGTTTTCGTTGTATTTATATTGAAAAAAAAAAATTCACACACCTACATATTTATATTGATATATAAAACTAAAAAGTTTGTTTGTTTATCTAAGCGTGCAAATGTCTGAAACTACTAGTCGTACTTGAAAAAATCTTTATGAATTTTAAGGCCAATTTCTGAGGAAAGCTATAAAGTATCTGAATTTTTTTGTCGCTTATTTGAATGCATTAATCTCTGGAACAGCCAGTTGGATTTAAAAAAATCTTGTTACATTTGATGGACTAATTCTTAAGGAAAGCTGTAAGGTCTCTGAACAGTTCTAGAACTCCCATCTGAGTTTAAAAAAATCTTTTTGTATTTGATAGTCTTAATCCTTGAGGAAGATTATAAGCTCGCCGAATAATTTGCTTTTTGTTAACCATTCGAACGTGCTCTTTGTTACTCAAATTTTATAACTTCTTTTTATTGAGGATGGCTATGAATCATTTGGATAACTTACAATTATCCGTGATCTATGTACATAGATAACTTATTTTCGTAATGTTAGCATTACGCTATGACCTGAACTTTTCGTCAAAGTCGACGTCAATTGCGGCAAAAAATTTCAGCTATAATGCCAAAAGGAGACGCGTCACGAATATATGAAGTTTTGACTTGGACCTTGTACATAACTAATATAAAAACGCCATTAATAAATTACTAAGTTTTGAGGTATTACTTATTATTCCTTATACCTTACACTGTCACATTACACGTACCACTGTTATTTTAACGTATTTTCGTTTAGTTTCTATGTGCTTTTTTATTGTTTAATTATATTTTTATCGTTAATTATATATTGCATATATAATTAACTTTAAATTAGGCAATACTTAAGTTAAAAATAAAGAAAGCTACAATGACAGTAAACGTTTACGGGCAATGTAACGGAAATTTGAATTTGAATTTGAATTTGAACATTTCAAAATCGTAAGTGTTAAACTAAACACACTCGACAAAACAAACACAAAGTACACATGTCAGAAGTGAAACTTCTTTGGCAAATTAATTTTTAAGTCTTGTTTATATTTATACAAAACTAAAACTTTAGATTTCCGAGACTTAGAGGAAGGGAAAAAGGAAGATATGTTCAGGAAGATATATCTCAAGTCTGTGCCGTTCTTCGTCGAAGAGTTCCACCGTGCCTGGAAACCAGCACTGCAGCAACGTTTTGCCGTCTACGAGGACGCGATCCGACGTCAGGACAGTCATTATGCATTAGCATTATTTTTGCCTTTAAAATATAATAGGATATTGTACAAAGTTATCTTATGTTTCACATTTCCTTAAACCCTTATTATTATATATATTAATACAAAAAAAAACGCTGCATATCTTCGTGACGCTAATATTATTATTATTGCTTTTCATCCGTAAAAATTTTACGATCATGCGCCTAAAGAAGTTTCACTTCAAAAAAAAAAGGATAAAGAAAAAGCCATGTTTATAAGGTATACTTTTAACTTATAACTAATCTGGGATGATGTTTTTAAGGACTTATATACTTTTAACTTTTAATTAATCTGGGATCATAAGGTTCTTCCATTATTATTTTGTTATCAAGTTATCTCTTATTATAGATTTCATTTGTGATTGATAGTCAATAACTTTCGGACTAAGTACTGAAAAAATTAAAAAATGCAATTTTATTACATTTGATTTTGTAAGATATGTGCGAAGTGTAAACAGGATATGAAACACCTTTTTATATATGTTACGTTTAAACCGTAGAAATATGGCGTATGTAAAACTCTACATAAAAGTCCGCTACGCCATATTTCTAACTATCATATTTAACCAACAAAAATCAATTTTACGTAATAATAATAAAAAATATTTATTTTATTAGGTAATTTTCAAATTGACATGTGGAGGACAAAAGTCTGAAACTCCTGTACCTATATTTTGATAATTATTTATCAAAAATAAGCTCTCATTTTATAATGAAAGACTATTTTAGAGATATAGAAGGTAGTGTTTAACGAATATTATAAATGTTTGGATGTTTGTTACCCAATCACATTTTAACGGCTAAACAGAATTAGCTGAATCTTTACAATAATGTGGCTTATACATCAGAAGAATATATACGCTATGCTTTACAAAGATACTCAAGATTTCTTTGCGGCTTCGATTGCGTGAATATAGGATGCATTCCTTATTTATGCCCTTTGGGTATTGATAACAGCAGTATTCAAGGGAGGGTCAAGTCTCACAATTTCCGTCATATGCACAGCGCCAGGCGCAGACGGCGTAGACCAAAACCAAGCGTCTCTTGAATTTTAAGACGTCTTGATTTTAACGTCGTCTAACGTCCAACGAGACGTCCAACCCATGTATAGATGTCTCACATCAATAATCCGAATTCTTTTAAATTAAACAGCGAGTGAAACCGTGAAGCACAGTTAGTATAATTATATAAATTTAATATCGAATAAACACATATCTTCAACATCCTTTTCGCGATGTTAAGAAATATAAGTCTGTGGACGTGCTTTCTCATATGTAAGTAATTCAGCGGTTTGGTATAATATTTTACAGTTATTTTGTAATCAGGAAAAATAAGGTCTTAAACATTGAAAATCCCATGAGTGTGCATTAGTTTCGCATTCCTGAGCATTACTCTACACCAATATTAAAGTTCTTCTTCCATTACTCATCACACACGCGCACAGTCCATAACGGTTGGCTTATATTTTAACCTTTTAACTAGCTTCCATCTTGAACAAACAGGATAATGACCACAGAACACAATCCTCTTTCCTAACACTACGGACATAAGCAACCTTTGTCACACGTCGTAGGTACCGTACCTGTCCTTGGATGAGAGCGTCGTCGTAGTCGTCGGCGGTCGAGGGCCGGGGGGTGTAGGCGGCGGCGGGGCGGCGGGCGGGCGGCGGGGTGCCCCGGTAAGTCTGCTGGACTGCCGGGCGGACCGAGGCCGTGTTATATTGCTGAACGTAGTCTGCCAATACCACAGCCCGCCCGACCGTTAGTAAGTTATTCGCGCATGCGAATGGAGGTTCATTGTTGTAAAAGTGATATGTTTATGACTTTTTACGTAGATGGAAATATATCGTTATTAGTGAATGCAAATTTTAAACACGGTTTCTCGATCTTGATGATGAGCTTGTGACTCTCGCCTTTACATTACACTATTTTAGTAAATAGTACATAGTTACTTTAGTAAGTAGGAAAAGTAATCTGTGCTCTTTTTAAAAACTTTGTAAGTTTCTTAGAAGTTCGAGTTTATTTAGAAGCCTTCATTGGATTATTATTTACACTTAAACTGAACTAGTTATATTTAGATCAAACTTTAAATTGACATGAATTCAAATAAATGTTTTATGCTGTTCCCGAGTTGTTTTTAAAGGTAAGAAATAGTTATTGATAGAGATTTAACGTATTAATGGGGGTATTGATCAGTGACAATTAGTTTTCCTACCACAAAATGAATAGTCAGTTAAAAGAAAAAAAGAGGTTAAGGTTTTACCATCCGTGCAGTTTTTTAATCCGGAACGTGTACATATTAGCGTATTTATAAAGTGTTTAAATTAGTTATTGTCTATGTAAATTATAATAATACCGATCACAACATTATATATACATATATATATATATATATATATATATATATATATAATTTCCGAAGTTCAATACTTTGAATATTGCATTAATTGATGTTTCACCTATTAAAATACTCACCAGTATCCTTGTATAGTTCTCCGTCTTCATCGTAAATCGCATAATAAGGATCATACTGCTCCGGGGTGTAATTTTGTGATCCATTATATAACATTTTAGGGCGAGGACTAGCCGAATATGAAACAGGTGTTAAACTTTCCGTTGGTTCCAAGCTGCAAAGGGTATACAAGTTCAAAAAGAAAAAAATAACACGTCACAATTAAATCCTATTGATGAATCACCTAATTTAGAAACTATTTACATAAAATTTCTATAAAACAGATAAAAGTTCGCCATTTATGTACAAAGCGGAATTTTAAATTCAATATTGTAAACTATTTCACCTTAATTAATTTTCGTAACTCCTGTTTCCCCGGTGTTATTTTATTATTATTAAGTTAGTATTAATTATATTTGAAAAACGGCGTAAAACCACTGTTTCGTTACCTGTTAGTCTTGTCATCATGTCTAGTCTTAGTGAGTCGAGTCTCTTGATTTTGACTGTCATGAGAAGTTGTCGACTTGAACATAGACGGCGTGTGATCCAGTTTGGTGCGACCTCTGACTTTCTGGGTCGTCACTTTGTCGTCGCTCGTCAGGGTCTTCGCTGTCGTAGTCTTGGCCAATCGATGCCGGACCGTATACGGGCGCAAAGTGGTCTCATTCAAATATTTCGGCGGTCTCGGTGTGTTAGGCCCGTCGGTATGAGAAACCGGTTTGCGTGAACGTGATGATGTTCTGTTTTGACCGGACGCGGCGGAATGAGTTACCTCATGTTTCGGCGTCTCGGGTCGGATTAAAGTCGGCCGAGTTGGTGGGGTTCCGAAATCCACCAGGACCGGTATGGGAATTTTACCGTTGACATGATTTTTCACCGTTTGGTCGTAGGGCGCTTTCGTGGCAGACGACAATTCATTGTATTTATTTGTGGAAATTTCAGTTCCATAATTGTCATATTTCAATGGTTGTTTGGGGTTGAAATTCGGGTTCTTTTGATGATTGAAGTTCTCGTTGACGTCATCTATGTAAACGTCGTCGACGTACTCCTGGTAATTTTGCGCCATCGGCGGTCTCTGAGGTTTGACTTCGGAGCTGGGCATATACTTCGACTTGACAGGTGGCTCGTAATAATATTGATCATCATTATCGTAATAATAGTCATTCATTTCTGGTGAAGGCTTTGGAATCGGTCGCTTTTTCAGCGGTGCAGATGTTGTCGATCCTCGAAAATAGTTAGTGTTCTGATTTATATTGGCGATAGTACTTGGATATGATTGAATGAGTGGTCGATATGTAGACGAAAAGAAGTTCGCTTCAGTCGGCGATATTTGAACTAAATTTGGATTAATAATAGGTCTAGGAGATGGCAATATTTGATCATTTGAAATCTCTTTATAAGGCGTTAATGCGGTTGTTGAATAATAAATACCGTTTCGCGTTGGATTTGCAGATATTTGTTGTTGGTAAACTAACTTTCCATTTTGTGGGTTGTTGGCAGGTACCAAATAAGGATTTTTCGTTACTGGACTTTGTGGCTGGGATTGTATTATACGTGGAGAATTGTTAACAATTTGTGGACTCGATGAAGGAAACACTATTGGGCTCTTTGTGGCATGTAAAAATTGCTTTGGTACTGATGGATTTACAGATTGTGCTGAGTCATATTTGACGTTGTAAGGGATTTGTGGTGGTGGCCTTAAAATACCATCTAAAGTACCTTCGTAGTTGTAATTGACAGGTAACCGACGATTGTCTTCAACGGTAGGCTGGTTTTGATTTGGTTGATTTGTTGCTAACGAAACTTTATTTATTGGAACTAAATTATGCATACTATTTTGTTGTGGGAGAGGAGTTTGGAGTATTTTAGGTTGCTCAACGTACTGTTGTAAATGTTGAGGTTTTACTTGTACTGATTGTTCGTAATAATTTTCTGTAATTGGTGATTTATTTGTGTACTCGTTATTTCTGTTGCTCTTGCTTTCCGCTGGCCATGAAATTATTGACTTCGTAGGTACAGTAAATGGTTTGGGTGTACTCATTCCCTTGTAATTTATATTTTCTTTCGTAGAAGTTTCAAATTTCTGAATGCTAGGTGTACTTGCAACTTCTAATCCTGGTTCATTGACTGTTAATGAATCGTGTTTTTTTGGTTTATCAGGTGCTCCAACAACGGATAAGTGATCATTTCTTAATTTTGACAAAAATGCATCAAAGTCGAAGTTCGGATCAGCAAATGGATTTTTAATGTCAGCGTATTTATTGCTGGGATGAGTAAATTCATAAGGAGGTTCGGGAAAATCATGTTTGAAACTGTTATCTTGATTGTCGTTTTCTTCTTCGGAGGAGGAATCTTCGTTAGAATCAACTTCTTTACTAGACTCTTCTTTTGCTTTTTCTTTATACCCTTCATTAATTTTTTGACTAGGTTGACGCTCTATTAACTTGCTATTTGGTTTACTAATTTGTAAATTATGATTTTCTTTTTGCGAATTTTCATTATTCTTATCATCCGCCCTTTGTTTATTTTTTGGTCGAGGTGATCTCATTAAGACTGGTTTATTAGTAACTATTGTAGTTTGCACAAAAGCAGAATCTTGGTAATTGTACATAGGTGATTTATTATCTGAGGTAACAGACAAAGGACTCGAAAATTGATTTTGCAAATCATTCTGAGTTTTTTGTGATTGCGCGTTATTGTAAAAACCACCAACTAAAAATGGATTGTTGTTTTTAGTTAAAGAAGAAATAGGTGGACTTTTAGTTATAATCTGTGTTGGTACATTCATGGGAGCATATAAGTATCGCTGATCGTAAGGATCAGGTAAACTAGGTTTGAAAGGTGTTTGGGAAAAATCAGGAAACTGAATTATATTTTCTTTTGTTGTATAAACAAGAGGCACATTAGAATTTTCATAGCTGTTGGAAGTATCAAATACAGGTTGATGCTGGTGGTAAAAAGAACTATGAAATGGATTGGTATTATACTCCGTTTCATCATATGTTTGCTTGTAACTAGCTCGTAATTTACCATCTTTATTTTTATTTCCATTTTTATTTGTAAGATATCTGCCTTGCCTAACTTGTCGCTTTCCTCTTTCAATGTCATCCATATTGTCATCTTTATATTCCTCTTCTATTGATTCTGACCGCCTTTCTATATCTCCTTTTTTTTCAGGGAAATAACTATTTCCCGATACATTTTTAAGATTTATATTAATTTCATCATTTGATTTTACACTAGAATTTTTAGGCACAATCTCAACAACTTCTCTTTTTCCTCTTGTACTCTGTACGTCAATTTCGTTGGTCTCAATGTCGTAATGGTCATTACGGTCAGTTACGTCGATTCTGTCCACGCTGAAATTATACAGCGTTAGTTAATTTTAGTTCATAAGTCAAATAATGTCTAGTCTTGTAAAAAAAAAATATTTATTTACCTATAAGTTTGTGGTGCTTGCGTTATGCTAGCTGTTCTTCTGTCATTTATGACTGTTCGCCGATCATCTACTTGAGTACCAAATGAGAAAGAACCTATTTTACCATTTCCTTGGGAAATTGAAGCGGGTATAATGTTGGAGTTTATATTTCGACCCGAATTAATCTGAGAAGAATATCCATCTCTATCACGCTGTACTTGTCCAATTGTCGACGGCTGACCTCGATAAACGCGTTGTTGTCGATCGCTTTCGATTTCCTCTATAGGTGGAAGGTCGTCAACTTCAGAGTACAATAGTTCTTGCTGAAATTTCAGTAAAAGCAATGAATATCAGAACTACATAAACGCAGAAAAATAAACATACTTAATATTCCTTATTTTCTTGATTACTTGAACTCAATAAAATTTGATACTCCATATTTATAATACTTCAAATAGAAATAAATAAAGGGAAATAATAAAAATATTAAAATTATATTGTCGTCTACTGGACTTAGAATATGCCAAATTTACACGTTTCTACACAAAGAAGTCCGCCTATAATTTATGAATATAAGTTTTAAGTTAGTTTGCGTAATGACTTTTATCAAGTATGTATCTCTTTCGAACGTAGGTCGGGAAACAATCAGTCACACAATTATGTTGTAATTAGCCCTCCGCGGCTTCACCCGCGTGGACATAGAACGTGTTTCTCCATCTTTTACATGAACAGACTTTACTGTCAATCCCAATCCCCGTCCCGCTTTCAATTCTGATACCTCTTGCCGTTCTAATTACAAAGCCAGGATGAACACTAGTACCAAAATAAAATATAGGTTATGTTACTTTGGTATGAAAGAAAATATTTCATTATTTTTAAAATAAATATGTGTTAAATAAATTAATATTAATTTTTAACAATTATCAATACGTGCGCGAGAGTTTATAACAGTTGATGCGAGGTTTTAATTTATTTTCGTTGCGAATTACAATCCAGAGGGTGATAGAATAACATTTCTCTTGTCGTTCAACGATAAACTTAGACATTTATTTTTTTTAATACACTCGTCGTTAGGTTAAAACGATATATAATTGATATTGAATTTTAATCGAATATCGCTAGGGAATCGGCGATTTTTTTTGCAGTAATTCCAACCAATGGCCTCGTTCATTGTAGGATTTTGAAACTTTAATCTTCCATCACAATAGGTAATAATACAAAGAACACATGATTGCACTTTCTTATTTGCGATCGCACTTAGAATATACATTAAAGACGAAATGAATCCATCCATCGTGTATGAACGACTATGGGTCAGCGGTTAAGAGCGTCGTCTTGGAACCGGATGGTTTCGGATTAGGTCTTGACCCCTAGCCAATCCATCAATGACTTTTAACTTAAGTCAAATTAAAGCATACTCTCAGCGCGTGGTAGTATACGCTAGGTCGTTAGTCACGGACGCCGTCATCGTTATGGTACAACGGTGATTAGTAGTCCCCGACACGTACGCACCCCACAGACTACGCCAGACAAAACTACGCCCGATTCTCGCCTCTAGACTACCTCATCAGGATTAAAATAGCCATTTACAAGTGCTATATATGCTCCCGCCTGACCTATGCTGCACCGGCTTAGTATGCTCTTTGCTCGGAACTGCAGCGCCAGCGTCTTCAAACCCAGCAAAACATAGTGCACCGTATGATTGCAGAGGCCGGGTGGTTCGTCAAAAATGACGTAATCGCTAGAGACCTAAAAGTCGAATTCGTGGAGGAGTTCATCAAAATACTGACGCGACGTGCCTTCAATCGCGCAGATGCAGGCCCTTACACCTCATTACAAAACTGGGCACCTCAACGCGAGCGACAGCCGAAAGGCTATCAGCTCCAACGAGACCTATTGTCCACTCCTCCCAACGAGGATAAATTGTAAGCTGAAAGACACCCATCGGCAGACGACAGTCGCCATACCATGACCCGAGAGGGCAGTGTCCCTCTTGAGATGATGCCTTATAGACTTATAGCCGCACCTGCATCCGCAGCAGGATGTAGAGGATCCACGAACGAACCCCACAGACCTCCCGAACTCCTCCGCGTTAGGTTAGGTTATGTCCGAGCCCCTCAAAGTGAAATTAATAAATCGTGAGAGCATATGCATCTGCAGAGTAAAGTCATCAACTAGGGTATTCTTTCATGGACATGAATACTGTAGTAGTAATATATATCTCTCGTAATTTTCGAAAATGTATTTTTTAGTTAATTTTAAACTGATTAATTACGCTCTTCGGTTGTCCTCGGGAAGTGATCACGGGTTTCGGTTGGGCGCGCGGCGGAGGCGGCGGAGGCGCTGGAGCACGGCGGGGTGGTGGTGGCGGGGGAGGCTCACGTTCATTGTAACGCTCGACGTCGCCACCCACTGCGCTGGCGCCGGTCACGTCACAGCCTACGTTACGTGGCCAATCGCAAGTTTGGAGCTCGTGGCTGGAAATTAGAAAGATACATTTATTGTATGATTTAATTTTTTAATGAAATCATTGATTTATTAAAAATTCATAAATTAATCTAAACGGATAAGAACAGACATTTTTAATTTTCATCATACTTGTGTCGAATTTGTGCCCAAAATAGCGATTGGAATCCATTGTTTGATACTGATCCGGCCATCATCAGGTCATTGTTTATGCGGACGTGGATTGTACTCAACAAAAATCAATATGAAAAAACAGATTGAAAATTGTAGCTATATAATTGGTTAATCTCGGAGGATGCGAACCTGATAAATGTTTTTTTTTTCTGCGACAAAGAAGTAAATATCTTTAGAAAATGATACGTGAGTGAAAAATCTTGGAAATACGTAAACAAACGACATTATTTACTAACATCAATTTTTACATGAAAAAATCGTAAGAATATTGCACATTTTATCAATCAGGGTGCTAATAAATTGAAATTAAAAACTTATAACACCCTTACTTTATTCGACAATCGAAAAGATAAATAAAATCAACATGTATTTTTTCATTCAAAAATTAATTTATTACTCTTGTAAATTATGTGCTATCCCGTAACTGAATATTATCTCAATAATTCTCAACTAACAGCAAAATTACTACCCATAAATTATTGACATACCAATTGTTTACAATCAACACAATCACACGATTCAAAAGCGCTATATTTTGTGTTGGATTTATAATGCACAATTGTTTTGCAATTGAATTGGTATTACCGTAAGACAAGTTGAACGCTACATTGATTTTGAATTATCACCTATGAAAATTTGAAAATTTTCATAAAATTGGAAAGTAACTGTTGTCACCACGATTTTAAAAATCGAGTTTTTACCGGATCTTAATGTTTTAGTGTCCTATGAATGTATTTCGACCATTTTCCGAGTGATATCTTTACGTCTCTATATGAGTGTGTGCATGCATGCGTGCGTGCGTGCGTGCATACGTGTGTATATGTAAACCTATCATGTTTAACTAATTTCGACTGACAGATTTTATGGAATCTCAAAAATAAAGCTTCCAGAATAATATTTTTTCGAAATAACTTTTAGGCTGCTTTACCGATAGACACCCATATCTAATCAGGTCTTTTCTCCAAACAATTTCATTAATTGCCGCAAACTGCGCAAAAATCGGTTTATTGATTTAAGAGCTATCCTTGAAAGAAAAATTTCTTACAAAGTGTTTTTTACAATATTTTATAAATTACTATACCGGTATATTTCAGTTCAGTTTAGTTTATTCAGTTGCTTCTTTTGAAACAGCGTCAATTGTTGCTGATTTCATCAAATTTATTTTTTTACAATATATTATAAATGGCTGTACTGATAAGTTCTAAAATCTGTTCTCCTTAAAAAAAAATTGTTCTCCGTCGAAAACAACGTCGATCGTTGTTAAATTCATCAGAATTGGTTGATTTTTTCCAAAAATATCGATATATACTAAAATCTAACCAGACATTCTTCATTATGAAAACATCGATTATTGTAAGCTGCATCAAATTCGATGGGTTTACCCGAGAAATGTCGTCAACCGTAAAATCCAAAAAGTGGGTTTATACGAAAGCATTGATGGGCTGATGTTTGGTACTTGGTCATTGTTGTGTATTTAACAGACTGGGTCAGATGCTACAAATCAGATCAAAATCAAATAGTACATCCAAAGTATTATAGGTGAAAACTAAAATAAAATCATTTTTTAATATACACGAATTATTGATTATACATACATAGGTAGATCAAATAGATTTAAACGTATTAGAACTATGTTTTTGAGCTCGGAGAGCTTGAAAAAGCAAATAATATCCATTTTTTGAGCATGATGAGCTCAATAATTTACTGCTTCTTTAAGTATTTTTAACACTTTGACCTCGAAAGTAGTAAGAAATTTTAGTAGTCGCCCGTTTTACAGATTTTTTTATTAAAGTAGTAGTTGTAGAAATAGTAGCGTGTTTTAAAATACTACTTTAAAACAAGTTAAAGCTCCCCCTAAATATAGAGCGAACTTTTCTTTGAAAGGGTAAAACAATTTTATTTACTGCAAAGTATAAAGGCAAACCATGTTTAATTTCATTAATCGATCAGGATTAACAAAGTTATCGAGTAATTTTTTTTATAAAATCACACCCATTTCGCAGAAGGGCAGGCAGAGATCACATTTCCACGTACACGTTCTTTGTATATCGTTTTTGCTTCACTGACATTCGTTTTAATACAGTAGCGTCGATTTTGGGAATTTAAAATTTGGCCCCTTTTTTATATTCCAAGAACTTGATCTGTATAAAAATTTCAAGTTTTTTTCTACATCAGAGGAAATTATATAGTTTTCCAAAACTTTGTATGAATTTTTCATTAATGATAATTTAAAAAAAAAAACGTACTCTTGAACTGATATAACCGTGACATGAATATTAACCATAAAAATTGGTTGTCTGTAAAGTCTGTTTACGAGCGATAATTTTACGTGATAACTTCATATGAAAACATTAACGAAAAATTGCATACTTTTATGAATTGAATTGAATTATTATCACTTGCCGCAATTGTTGTTGTAATAAACAATGGAAACAACATTAACTTTTCACTTCACTTTATAAACAGTTGACAAAACAGTTCACTTGTAGGTTGTGTGCGGCACCTGTTTCTCTTCTACTCGGACGCATCGGCCGATGCAGTGTAAAAGAGATCGCTTGTTCCGCGCTCTCGCTCGCACGCTAGGCTCAGGCGGAACGCAACAATGAGTCATGCTTTTTCGTACGTGCAGCCAGCGTTCATCGATTTATAAGATGTTGTCACGTCAAAAAATTGAGAGAAAAAGATTAACCCGCCCATCTTGTGCTGTCGGCATACTTTATATGGAAAGTAATTATATCATTTTTGCGGCTCTTATTTATATAATTTTCCCGATAAAACAATACATTGATAAACACTGTAACGCATTTACACCACTAATTAATGTGTATCTAGAGTGACTTCTCACTAGCGCCACTTAAATTAGCCTAACCATGTAAAGCAATATAAATGTCTTAGATGCTGTTTCTATAAAATATATCTCGCTGCTGAATACAGCCATACCGTAAGTACATACAAATTTCGAAAATGAACCATTACTCCACTCCCCTCCTCCATCAGACATCCAAAAGGCCGGCAACGCATCGGCGACCCTTCTCGAGTTGCGAGTGTTCATGGGCGTAGATGACCGTCTACTCTCTGGCGGCTGCCATGCTCGTTTGCCGATCATAAACGCTACAAAAAAAATATCGCACCTGTACATTAGACCACCGGTGCAAGACTCGAGCAGCGCGCCGCCGAACACGCACACATAGTACAGCGTGCAGTCTTCGGGGTGAGGGTAGTAGCCGAACTCCTCGGGGCAGTCGAAGTCGGCGTCGCGCTTGATGTCCGCCGCCACAGGCACGCTCCTGATGGGCCCCGAACGCTGCCTGGACCGCTCCGAGTGCGCTGCCAGCGAACCTGCACATCGTTCAATAGATTTATCATATAGCAGAATATACAAACATTGTATAATATACACAAATTGCGAAGCATTGGATGGTAGGTGGTCACGGCTGTCGATGAACACCATCAATCTCAGAGGAAACGTTAGTGCGTAGCCAGTTATTTTAAAAAGGTGTACGCTCGTTTCTTGAAGAAACCCCTTGACTCATCATAGGAGATACAGCTGATAGTAAATAGTGCGATTATTCGGTGATTGGAGAATTCCAATACGCTGATGATAATTATACTATATCGCCGTTGTTTCTACTTCCAAATAAGCACATGTTAAATGATAAATTAATCAAAAGTGTTTTACACTATTAAAAATGTATAGTTCATATTGTTATTAATAAACATCTTAGTGACTGTCTTTCGAACGACAATTTTAAATTTTGATAGAAATTGTTTAAATTCTTAATTCTTCTTCTTACCGCAAAGCAACTTGTTTACTCGATTAATCATTGAGTCGGTGCAATGATTTAAATCATTCAAATTGAAGCATTCGAATGCGTTCGAGTGCATTCGATCGCGTTGAATCTAATGCAATCAAGTTTGAACATTAGAACCTAATGCAACTCGAACCATTCGAATATATTGCGTATTAGACTTATTAAAAAAGTAGGTATTTTGGGACCACTCGGTAAAGCATTCAAATTCAGCTATTCGGTAATTCCCATATAAGAAATATTTATGAACATTTCGAAAATTGTGCCCCAGGTTGGCACGACAAACGTTTCCTAACAGTATTTGATATCCCGAAATCGGCTTCACGATTCAATATCTATGATTAATTTATTAGGAGTCGTCCATTAAAAGGTTAACCTTCAATGGAAAACCTGTGGGTTCTACTTTTTAGTTTATTCCGTAGATGAGTTTTGATGTTAGCAAGCAAGAATCCGTTTGTACTGGTATTTAGTGACATTACTAAGATTAATTATAACGTATCCACATTATATGTACTTAGATAAATATTGAAGACAAATTTTACAGACATCTTTAATTAGGGTTTTATGGGCGTAGGTTACAAATTCTAATTAAGGAATGGAAGACCATCTCTCCATCTGTACATTCGTCACGAATCTATACTTCATAAACGATAAGAGACATAACACGGCATGAGTAATGATGAATAACAGAAATGGCGTAGAGCCAACAAAAACAGTCTATAATGAAATTAAAACACGTCTTTATTACATTCACATTATAATCATTTGATTTCGTGTAAAGTAGCACTACAGCAACTCACCGATGACTCGGTAGCTCTGATTTAGATAGCGCTAACCTCCTAAAATAGAATAAGTTAATTTAATAACTAATAAATTTGTTTAATCGATATTCGACGTTCAATAATGCCATAACGGAAATTTGTATATTTATTTCCAATGTTAACATTCAATTGCCACTTCACTAACACCATATTTATGTTATTTACATAATAATATAGAATACACATATTGAATACATATTTCTCACATTAGGCGTATTCATGGCGCGTCGATTAGCGTGCCAAGTGTGAAGTGCGCGGTCGGCTCTCACAATGCACAACAATACGTAACAGAAATTTCTGAATCGGATCGAAATCTATATCTAACCTATATCGAATAAAATTGTCTTTTTTTTTTCTTTCAAACACCGCCGTTGCAGCTGTTAAGACGATGTGGGAGGTAGACGATGGAACTCGTTGAATGAATTGATTTAACAATCAACTTGATGACTTGATGAGCTTCCGCCGCTGAAGACGTTTACCGTTTTAGGAGCGAGCGCTAATATTATATTTATATACATAAGTGCTGTAGAGCACCTGATTGAAATCTAACTTAAGTTTGATATGCGCCAGTCAGAGGATAACTGACAATTCGAAATTCGACATAATTAATAAACGAATTCGATCATAGACCGATCATCCGGTCAATGGAAAACGCCACACCTTACATCACAAAACAGGATAATGCAAATGTTAAACGCTAAAGGAAATACCGAACGCCAAGCCGAGCGAAAAGTGAGTACATAATTTTGGGACAGTCGGTGACTTATTTTTTATGACGCAAATTTTTTTTTGATGATGAACTAAATGACGGCGCAGAAACAAATATGGATCAACTTATTGGAGACAACACCGGCAGTGGATACGTTCCGATCCACAAAACATCAGTAATGAGATACGTAAATTTGAAAGTTCTTGAAAACAGGCGTACCGTTACCTCAGTGCCTTGCTGTGTAATATCGCGGCACAATCTCGAACTTATGAAATGGATCTTTGAAATATAATCGTTCATACGGGAACATAAGTCACATGTAAAAGCTATTCAGGTTTTATATATCTCCTGCAAATCTATAAAATATTTCGTAACATATATTTAACTTGCCTGGACTTATAAAAGTCTGATCTAAATCTCAATAATTTTCAGTCATTACATGTGAATTAATGTGAATATAAACATATAATTTGATTTTTTTTTCTATAGCATTTTAAGGGACAAATGAACTAGCGAGCCATCAGAGTAGGTGGTGACTGCCGCTACAGACACTAGCAAACCTAGAATAGTCATCTATGCATTGTTGGCTTCTTGGGTAAGAATAAGATATCTGATGGAGCGAAGAATGGGCTGATGGAGGGAAGAACGGGCTGATGGAGGGGACAGTGGAAAATACAGAGGAGAGAGGAGTGACGGAAGGAGAATGGGCCACCGATACACTTGCTGAATGAAAAACAACAGCGGAAACTATTTTTTCATGTCTGTATTCTATTGAGGGGGCGGTGTCTCTCACGTCAAGCATTTTTTTCTACGTCACATTTTCGTGCTTCAGCCAAGTTGACCACAGAATGGTTCTAGCATTTTTAAATTGCTTTTGAATTAATATCCCTATAACATTTTAAAGGACACTATTAAACGGACGGTAAGTTTTTTTTATATTATATCTTTATATTGCAAGCACACAGAAGAATCGAATGTAAGTTTGATCACAAAACACGATAAATTTTAAATGTTACGTAAACGTCATTGATAATTGCACTCCATTATTCTGAACAGAATGCTGAGAAATATAATCTGACAGCGGAGTCATTGGCTTCGAGGGGCTCCAATCGAAATCGATTATCTATAATTGATTCGCACTGATCACATCATAAATTTAATTTCGTGATTGAATGAGCAGTTCGATTTTAATTAGATCTCGGTTACGAAATGCATTGACGGCTATCTGTTATTTTTGCTTTAGCGCTTGTAAGTGTTAAAAGTTAAATAGGAATCGAGGCTAACACGTTGTTATGTAACGTTATCAATAAAACAAGTTTAAAAAAAGTTACACAAACAGAGTCCAGTTAAAGGACATACGTAGATTTTACACACTTTACATCGGCTGTCAACAAAATTACCACATGCAAGTCATTTCCTGCATCCGATCTGCTCCTGCGCAACATAAAAAAAACTTAACACAGCTCACTCGAAACCGCCAATCGCCTTGCAGTTGTGTTACACACAGGCCAGTATGCTAAGTAGAGAATTATGAATTTTATCACAAAGTTTCACTTATAGTAATTTTGTCACGTTCGCGTTGTGGTCACGAACTGTGTGGGATTTAGAGCAGCCAGCGACTCTCGCGCAATAGCTCGTGGGGAGTGCGGCGATTTCAAATTCCTTCGTTTTTGATTATAGAAAGATTAATAAGAGCATTTGTAGGCGTCATAGTCGAGACAATCTCACACAATTGCGTATTTTGCAATACACTACACGGAATGTTGCAACGTTCTTTAAATATAAGTTGAAGTTGGTAAATATTAGTATTTTACATATTGTACATACGAAATACGTCTGTAACTCCGTCTATTTTACGAACTCGGGTCGCTAGCCTTGGTTCTGAGAATATTAATGGTATTTTTCGTATTCCCTTCATCAACGTTACAATTAGGCTTACATTTTACTGAACAATTATCCGTTATGTGGTCTCCATGTATCCTTCTGAGAAATTGGCGCGACCTTATAAATAAAACTATATATTCCGAAAGTCAGATACAGTTACATTGTTCAAAATCGTATTTACTTTTGTTTTTTATTAGTTTAAGTACGTAAAATGCAACGGAGAAATAAATTTAAATTACTCACTAAAACAAGAGATACTAGCTAAGTAGTTTTAATAAACAACGATTCAGGTCTCCGCAGACGTCTGGTCGCCGAGTACCGCGGCAAGAGGCATCATGCTAAAGGAGTGATACTTGCTATTTGTTTTAAAACCAGATTTATGTGGCGAATGTCGAATAAATTGGAAACGGCATCGATAGCCGACTACCGATTCGTTGCCAGGGCAGCATCCACGGGTAGTAACTCTAAATTGTTTCTTTTGTGAATAGGTAAGGAAACCAAAAAAAGGGCCTTATTTTAACTTTAACAAGTACGAAGGCAACGTCTGTAGGTACAAACATAATATTTTTCTTCTATAATCACTAGAACTACGCCACGTAAGACGTGGATGTAGAATATTTTTCTCATTTTTTAAATTGAGCAATCTCACTTTCAATTATCATTCCGTTCCCGCTCCGGTTCTTAATTTGATTCCAGAGTTAACTTTTTCTTAAGATTTCGGTCTCATTCTGAATTCCAATCCCAGTCCTGTCATCACTTCCATGCCCAGTTTCACTCTCGAATCCGATGTTGATCTCATTTTCGATTAGGGTCACAATCCCGCTTTAAATTTCAATCAAGATACTATATCCATTATGCGCCCCGCATTTTCGTGTTCGTGAAATATCATTCTTATTCTATTATATTCGTGACTGTGTATTTCATTTTGGTGTTATAATTACAGTAGTGTTTGTAAAGTATACAAACACTCACGGTCTGATACCGACAGCGGTGTCTTCCTCGGTTTTGATCCCGATTTTATTCTCGGTTCTGATCTCATTGTCGCTCTAGATTTCTATCCACATCTGACCTTGGTTACGCTTAGACTCATGGGTCGAGTCTCATTACGATCTATAGGACCTATAGATAACCGACTATCACCATTATAAGACTGCTGAATTGAATTTCATGTTCGCTTAACAGCAAGTTTATCGAATGCTATAGCGCCGAGACTGTCCTCATGCCAATTCCGATAATCGGTTTCGTATCACTATAGGATTTATATAACTAACATAACAAATCAACTTATCAACTTTTATTAATCTTCCTATTAAACACAACACAATCCTATTAAAGCCGATCAAGTTGTTTTCGAGATAGGCTTGCATACATAAAATTGCTTTTAAGCTTTACTTAATAAATTGCTGTATTTCTTTTAAGAAATACAGTCTTTTTATATATGTAAGCTGCCTACGACCGCAATATATACAGAACCAATCCAGAATTTACCCATTCCCACTATGGATTCATACTAGAAAAAAGCTAGACAAAAATTTCAATACCTACAGATATGTGAGCGAAGCCGAGAAAAGATTACTATGCCCTCTGCAATATTATAAATAATAAATTAAAAAATTGGACATCACAAAACTTACGACTACGCCGCTAAAGTCGGGGGCAAATGTCGGATGATATAATAGGGAAGTGATAAATACAAAAATAAACACAAATACTAAAAATATGTTCCTTAATATTTATTAGCATTATAATTGTCACTTCGAATGACTCACCTCGCTGGTAGATTTCGCAACAGTTGTATTTCCGTCTGTACGTTCACATACCACTCCTTATTACATCGCTCATTTTCTGAAATATCTCAGCTAAAATTGCATCGCAACGCGTCGACAGGCTGCGCACGATTCGCTGCGAAACTGACCGCGCCATGTTAGGCGTTATTACTCTCATGGAGACCTATATTTTGGGCTTGTGTTACACATACCTAATGTGCAGAAAACGAATTCTGTTTGCGTGAAATCGTGTTATGGCTTGCTATGGACTGGGAGATTTACTTTCTGGTGGGGTCATATAAATGAGGCGTGAAGCCCTCATTTTACAACACAATAGAATAAGATATATACTATTTATATCTTACTATTGTATACACTTAAGCTGCTGAGCGTCGTAAGTACGCATATTCTTTTTTAAGTAAAACTTCTCTAGTCGTGACTTAAGAGTAACTTAGTTCTTTTTCAAACAAAAGTAACAGTTTTCGGACGGTGACATTTTCTTCATTACCAACCTAATATCTATACTTGCGTATAGATATATATTGGTAACACTGCGAATATACAACTGCTGTATAGTTAGATATTATTTACATGAATAACGTGGAACTGGCCCAAAATATTATAACCATACATTTTGTTGCGACTTAATCTTTGTGATTACAGTGCTTACTTTAATTGACAATTATTATATGAAAATTTTATAAAAAGACAAGTGCAATACAAATATACTTTTGAAACATTATAAAACAAATGTTGTTAGAAATTCATATGACTGAAATGGAAGAAAATTTTACCTCTTCATTGGTAAATAAACATAAAAATCAGCAAATTAATCATGATATGCGGCCTAAAAAAATGTAAGTTTTTAAGTACCAAAATTAAAAATGTAATTAATAGAATTAATAATTTCATTATACTAAAATTAAAAGTTAATCAATAAAATTTCTAATTTCATTATTAAAATCAATATTATATCAAAATAATTAAAATATTTTTCCTAATTTATCACTGTAGGTAGACAAAATACTATGGCAATTGATGCATCAAATAGAAGCACAGATTTTTCAATTATACGTAAGTGCTTCATCGTTAACTGGAATAACTAACCATCATTAAATTTTATATGTAATTCTATGTACATATATACGTACAATTTATATCTATAAAAATATTTTAATAGGTCCAAAGGCTCTCACAAGTACGGAAAAGTCAAAATTGCATTATCAAAGAAAATAAATTATAAAACGACATATTTAGTTTGTGATTAATCTTTTTTGGTGATATTTATCATAAAAGTCAAAGATGTTTACTTCGACCGCGCGTAAAGGTCACACGCACACGATTTTTAAATCTGACAACGTAACCTCTGCGTGGTGACTAAAACCTTAAATATATTTTTGTTAATTTCTTAGAAGCGGTGTCTAAGTCGACACATGCAGTTTTCAATTACTTTCTCGATCACGCCTGTAAAATTACCCGTACACAATCAAAACCATACCATAGACGAATTATGACACTACCTTTTCGCAATCGATTTCAAACCGATCGGCGTAAACGTCGCATTGTTCAAAGATTCCGCGTGTGTCCGAGCACGACCACGATATCGCAACTCGACCGCAGTTCATTAATCAATCGACGAATTCCCGCGGCCGGCACGCGATGCTTGTGCAACCGTAATCGCGAATAATTATCGACCTATTGTGGATCTACTCGTGATCTCCTACATCGATTATTCGCTGACGAAATACGTCCGCCGAACTGGAAATTTATGTTGAACGTCAATGAACAATCGACATACCGATATTTTAGTTTGGAACTATCATCAAAATCATTGATTATTTTACTAAGAGTTAAAAAACGAAATTGTAACTAACAACTACTTCAACTATAGTAACATACATTATTACCTTTACTATCTATCACAAGCTTAAAATTAAAGTGATTTAACGCTATATTACAGGGGTTTTATCATTTATTTGTAATATAAATATTTTATATTGAAAATAGACAACTTCTATTGCTTCGTTTATAAAAAAAATTACAACTACTTGAAAAACTTATTCCGCTCGTAATAAGTTATAATTTTTTGGTGTGAATGAAAATTTAAAAAATGACATGCATACGAAAGATTCATACAAACTGAACGACAAATCCATCGAAGTCAGGCCTTTCATATATAGATAGTTAACGTTAAAAAAGTAGCTCTAAAGGCAATTATTTTACATAACTATTCAACAATCTGTTGTGATAGCAATACGATTAAACTGAGTTGTTTGTTATTTTTATAACTATCTATGTAATATATGAAATGTTTGTTAAGATAGAATTTATTGTTTTTGATACTTTGTATTGTTGTAATACAAAAACCACGTGTTATATTACATACGTCGCATTTGAATACGATAAAATTGATCCAACTGACCAATAACCATCTGTACGGTAATGGCTCATCTATTAAGGTTCACTCGAACTTGCGTTATGAGTATTGACCACTTGCATTGTCAACGGCCAGAAACGACGAGAAAATCGTCGCAAGAAAGCCTTCACTTCGATAAAAGTACAAACGCGCATTCGGAATGGATTAAGTTCATAGTCCAAATTTGCTACGACTACGGATGGTCTTCACCGATGTGAGTGTGACGTCACTATTCGTAGGCTAACTTTGCGGTTGTAAGAACTTCGTGCGACTTGCATCGCCATCCACAGGTCGTATTAATAAACGTCACTCAAACGATGCGCCATCTCAAGAAGTAACGTGGGAGCGAGACATACGTTATTCTGTATGGCGAAACACTATACCTGTCTTGCTCTTTCCGCTTACAAGATGGAACGACGCACCAAATGTGCTTCATTAATACGACCCTAAATTGCTATCGTCTAAGCTTCAAAAGAACTACAACTTCGTAAAAATATTAGATTATTAAGTCAATCTTGAAAATAGAAATGATAGTAGAATTGATGTACTGGAAATGCGATGCGAGATTACGTATGAAGTGTGCTTGAAAGGTGGACTGTGGGAATAATAATGCGCAAGAGTGGTTTATAAGACGATGTGGTGATTAAATTAGAAAAAGGCATATTGATGTGGTTAGGCCACCTGGATGTAGAATGAGTGAAAGTGCCTTGACATAAAAAAAAGTAATTTTTTTACGGAGAAGCCTAAATTTTAGGCACCCGAAACTGATGTATTTGTATGTAACAATTGATGAATGTCAGGAAAGCAAAACAGATATAGTGAATGGTGGATTTGTGGAGTGTCTGTCGACCGCCCGGGAATATATGTTATCTTACATAATTTTAGATAGTTATTATAATATTAAATTATCTCTTAACTTTAACTGAAAATTTTAATTTCTATTATATCTTAAAAGGGCATCTTTTAACATAGACATTATAAGTTTTTTTTTAATAATTGAAATTTACATCAATTTTGTACTGTGTAATGGGATATTTGATTTTCCGTTCAAAAGTTTTACTATTCGTACAGTGTAAGCGGTCAATATGAAAAGCAATGTTTATTACAATTTGCGGTCGGCATCCAAACGTAGTCGCAGGTAAACGTGATTACATTTCGAAACATACCGGCTAATAGCTTGTCGATATCGCGGTTTGCGTCTTGGTTTTCTCATTTTCAAATATTAACAGTCTTGTTTTTATTAATATATTTACCTTCAGAGACTTTTTTACGTAGAATAATAATATGACGCAAAGAAAAAAACTGTAGTTTTGCGAATAAATAATAAACCTATTTAAGTGTTGATCTATTAAAGACTGTTAAATTCGGGAAAACATATCAATAAAGCTAAATGTAATGTGTTTCTAATTTTTTCAGGGTTAACTGAAAATCGGTACTTCAAAACTGGCCCGTCACAGGTTAACACACCGTAGGCTCCCCATAATATGTACAAATTTGAATTAAATCAATTTTTAATATTATTAAATTTTTTTTTTATTATTTCAATTAAAAGCTACTTAACGTATCAGTATGGGATGACCGGATTATAATCAAATTTTACATAGAATGTATTACGTAATTGGATATGGAAAAAATATACATATAAATACCAGTAAAAATAGCAATTTGTTAACATTACCATCAATGCTCAACGCAGGACCAAGATCTAATTTTATATCTAAGCGAGTTCAACAGCGGGTATATTTAAAATAAAAAAAAATCAAATTTAATTCACACCCAGCCAAGCGGACCGGTAGCGGCTAGTGTGTAATAAATCCGTAGTGAGTTTTCCATCTGCGTGCGTTCGTGTGACAAGCTAATGTCCTTAATGGCCGAATAATTTGTACAATTCACATCGGTTGACAAATACAAAAGATAATAATGTCAATTTTAAAATGCCCTTCGCGCGCTCTCTACGTGACTCGTGCGCAACTCGAGGGAAAAACGCTGCTCGGCTGCTCCATCGACGTGCGACTACTGAACGTTTATAGTAGTTCTTCGTATGGCTTCGGTTATGTGTATGCAATGTTGGTCTACCCTATGTTGGTAACGAAGCGTTTTCAGCTTGTTTGAAATGAGTTATTGTAATAATTTGCTATATTAATCAAGCATGACAGTCGGAAGGAGATTAGAACGAAAAATTATCACGTGTAAAAGGATAAAGAGAGCGGAAGCTAGTGCAACATAGTTTTTATATTGCACTAGCATTAATTAATTGACCGGTCTAATTAATTGACCGAATCTTACTCAAAACATCCTCGAATTTCGCAATTCAGTTTTTAATGAATCCCAATCTCTTATCAATTTTTGAATTATTAAAAAAAAAGATTATTATTACCAATGGCAATGAGAACGCTATAATCATATTGAAACTCAAATTATCAACAATAACTAAATTGGCATATGGTATATCGCAATAAATGACACGCTTATTAAGGAATATAATCACTATGTACTAAATACGGATCTGGCGCACACATAATGCGATGCAAAACGTTGTATGTGCGTAGGCGATATTTGCATTTCACCTCTGCTCTTGAACCCATTTACACCCCCGCGCTCTCTCCGGAATGTGTGCGCGGACGCACCGGCCTGGCGACAGCGCACACGCACACGGGACATCCATAAAAGTGACTCGTTATAGACACGCAATGAAACGGAGTATTACAATGTAGGCAAAAAATAAAAAATACGTAATTGGAAAATTTATGCAGGTATTTAAATCCTCTTAAGCTCAGAGGGATTTTAATGAATAAAATAATGTGTTACTGGTATCAGGCGAGCATTTAACGGGCACTGC
Source organism: Eumeta japonica (assembly GCA_005406025.1). Taxonomy (NCBI): domain Eukaryota; kingdom Metazoa; phylum Arthropoda; class Insecta; order Lepidoptera; family Psychidae; genus Eumeta; species Eumeta japonica. The sequence continues at coordinate 323,493 of BGZK01000411.1, forward strand.
AAATTTACATGTTTTTTCTATATATATACCTATTAACCAGTTTCTGAAGACTGCCTTCGTGGATATATAATCTTTTACTTTTTAAGATTAACATACAGACAAATATGCACATAGACGGACAAAGTAAATTTTGATACATTGTTGTTAGAATTTATGTAAATAGTATAGTACTTTTCTTAAGATTGTTTTTAATTCTGAATTAATTCACAGCCGTGAGTTCAATTATATGACTTTTTGAAAATAATAATTACATGTAAATATACATTTGTTTTACACATATATAAAATATACTTAAAAAAATACCAAACGCATCTTTTTAATTGTTTTCAAATCCCCTGAATAATAAAATTCGATGATAAAGACTAATGGAAAATGCTTCATATAGAACTAAACTTTCTTATTTGATCTATGTAAATATAAATTTAAATTAAAACTTTATTTTATCGCCAAACTTATACTCTATGCAATAGCCCTATTTATTGATAAAACATAACACCTAAGTATCATCACTAAATTACATGTCTTGAAAGATAAACTCCAAACCAATATTTGAAAATGAAAACAATACAAAAAAAAAATGTTTATTTTTCACATTTGCATACCAAAACATTAAAAATCACAATAAATCGGAGACGGCCCTACGCCCTCAGAGACGAACACGCCCATGCGGTGACTCCCGAGATCTATACATGTGCGGGCACTTTTATCCGACGACAGTGTTTGTTCAGCTGGAGACGCCTGTTTATCGTATGAATAAAGGTGACAGTGCGCAAGAGTTATGTCTAAAATAAATGTCGCGCCGTGAAGTATCGCGTGGTAGGATTTGTGATTATAATTCTCAAATAGATATGTTAACTCGAGTGAATGCGGTGTTTGTTTTAGTTAAAATTTCATCTAAAGACGTCACAATTTATTCTGTTTGTATTTTGTATTATAGAACGTACTTAACAATAATATAACCTTTAAAATTTTATTGTGTACTCGTGTACTTAAATTTCATATAATTTGCCAAGCTACTAGGGATCTCATCATCGAAGCCTTAATAGACACACACTGAATGGTCATACGTTTAATGGTCACACACCAAATGGTCACACACCGCTTGCAATACCGCACGATTATGCATCCAATACAACTGAATCATAGCATATTGAACCGAGTGAGGTATTAAATAGACAAAATTAAATAATATTTTTCTAAAACTCTTCACAACAATCTCAAAAGATGTGTTGATGTTTTTGAATTGGAACAAATATTATTTGAAAATTAATTTTAACTATTCTTACTGCTGTTGGCTTTCTATTGACCTTCTATCTGTTGACATTAGAGTGACATTGGCAGAATCGCTAAGGGACCTTGAGTTCTTAATCATATATCTAATTAGGGATTCCTTACAAGTGGGTATTAAAGATAAACATGTATAAGAGTAAACCATGAATCACGTCAACGTCGTTCGTGTTGTCTGTTAAATTATAACTGCAAAGTTTTTGACAAATTTACCTATCTAGAACAAACGCATCTATTGTGCTAAATTCTCCATGATCACTGCAGTCGGTGCAAAAAGAGCGTTTGACATAATTTTTATTATATCTATACTCATTTTTAGATAGTTTTTTTGAGAAACTCTGCTGAGGCCTTTGAACATTCATCAATTTCGCAATCATGACTATATCTTTAACAAATCTCAGACGACTGATGTATTCGCCATTAATCTTTATGCCGCATCCTTTCCTATCCTGGTATGGTGGATTTTGAAGAGAGAACATATATCTCTGCATCACACCTCTCTGCAGTTCGATCATATTTATTTTGTGCTTTTAGTCCGTACACAGACTGACATAGTGGCGTGGTTGCACATAAATACGTGTATAACCATGCCATTGCATGTACGGTCACAACGTAGACCGACATACCAAAGTCGGTCTATGTGCCAATGCTAAATAGAATGTAGTACCGCCGGCACCGCCCAGTTTTAGGTTGAATCAGACGCCTCTTTGCAGTCCAGGTATCATAAGCCCATGCTGCTTAATGCTGCTAATATTAAAAGCGTTACTGGTCGCTATTGCCACTTATATGTACTTTCCGACATTTTATATAATTAGCCGAAGTGTATAGATGTGGTAGACATTGACAAATCCTTTTTGAAAACCGGCTTGTTCTGATGATCTAAAGTCGTAGAAACTACGAGTAAAGCGGTCAGTGGTAACTTTCGAAAACAACTTACATATGTGGCCGAAAGCGTGATAGATTTATAACTATTTGATAATGTGAGGGTGAGGTGATTTTCTCCTTTTCTGGAGAACAGCACCTCACCCTTGCTCCACGTTGCAGATGTTATACCTTTGATTACGGCGGAATCGAATAACTACTGAAACATTATAAGTACCGGTTTTCCATTCACTCTCAGAAGTTCATTCGTAATTTGATCTTCACCCGGTACCTTGTTATTTGTCGGTCGTTTGAGGGTCATAACAATCTCGTACGGGCTGACGTACGAGCTATCCTTTGTATAGTGTAGGATCAGTTTCATTTATATTTACATTGCGGCACTCTCCCGCTACAAAGAAAGCATTAATATTTTTGCGTACGCGCTCAATAAATGTTTCGTAATTAACACTAAGAACGTCGTTTTCCTCAAAGTGAGCTTTTACAGGCTTTCTTTAATTTTATATTATAAATAACTTAACAAGGAAGCTAATCCTAAAAGGAAGCTAATCATAAAAGCGGTAATCCCAACTAGAATCAAAATCAGTTCACGGCAGAAGTTAATTGTGATTGTTTTTGCATTTTTTCAACATTTTGAGATTAATTTATACTTAACACCATATTACCTTATAATTTAATTCATTTACTTCATATTTTTATTTATACTCATAACAAAATCACCATAAAGCGATTTTTTCGAGAGTGAAATAAAAATAATACAAAACCACTGGATGAATGGTTTCATAAGCAATTTCTTCAATGAAAGTCAATGAGGTTGGTATTCCAAGTAAGTTACAATTTACGAAAGAGGCATTATTACAATTAAACGATCTTTCATCTCACAATAGATTAAGCAATCTCTTTTTGTGTCTATGGTAATGCCTAAAGCACAGTTTCACTGAGTCAACTTATTCATCATCCTCAATCTCCTTATATTGACAAGTAATTGGACGAATTTAAAAAACGCTTCGTTTCCTTTGCGCTTAGCAATAACCTACTAGCGTCCTTATGCATTAACATCACCTTTGTTCTAGCATCCGCCACTCATTGCGACCCGTTGTTTACCCTTTAACCTGCTACTACGGTATGCACATTATGCATTCTCTCGCACAAGCACCCGAGCACACAAACCTTCACTTTGTTGTTTACATACCTAATGACGGTAAGCTTTGGTACATAGACTCGAAGATTGTATTGCAACTCTCTTAGTTTCTATTCACTATTGTTCATATTAACCACGCTTCTATAGCCCTGTTCCTGAATTAAAAATACTGAATAGTATGATATATATTTTATATTTTTTTTTATTTCTCGCTAATGAAAATGGAATTAATAGAAACTAGAAATTATTGTTTTCGTCGCCATTTACGAAGATCGAACTTTCATTAGATGCTGACGTTTTAATGTCTGAGAAATTCATTGTAACAGTTAGGATGATGTTTTTCGACTTGAACCGGTCAAACACATTTCAAAACATTCATAGAAAAAATTAAAGCATTTTTTTTTTGCATAATTTTGAAACCGACGAACCGATAAATTACAAAAATTTTTCCTCCTAAAACTACGTTGACATTTGAATGTCAAAAGAAAAACGATTTTTGTTTTCAAATTATTTCCAATTGACTAAGGTCAAATTCAGGCATTTTTCGAATTTATCGAACTCGAAAACATTGAAAACGTTTTCAGTCATTCACGGTCAAAGGTTTTAAGCAAAACTTCAAGAAAATTTTACACTCATCGCGTAAAACTCCATTGCATAAAATGTTGATAAAATAAAAACTGTAAGCTGTTCAAGCTCATGACAATCTGAAAGGGAAATTTAAAAGAATGGCCTCTATTCAACATTTGACACATTTTGCCGCTGACAGGAATTGACTGCGGCTGAAGTACTAAAATTGGCCGGCGCGAGCGGTGAAATGCCATATTCTCACAGACGTGAACTAACAGCTTTCTCTGTTGCGTTCAGTCCAGTAAATGAAAACTCCGGGGACCAACTTCCTCTCCATCACCCGACTACCCTCTTCATCACCCATTTCCCCTCCATCATCCCATTCTATCCTCCATCAGATGTTCTATTTGTACGTTAGTGTCCGATAACTCACTAGTGACTCTTCTGAGGTTGCGAGTGTCTATGGACAGCTGTGACCACTCTCTGCTGGTATGCACGCTCGTTTTTCCCTCGAAAACACTATAAAAGAAGTCGCGGGCAATCGTTATTCAAATGTACCGTTCTATTATTCAACAGGCATTGATACCGTTCATGTCACATCATCGTTAAATATAATTGATTTTCATTTTATTATTGCATCCGAGCATACGAAGCCGCGGCTAGTGTCTTGTCTTAATGCAGGAATATTGAAGCCATAACTTAAACTAGGCACAGGTTCCAACACTAACGACCAAAAGGTAAAGACACCATAAATCGCCGCCCACAGAGGTATCAGAGCAACGTTTATATTCCACCACCTTCTAGACTAGCCTTTTATGGCCGAATGGAAAAGGACGTTAAATTGTTTATTTAAACACAAAAAGAGTTCGTATATGGCTTTTATGATTGTATTGCAGTTTAACTAATACCTGTTTAAAGTTAGTCAAGTCAGGGCGTAAATAGATATGATGTGTTTATCGTTCGTAATCAGAAAATTTAGAAAATAGATTTTTCACTAAAGCTTGGCAGCTGTAATACGTTCGGCGTTTCGCTCAGAATGATACAAATTATATCCGATCTCGATTGAAATTGCTATCCCGATCCTGATCAGAATCTCAAAATCCCTTTCTCGTACCGATCCCATTTGTACCAGGTCTTCAAACACTTCATTATCGAGGCATACCCTCTCAAGATCTCTTTATTACATATTGAGAGCGTTCGACTTTGACCCTTCCGAGTTCGTAAAACGCGGGTCGGGGCCTACTAGCGACCGCCGTCACCGTCCGTGACTGACGGCTTAATGTGTATCCTGAGACACGGAACGTTTCGTTTAATTTGACTCGAGTTAGAAACTGACCGATCGATTCGATCGTTACCGTGATCGAACCCGATAACCGCCACCATTCCCATATGTTATGACATGCATTAAATAAGCCGATGTAATTTCTGTGTACCGTATTCCTTCGTATTAGTTAGTATGAACTATATGTGCACATGTTATTTCAAATTGACCGCCCACATTCTCTTGTACAAAGGCCGCACTAACGAAGCACACTTAAGTACGCGTTCCATCTTAAGAGTGGAATGAGCAAGATATATAATTTTATATACCAAAACAGTATAGAAAATAATATGTGTTTCGCGTTACTTAATGGGATAAAGCATGATTCTAATGGGGTTTATTAATACATACAAAAGTCACTATCATTGTACACTAAGAAGTAAATGCAAACCGTTACTTTGTGTTACTATAACTGGAAATTAGGTTTTGTAAACACTAATAATAAAGTTTCGACAAAATTATATATATAAACATAGTCTAAATTTCTTCATGGTTTCGAAAATGTATTATTTTCCGTTCTATATAAATGATTTCATTAATGGTATCTCAGGTTTACATTGCGTATAACTTTTGAGGAAATTAATTATGTGTGCTTCATTTTCGCGTTGGTGAACGACGTACCCACAAATCCTGAGAACGCCGCTCTTTGCCGACTCCGACGAAAGCAACAATTACGACTTAGCTAATTCGCATAAAACAGTTAAACTTTCTATCTGCTAGTTACAAGCCATAAAACACTTAAATTCTCTACCTGCTAGTGCAAAACGCATTATGAGCAGTTCAGAAGCTACGTGGAAATTATTGTACGCAATCAAGGCATACAGATGCATTATGGTTTTTGTTTTATACATTACTATAGTGGTTCTACAATATAAAAGATTTTAAACGTAATTTTTAAAATACTGCTCTCCGGTATTCTAGGTATGACAATTTGAAAGGAGCTGAGTACTTTTAAAATTATTTTTAAATAAAAGTGTAAAATATGTAATACGTATATGTGTTTGAACTTAAAAATATAAGTATATATTTGGCTTGAAAACGAGCATCCATCGGTGAGTCTGGCTTTGACCGAACCGCTAAGGAGCCACCGAATGGATTTAGATGGTTTTAATGCGGAGTTTCTTAAAGGAATTTGCATTTACAATAGCAAATTTATATGCAGAATAAATTGCTCTACAATATTGGTAAAAGAAGAAATTGTATACAGCTGAACAGCATATTACAAACGACTATGCAAGATCCAATGTTGGTATTTAGTATAAAATTATTAGATTTTAATTAAAAGTGCGTGCTTGCGTTTTAAATAACGCAAAACGAACACACGTCAGTGTCTCTGCAGAAATATTTTAGTTCATAATGAAAACTATTTATTGTGTAAAATATCGCGTACACGATAAAATTCGGCGATCTTCTGAAAGAAACTACCCGCAGAAAAAATAACATATGAAAATAACCATAAATATTTTGTCTTTTCTTTGTACTTCCTATTGTGTTACATCCTTTCCTTTATATTGTCTGTTTCTAATTTATTAGTGTTATAGACTTAAAAAAATATTTTTTTTTGTAAGTAAAGTCGCGTTTATTGACTTATTCATTATAAGTAATAAAAACAGAAGTCAGCTAAGTAACATTATTCTATGCGAACAAGGACAGAAACCACGAGCAGTGGCAGTGTTTGACGTAAATAATACGAGGCAAAGATGTTTCAATTACTCCTACGTATAGTAAATATATTCCTTTGAGTTGCATTATAAAAGTTGTAAATATTTATTGACCTTTAACATCATTCTATAGCTCCTTCTGTATTGATATTTTTTTTTTCATGAATCAGGCTTATCCTCGTCATTATTTTTGCACGAGCTTGTATATTTTTCTTATGTGCGATAAAAGCCTTTTGACATTTAAAAAAGTAAGTGATGTAATTCTGTAATTTCAGTAGTTTTTAAGGTTCCGTAGCTAAAATGGCAAAAAACGGAGACTCATGTCCATCCGTCCGTCTGCATGTCACAGACATTTTTCTCAAAAACTACAAGAAGTATATCGATGAAATTTATAGTATTGTCGTTATACAAGACGTTATTTAATTTGGCAGTTAAATAACAAAATAAATATTTCTAGGGGGGCACTCCATACATGTAACACAGGCTGAAAAAATTTTTTACAGCAAACACTAATATGTAACACATATTTGGACAGTTGTTTTAGAATGATTTTTAAGTTTCTAAGCATTTTTTTTGATTAAGTGAATATTTCGGAAATAGTCACCCCGAACTTATTAAAAATTGTGACCAATTTTTTTTCCATCATATATCCAAAAACAGTAAAAAAAATACAAAGGTAGATAATGCTTAATAAATGCTTGTAACAAAAATTATTTTGAACATGATCGGATATACTGTTCTTGAGTTATTACCGAAAAACTGCGCTTCTCAACAAAAAAAGGTAAGTGCCATAAAGATACGTTCTTTTACTGGTGCACTTTTTTAAATTCCATTTTTACCTTTTGAGAATGTAGTAAGTGTTGTATTGTGTTGTGTTTTAACAAGCTTAAAATAACCCAAGCGACCCAAGTGCCTATAACTACTCTGTGGAGAAAACATAAAAAAAGTGAAACAATGTAGTTTTTTTCATCTGTAGTGTATTTCTTTCTAGTAACGACTACGGAACCCTCCACTGATCATGGTACGACATGCTCTTGGCAGGTTTTTTTTTATATATCAAGTTGCGTAATTATTAATAATAAATTTAAAATAACTTGGATCGTTGAAAAGACCGAATATTGAACGTCTCAGATTATCGATGTCTTTCCGTCCGATGGACGACTCAGAAAGGTCGAACTTCACAATCGGGTTCATCGACTCGATGGGTGTTCCGCTGTTGTTATTTACAAAACATTTACGCAACGTTACGCAAAAAACAAAACATCGACCGTTTATGGACAGCGCATGCATTAAAAGTGAGAGGTGATCCTTTTCATCGATGTGGTCTAATCTACTGTTCTAATGATCTGCTTAATATTTTATTTCCTTACAGTGTACGATGTGCGTTTGAGTATTTTTGTTTTGCTATACATTAAACCTTATCAATGAAAATTGCGTAAAAACGCTGGTAAAATTCGAATTTTTTCGAGCTATTTTTGTATTTGTAAATGTTTTTCAAGGGATAATAAAAAATATTTTATTAATGGATAATCTAAAGCAACATTCTCTTTCAATCGATTAAATATGAAAATTCGGACTGAATACTGCGTTATGCAAATCGATTATTTAGAACATGACAAAATTTATTACCACGGCGTTCAATAAAACAATGCAGTTGGACGGGCATTTTAAGTCAGACGTCAATTTCATGTATTACATTTAAACAGCGTTCATTAGAAAAATATTACCGCGATGTCCGACTCTGAAAATTTGATACCTAAGCTATCTAAACATGGTATAGTATCTAATAAAACGGCATTCATTTCTTATATAACAAAAAGATTACACTAGAATTGTTTAATTGGTTTACAACACTTTTCATTAACGAAATTAAATTACACGCCATTAAACAGAGAGTGGCCACATAAATATAAATATACAATGTCAAATTTGACACGCGACTGCAGTTTACTCCTTAAAAACGATTTTATTAGATTAAATACAATAGGGAAAGGGGTAAATATATGCTTCATTATAAAAATGAAAGCATGTCTACGCTTTTAACAATATTTATTTATATTGATTTCATAAAATATAGTACATGAATCATTTTACATAATAAAATTTTAAAATCTGAAATTCTGTATTAAAAGATTGGTAGCAATGGCAATAATATTTAACACCATACAAACATTGAAACTTAACTTATCTGGGTTAAAACTAAAACAATTATAAATCTACAATGGAGGAAAAGTACACGTATTCAATATAAGATGTGCGAATATGCGCTAAAGGGCAACATAACAACGACTCCACTTTTTGTTTACACTCGTTTTGAACCATCTAAGCTCCATACCACAGGCTATACATGAAAATCGATGTTCAAAGAGTAAACTCCAAAAACTGTAATCTTCTGATAAAAGGACTGAATGGTGTAAATTTCAAGATTGTACACAACCACAGATCACCGCCCCGCACATGTTCACCCCGGGCGGCCGCGCCGGTGACCATTAGCGGTCACCCTGCTTCGAGCGCCGGACGATATATCTCTCCAGGAGTATCCATTGTCAACTAATCACTTGGACACCTGCGAATATCGCAATATCGCCGACATCGACGCCGGCGTATCGCAATCCCGCGCAGCCGGCGGCCGCGCCCGGTCCGGCTCGTCGACCTTTCGGGTATCTGGACACGATATCGCGGACCTCTCACCGCAGCTCGTGCCGCGACCGCGGCGCGGTCGGCGTGGTCCGAGTTCTGTGGCTGTTATTTAATTAATAAGCTTTTGGATTTGATCGTTCTGTAATATTAAATGTATGTCCTCTGTGAATTAAAACACGAAATGAAAACTAAAATTTTTGTGTGCTGTCTGTGTCACCTGCTAGGATATAGATAACTTAAAAAAAAATTAAGACTTGCAAGTCAAGAGTAACACAGGTAATACCTATAGACGCAAATAAATAATCTAAGTCTCCCAATATCTACTAATATAACAAAATGTAAGGGTTTGGATGTTAGTTTTTTTTTCTGTTTAAAAACATTAATCTCAGGATCTATTACTTGGATTTGTTAAAATTTTGTTTATGTCTTATTTACACAATTAAAAGATTATAATTTTTTTGATAATCAGAATTGACACATCAATATAATAATAAGAAAATAAGAATATTAAATTTAATTAAGTGTCAAACAATTTTAAAATAAATGACGTAAAATTTTTTTTCAAAATTAACTATTGCCATTGTTAGATGTGAAAACATCCATAACAATTTTTTTCTTAAAAAAATTATCAACTTTTTTTCATTTATATTTTTTTTTTTTAATTTTATAACTTTATAGTAAGCAAATAAAATCCTTTTACAAACTTTTATGACGTGATCTTGCTTAGTATATATATATAAGAAGGGCCCCAAGAAGTAAACACAATATAGGTCAATTATTTAAACTTTTATGTCGCCTCTTATGAAAATAGAATTTCGAAAAAAAATAGTTAACTAACAACTGCATAACTTTTAGAAAATAAAGTTCAAATTTTATTCTCTACTGAGAAAACAAAGCAGGGCTATATTGTTTGAAATATTCTGATGATAAAAAAAGTTCTTTTTTTATTTTTAAAGTAATATTCAATAGTAAAAAAAATCATTTACTATCGGACTCTGTCCAGCGGCGAAGCGCCAATGCCGAACCAGCCGCGCGAAGCAATATTTTCAGCGACAAATTATAAATAATGAAGAAAGAGTTTCGGAATTTGAGACTTTTAATTGGAAATTTCCTTCTCTTTAAAATGCTTTTCTCCAATTTATGCTATCTCTTAAAGTTTTTGAGTTGAAAGCGAAAACGTCTTTTTTTTTTGCTTATAACAATTACAATTTTCGTTTGCGATAAAAACCAAAATACGTCTTTTTCAGGATCGCATTCCGTATCGATTGAGCCATCGCTCATATTTTTAAGTCATTCAAAATTATTTTTCGCAGAAAACTAACTTCTTGACTAGACGACTACTTCGCCTACACCACTGCGGTTTAAGGTTAAAAACTTTTATTGTTTAAATTTGCAACAACGAAGCGTTAAACATTTTATCGAGACAGTTTCATAATATATTGGAAAATCCGTTCCAGAATGAGTATTTAGAGTTCAAAAGGGAATTTTGGCATTGACTTAAAAATCAATAAAAAAATTAATAGCTAAAAAGAAAAATGTAGATTAAATGTTATCAACATAATTCAATTTTATAGTTCTATATCTGGGCTGAGGGTTCTCAAGACAAATTTTTAACATGTCGTGCATTTCTTCCGTTTAGAGCGCGGAAGTAAGTAATTTTAAATTAATAATTCTAGTGTAGTTACATCATTTTTACAACAAGTCTATATATTGATTTTCACACTTGGGTGTTTCAAAACAATACAAAATACATTTCTTGTTATTCACACCAACGTAATATTTAATAAATGCGGTATATTAAAGCCTAATTCTCAGTCCTAAGGCGAGCTATCCACACTGCACAGCCTTGCACAGCCTCACGACGGGTCGCTATCGCAACAATAAGCCCACAGAACATGCCATTGCGCATAGCGCGGACAATTTGATATAAATAAAGCAAATTGCCGGAGGCCGCTAGAAGCGGACACCTTTAATTACTATCGCGTCAACTTTTTCAAACTTGCGACACGATCTATTTCAACAGGACACGAAAAAGGCCGCTAATTATGTTTTATAATTGATTACGATCCATTGTGAAAAGTCTATATCTTCTTTTTGTTATGGTTTGCTTTACTGTTTTATTTTCACTCGTTGTTTGCTTCCTTGCAAAAGAATTCTTTTAAGTAAGACTTATAACTGTTTTGTCGCTAGATTCGCGAAAATGAAAAGGTATGTATAATTTTGATTTTATTCTGTACGGAGACCTGTCTCGGCATGGACTTTTTTTAAACTAAAAAATGTGTTTTCAAATTATATAATAAAAACCGCTTTCAAAAACCTGTTTTAATAATTATTTAAACAGTCTACAAAAGCAACTGATTAGCTATTTTTGGAGTCGATTCCAACTAAAATTAAATTTGACTCGGTTATATCTCCTGGGAAGAAGATGGTCTACTTTTTGAATCAATATTTAACATTTCATATTCATGTTTATAGATTATATATTTTTTGTCTTGTTTTAGCAGTATACACTTTCAAATGACGAAAAAATTTTCGAATTTGGTCCACAGTTGACGAAATTATCACTAAGCATACACAAAAAAACATATAGACGAACATAAAATCTCCCCATATAGCCACAATGCATCTTATGACAGTTCAATTAAACCGAAAAAGAAAACCAGTTAGGTTATGTGGTTTAATTACAACGTTCTGGCATCTACCTTCCACATTTGTGCTTTTTGCCGTTAAGAAGTTAGGTAGGACGTACCTACCGAGTCTTGCATTGTCATAAACCTCAACAACTCAATCATTAAACATTCAATCACGAAAGACTTTCTGGAATTCCCCGTTATATCTTCAGAATCCAAGTTTCCATACCAATAAAACTAAAATGGAATCTGTTTGATAATATTATCTACCAACAGGAAAAAAAAACAATTTTTCAAATCGGTTTATAAACAGCGAAGTTTTGAGGTAACAAACATAAAAAAATGCAATCAAATTGACAACCTCATCCTATTTTCAAAGTCCGTTAAAAATCAACAGCCTAATTATACTAGTCTTAATTTAGATTGCACTTGTATTTCAAATCATCATGACACTTTTCGCCATCTACGTGACACAAACGAGCGTAATGTGTTTATTAGTTTATATAAATACCTATTGTTATATTCATATGAATTTATTAGTAAAAGGTACATCTGTTTTTATATGGAGTACCTAAGTGTATGTATGTCCTATACGATCAAAACAGTATTTTTTCCTACTTTTCGATTTGTTTTTGGAGTTTGCTAGTCAGTCAGTCAGCTACTGAAATGTTAAATTTTATTTAAAAATGCCTAAGGTTACGGGTTAAGCTGGAAGTACTTATTTATCGTTTTTTTTTACAAAATATTACTGATACAGAAAAATTAAAGATCTATTTTCTTCCACATCGTGAAGTCGAGATCCTCGTTATGAACATCCATTATAACCTCGCTGGTGCCCCTGAAAGTATTACAATAACTAAAATTATACAATAATGAATCCGTGCGTATTTCGTAGAATAAATTCATTTAAACTATATTCTCGATTATTTAATTGTATTTTCATTCAAAAAATCGTGTGAGGCCTGAGGTATGGTATATATATAAAGGATGTTCTTTGAAAAACAAAATAAACATCTGTCACGCATGAACCACGATCAAAGACCAGTTTGTTATTCAAACCAATAGGACATGATTAAATGAGTGTATGTATAATCATAATCACAAGCATTATTCAAAAACTTTTGTCTTTATAGGCACTAAAGGACGTTGGATTGGAGTACTTCTCGTTTGTATCTATCGAAGTTGTGCGAAGTCTGGCTTAAGAAGACGTATTTTTTTATAAAAGCTTCGATTTTATAATTCTTAGTCTAAATCTATCTAAAAATCTAAACCGTCATTGAGTTAATTTAGTACGAACGTGCCGTACTTTGTGCCTTGTCCACGTTCAGCTTTACACCACGTGTTCTAATGACTACCGAGGTTCCTGAACACGTGTCCAAGGTCACGCGTGTGAGTCGTCGTATTCCGATGTTGGCAAGAGTTATGAAGATGTGACACCTCTCTGGCTACAGTCCAGACTGTACCATCCAGATGGTTTTTGTGCTTTCATTTAATATTTGGACTGGTGTCGTAATATCGTTGTGTCAACTCTTCAACGATTCGATTCGAGGATAGTGGCTGTATGGCATTTCCCAGGTTTCGATAGCGTCAAAGATTCTTTTTAAGAGTCCACAACGACGTTACGTACATTACATTACGATTTCTTTATATTTTTTTTCAGATAGTAAAACAATCGCTATACGGAAAGTTTTTGTGGACTGCTGAAGTCTTGCTGAAGCTGAAACGGACTAGAAGCCTTGACAGAAACAGACTATTTAGAGGATTAGGATCCGTCAAATCTGCACGATAGTAATGGCAGAGTTTCATACGTTGTGTGCAGTACAAAGCATGAAACTCTGCCGCTCGAAATTGCCTGCGAATCATGGAATGCGCAGGTACAATACTCCCCGACCCTTCCTTCTTCTCCCCCGAGTGCCTATTTTACTTCATCGCGACGCTTTCGTGACTAACTTCACAGAGGCACTTCGTGTGTAAGATATAATAAGTGTTTTTGGTAAAATAAAAGAAAATGATGATTACCATGTGTTAATTGTAGAGTTATTTTTCCCTCCCACTAATATATGAACTGAAAAATTATAAACAAGCAAAAAAAAAACTAGGTGAATTATGACAAAGCTATCACTTCAGGTACAGTTGTCGCTTTTTGTACCATTAATAAAGAGCTTAAGTCCAAATAAACGCAATTTTAGAATCGCACATTCCCTGTGCTTAGGTATGACTTAACGACGTTTCATACTATGAAATAAGCACAATATCAGATGTAAAGCGCTCGGTGACTTACGGCCGCGGGCTGTGGTTCAGGTACGCCCGTTGTTACAACATTTCTCGCTTAAGAATTTTTAGAGCAAATTATATACTGTTAAGCAACAGTTTAACTTAAAGAGAGGCAGTTAAGTAACACTCATTATTACGTAAAAAAACTGTAAATGTTTATGGCAAAATAATAAAAGCAAGACGTACCTATAGAAAACAAATAAAAAGTACTTTACGATTTCGAAAAATATTACAATAAAATTTACGAATGTAAAAACTCTCACTACATCAAATGTTTTGAAATAGACTTTTTTTGGGTCACTCAGTATCTGTCCCATAGTGCTTAAGTTGAAGTGCACAAGTCAAAATTAATTGTAACTAAAACTTTAATTACGCGCAGAAGATCTCTTCATTAAGTTGAATATCAAAAAATATATGAAAAACTATCTTTCTTAAACCCTGGCCTTTATTAAAATTTATTTAAATACATATTAACTTAACATAATAGACTGATTAAAAATGTGACAATAACGATGGTGTAAATGTGGACTTTATATTTACATAATAAATCGTAAAAAAAATTGTCGCAAAAAAAGTTCAAGTATATAAACTTTTTTTCCGTCTTTAAATTTATTCACATCTTTATGCCTTTGTACTGATCGTTTCATAAATATTATGTATCTATAAATACGTATCTATAAATACGTGTATCTGAATAGAAATTTATATAAGATATCTGTCTTTAAAAAAGAGGGGACTGATGAGCGCCACCCTTGCGGTCTTCCTACGTCAGTCTTCGCCCTGTGATATGACTGCTATGAGCAATCGCTCGGAGTGGTCCGAAGTCAAGGTTGACCAAACGACGCAGGTATCACGTCAATCGCTCTCACGTTCAGGTTCTCACACGCTACTTCATCCGCGTTACAAATGAAGTGCACAAAAAAAATGACATTACTGGCCAGTGAAATGTCAAGGCCGGCCGGACAATACGACAGTTATCAAATACGAGCCTCGACCGCAAATATTAATAGTCGCCCCAACGCTTTGCAATTACTAAAGTAGATTGTTTTTCGCAATGTCTGTTAGGCATATGCTTCCGAGACGGCTCAACGTTCTGAACAATTTTGACCAAAAAAAATCAGAGACTATTTTGAAACTGTCGACTTGAGAAGTAATTAATGGAAGTCGTCAGATTTCATTAATTTATCAACCTTCAAACATTTATAGCTAGGTTAGAAGTTCCGCCAGAAATCCGTTTTTATTATTTTTCAAGGCAGCCTAGACAAATAATTAAAGACCACTTTGTAGCAATTGTCGTATATGCCCCTGTGTCCTATTACTTTGTAAAGTTATTTTCACACAGGGACGATGGATCATAAAACTGCTTAATAATTCAACAGCATTCAATGAGATCTCGACGAATTCAATTCAATTTCATTTTCTAAGAATACTTAGGATATAAAACGAATTTCTGTAAAAGTATGTCATATATTTATTCTAATGTCAACTATGTACTTTTTTGCTTTAATTTTCATTCATATCAAATCTATTTTACTATATTTGATTATTTCAAAGTATATATTACTTTCACAGGCTAACTTAAAATTTGATGGCACTCATTATGACAAATTGTTGTAAATATTAAGCTATCTATTTAAAAAATACTTGACATTTTGGATCCGTACGTGCATATCTAAAAACGTTGAAATGTATGCGATTAGTTCTAAATTATAAATAATATCCTGTTATTTGATTCTAATCATGATTTTTATTTAACACTTTTCAATGGAGGAAGTTTGCTTTATAAATTAAACAGTCGACAATATAATACAGTATGTAACCTTATGAGTGTTGTTTGTCTTAATGTTTATCACACGGCGGCTTCAAAATACGTTTGCGCTGCGACAACAATAAGGTGTTAATTAAACACGGCTCAAATACGAGCCGCCTCGGTGTTTAGATGTTTTATCCAAACTCGGATACGGTTCAAGGTTTTCTAAGCTTTGAAACACCAATAGATTGATTTTTTTTTTGATCTATACAACGATTAATAGAAAATATGATGAAAAATATGAGTTTTTATCTTGGTTACACGTACTTCTCGGATAATTTGATAACAGATTCAAAATCGAGGGTAAAATCGGAATTGAGGTCGAGAACGGGACCGGGACAAGAAGCGAATTCGGAACCGGGATCGTAACCGACAGTAGACCCCTAACTTAAATTAAGAACAGAATCGAGGTCGAGGTCTCGTTTGACAATGTATTGTACAGTGAGTCAATGCGGGCGGCGCCGCAAACAAAATATAGTACTACATAATTATTTACAAGCGCATTCAAATTGGAAGCGAGTGAACGGACGTGCAGAACAGCCAATGATTGTTCAACTTTACAAAGACATCTGTGTGGAACTCCCATAAAACTGTGAATGTAACATTTAAGAACATTTTGTTTTCATGGATAAATTAAAATTATTATGCGTATATAATATACATAATAATATGGCATTAAAAGTAAGCCCTCAGTTTTGTAAGTATACGTTTATTACGCATTTTCGTTTAACTCTCGCCTCTCGACGTCCGCATGCGTAAGACGCCGCCGAATGCCGAAGGGGATTTACCTGTAACAAAACACAGATTTTTATTAACATTTACACTTTGCCCGTTTACATAAAAACGTACAAACGGGTCGTGATATGTAAACGAAAATTTTGATGTAAAATCAATGGAGGAGTTCGAAAGATAAAAGGGTAAAGTACACACTTCGAAAATATGAAAATTTACAAATGTGTTATTTTACAGTTTCGGTTGTTCATTATATTAATATTAATATATAAAAATTTCAGTTTTTAAATTTTAAAATATAATCTCAAAACCATTCGTGCAATAACTTTTTTACGATCGCGGCGCTGTCACCATAAACGGGTAGTCAGAGATGATACTCTTAGTGTACTCGCAACCACTCCTTTTAGGTTCAAAAAAAAAGAACAATTGTTTTTAAGACTTAAACTTACCATGCACCGTCAATCTATCTATCGAAAATAATCTGTTGTCATCTAATATTTTTATTATAATAACCGATGCTTTGACGGCCCATTAACACTTAAGGGCTCGACACTTTAATGCTGCATGTTAAGATTGGACCCACAGCCTGCTGAATTTTTCAAGAATCCGAGCACGCTTCAACCTCTTTCGCGGCCCTTACGTACAACATTACAATGACTATTCAAGCTATTTACCTTTATCCACCATTACGTAGTGACGGCTCAGCGCTTTGAGATCGTTGTAAGCATCACGAAGTTAGCTAACTTAACTCTATCGAGTTATTGTTGTATTTCTCCCCTTTCAACTTGCCGCCCGCGCCGGTCGCCGATTGTTTATTGTTACGGAGCTTTGTTTATCGCGATCACGTTCCTTTACGCAAAACTCGGCCGGCTTTCGTTCCCGCCGGACACGACCGCGTTGCCGCATACAAAAATTTCGTTGTGTCGCTATCGTTACCAAACTGTATCGATTCGCTGTGAAACGGAACGCGATCGAAAAGCGTGATTAGTGCGATTCGAAATAGCCGAATATTTGGATTTGTTTAAGCTGATTCCTACGATCTATTGCGCCAATGCGCGGCAATGAAGTCGCTTCCGGTAAATCGAGACGCCCGTTCGATTCCGCGGCTGCGTGATCGATTAACACATTTTTCATTTTGATTTGGCTCGGACGGTACGTCCGTATTTATTGTCGTGATAAGCTAATTTCGTGATGGACATTCCCATATCATTATTAATTAAGCTTATTAATTTCAAGACCACTTTGATTGTTATCGTTCACTTGAAAATACGACTGCATTTCGGACAAACAAAACGGTTATCTGCGAACAGCAAATTGAATCCTTCTCATTAACAGCGGTCGCGCTAACCAGTTCGTGGGAGAACCGGGCGAATTGCGTAACCGACAACACACTCAAATATTATGATATTTTAGTGACAGATTCTTATCACCCCATTGCTGGAAGAGTTCGGACCTAAAGTCTAGTTTGCTCGCTATAATGACTGTTGACAACACAATTGGTCGATTTGTCCTCGGTCTGCATTCGAACGCAGTACCTTAGGATTTTAAAACAACGCCCTTCACTGCTCAAAACACAATCGCTCATGACATTATTCGGTACGTATTATTCAATTTGGCACTCGTGTTTCATTTATTCATTATGAAAATTTCGTGATTCATACTTAAATCAACTGCAATTTTAATTAGATCAATGAACCTATGACGTGTGACGTCATAAACTTCACGCAGTTTAATTTTCATAATTCAATTTTCAATTGGGGCTACGCAACTCTGACTGTATTAGCAGTAATATACAGCAGACTACTTTTATCCTCGAATTATTGTTATAGCAAGCGAATAAAAATAGATAGATTTTCCCCTTTTGTGGAAACTAGTTTTTAGAGTCCTTCCTAAAATATGTCAAGCAAAACTTATCCGTTTTGACCACCTCCCCTTTCGTCACAGTGCATTTCATTTGTTTAAATATTCCAGCTGATATACGTCACAGATTTAATTTTTCCTGTAAATAATTTATCAACGTTTACAATTGTTAATAACATACAAGTATTTATTATTTAAATTATTTATTACTTCGATAAGATAAATTTATGAATACAAAAATAACAGCGGCGGAGGCTCTTTAGTTGAAAGTGCTATCTTTGAACTAAAAGGTATTGCGCTCTGACCTTACCATGGACGAATTGACCGATAGGTTTTTGACTATGGGTCATAAATTGATAGGTCAATTTGACTAATTATTACTAATGGATGTTGTCGTCATACTGGTGACTACGGTAGTCAACATCCGCCTAGGGGCACCGGTCCGATGACGCAAGATCCTAGCACCTCGATCAGATATCTACAGATGGTGTGAACGCACTGGGGTCTGGATAATTCGACACAATGATGCGGTTAAAATAAAATAATT
This sequence comes from Eumeta japonica, assembly GCA_005406025.1. NCBI lineage: Eukaryota > Metazoa > Arthropoda > Insecta > Lepidoptera > Psychidae > Eumeta > Eumeta japonica. Next base: position 342,842 of record BGZK01000411.1, read on the forward strand.
AATTCATTCGATCTATTATATGTGGCTAGTTTAATTATTTCTGTTCTTAAATTGATTTAAAAGCGGCCACAGTATTAATCTTAAGTCTAAGGATAAAAGAAAGGAAGGATTCACCGTCAATCTTGGAGATCCTACCACTGACTTCTATACATAAACTGTATTTTTTTTGTATGTAACAAGTCGTGCGATGTGATGCGTGTACACACGAAAATTTTAATATTCAAAGTGAGGGTATGCGTTAAGCGGGGGGAGGACACTGTCACCCGCGCATTTGCGCGGGGAGAGGGCGGATGGGTCAACATCTTCACTCGTAAGAAATTAGGGAAAAGGAGCAGAATATTGATGATTGTTAAGGAATAGTACAGTGTACTTAAAACTGATAATGCGGGCGCAAACATCAATAGATTAAACAATGTTTCGAATAAGAAACATTAAAAAAAAATGAATCGGTTGACAAATAAAAAGCAATGTTTTTATTCGTCAGAAGTCTCTGAATTTCGTCGATAAACAACATGATATATGAAAATAATATTAAACCATCATGCGATTATTTTTTGTGACGTTTTACAAATTGTATCTCTTTTTCGGAACGAATCGTTTATAAATGGATAAATACCTTAATGCTACATATCGTAGCGTGCATAGTATAGGCATCAGAAACGACGGAGTTCTTTTAAATGACAAACAGACGTGAAAAAGTGATATTTATCGTATGCAAACACGGCTGCCTGCAATATAGTGTCGGATCGCGTACTATTAAGAGCTTGTAATGACATCCCGACATATGCAGTTACGTTTAATTACACCGACGCTTGTAATATCGGTCGTTTAAATTTTTGATAATGCGTCAATTAGCATATCGTTTGCGGTTACTCTCGTTTGCATAACAATTCGTACGGCGCGCCTAGTGGCCGTTTTATGTAACTAAAAGATTTTCATATAAAAGACGGTATGTATTTGAGGACAAATATCCGTGGACGCGACCGCCTTAACATCTTATCGGGTTGTTTCTTTCTGTAGTACTTTTGTTTTTTTTTTTTATTGTAACAGTATACAATTTAATTTGAAAACAGATATGCTTAAGTCTCTTGCTCGTTCTTTTTAAGGAAGAAAGGTCTTTCAAATGAGTAAAAAATTCAATTGCAATGATGCATTTCGAGAGTTGTTTAAAAATTTTTAAAATATTGAATATTTTTAAATTCAAATACGAAAAACGAACATAAAAGGATAAGAGATAATTAAAAATTACCAGGCGACCTGCAGTATTGGCCTCGTTTAACCAGATACGGATGAAATTCATAGGTGTATGAAATTAGAAATAGTCCAGATTTATCTAGACCACAAAAATGAACTTGATAAGAATCGTCCAGGTGAAACCTTAATATTAGTCATGAGACTCAAAAAGATCAAACGAAAATCATTCTCGCTAAACAAGCAATCCAATCGCTAGGCCGTGTATGGTTACAACACTCGCCGCATTAATTCGGGTTGCCATATGTTAAACGCGACTTTAATTATTCACATAATGAACTGGTCAAGGCTGAGACGGCAATTAGCAGGTTGAGTTTTCATCCGAGACCTTTATAATTAAAAAAAAAAAGTGAGGGAGACATTTGTATAAACCTACTAACTATTGACCTACGGTCGAAAAGTTAAACTGAATAGATTTGGGATATTTGTAAAATTTTGATTTGACGAATTGGATTCCATTCGGATTTTTTTAAATGTATCTGGTTTTCTCAGAGCTTTGCAAGGGCGACACTTCCTCACAATTTCGACTACAGGTGGCGGACTTGGATAGTTATCCTCCCAGTTTCAACGTATGTCGGAATCTGATAGCGACCGTTGAGCCCTGATAGTGATACATTGACAATTTCCAGAATCACCAGTTTAAGGAATTAATGTTTTGATTTTACTCAAGCTATTCTCTGGCAATTTACCCCCAGCCAGGGTTTAAGCCTGTAATCTTCCGATTGGAAGGTGTCGATCATTCACTTACAACGGCTCTGTCTACAGCTTTTCCTTAGATATTCTGTATTCTCTAGTTACCCCGTTTGATTTATTTTAATTCCAATATCTACGACACAATCAAGACTTGTAAAAGGACGATGGTGACGCAGTGGTTAAGAGGATCGCCTTAGGACCATAAAGCACCGGGTTCAACGCTGACCAAAGGCAATTGACCATTGAGTTTGTACCGTAGGTCCAACGAAACACTCGCTCAACGATTCAGAGAACAACTTAAGAAACCTTTGCCGGACGCCGTCGTCGCAGTGGTGATACTGGAAGGGGATGTTTCAAACATTAAAACTCAAGAAAAACAAACAACACTTTACAACTTACAAGTACTGCGCTCGATGTTCTGTATCATCCCACTCAGTTGGCCAATAAGAAGGACTTATTTGATAAGCAAGTTACGAGCACTCGCTTTAATGTAAATCGTATCAAATGCGATCAGTTAGCAAAAGTAAAAGGCTAGGCGCGTTTCGTAAGCCTTTAGGGTTACCACACGACGGGTTTTCGCCGGAAGTGGGTCGGCGGCGAGCGAGCCGCGCGCGCCGGCCCTATTCAAACAACCTGCCGCTCGCCACCCCGTTCCTTGGATTTCGACATTGATCAAAGCTAACTTGACGAATGATTTACAGTTTTACGTTTTTAAAATTTACACCATGCTCGTCAGTCAACTGCATTAATACGCAGCAACCCTTTTGCTTTTAAACATCCATATTTTTATGAAACATAATCCTCGGTCAATTTTCTAAGAGTAAGTAAAACACTCTTTTCTAAATATTAAACGCATACACGCTTTAAAAGCTTGAGGCGCTGATGTACATCATCCGTTATACAAGTTTACTGTACAATATCAGCGCCTCGAGCTTTTAAAATGTATATATATATATATATATATATATTTTACATTACGAAAAATTATATTTATATATGTCCCTAGAACATAGCTCTTTACGTACGCCTATATTATAATGATAACTTACCAGAAGAGACATTATTCTAAGCCTAGAATAAACCTACTACATACAATAACAAATGGCACTTTAATTTATTTTTTCTTTTTATGTTCACAATTTTTTTTTCTTTATAGCTCACGTCTTTTAAATAAAAGCATGTTTTAATTGTTTTTTTTTTTATTATTATACTAATTTACTTTTTAATATTACATCTTTGGACGTAATTACTGAGTTAGCTAGTTAATATTGGCGGAACAAACTCTAGACACTAAAGAGGGATATAGTACTCGTAAAGTTAAATTCAGTGAACCCAAACACGACAGAATCGTGTCGTGCAGTTGAGGATATGCTATGGCCATAACTTTTAGTTTCATTATCCGACTCTGGACACTTAATAAGGATACAGTTCTCCTCAAGACAAATCCAACGAACCCAAACAGGGTGACGTTATATCGAGTAGTTAAGGAGAAGCTATGGCTACCTTCGAATTCCATCATCGGATTAGCTCGTTGGTATCATCGTATTGCCTTGTCACCGAACTTACGTTACTGTACCAAATTTCAGCTCAATCCTATACCTGAAAGTGGTCTAAAAATGATTTGCAAATTTTGAAGATAACTTATGTACGAACATTTGAATTAATAAATAAAATAAAATCTTTTAAAAAGTTGATAAAACATACATATCAAACGCACATACATAACTAACCATCCTACAGAACCAAATTGTGTTACTTAGTTCAAAATAGTTTTACAAAGCGCCTGAGGTAGCGGTAACCTCGCCCACATCACACACGCCATAACCGTATTACAAATGTAATCTATTTAGGAGCGCCCGAATGCAAAATACAATGTAAATATTGTCGTTTGTCGAGCGATTTGTTCGTAACTGTTTCTGTAATTTTTGATATGACTTGTAAATTGGTGCAGTTAGACTTCGGTAAGATTTATGATAAGGTTTGTTACACAATTTTTGCTTTTATGGCTCCGTAGCTCTTCAAAAAAGGAATCCTTGTAAGATCACTTCGTTGTCCGTCTGTCGGTGCGTCCCTCTATCTATCAAGGTCCTTTTCTTCAAGAACACGTAGAGATATCAAGTTTAAATTACATCAAACGCTTGTGTCTGCGGTCCTGTAGTAGTTGCGAAGCTGTAAGTTATTTTGGAAAAAAAAATAAAAATTTTCGGAACTCTTGGGACCTAAATATCGTCGATATCGCTATCGAAAACAGACAAAAATCATCGAGACTCTTGATGCATGCAATATCTACATACATAATTAAATTTATACGGCACCCTCAGAATGAGAGTCCTAATCGCACTTGTCCTTTTTTTTGAAAACTTCTCTTCACTAAATTAATGGGGTTTATTTTATTAATTCGCGGTCAACAATAAAAGTCTATTCTTATTTCGAAATACACTTAGTATTGCATTTCATTTCAGCCACTGAGCCTTTACTGATGGGCAGAAATCTCCCTTACGTTTCTCGACATACGTTCCTAGGGCATCTGCAACCAACGGGTCCGCTGCCCCTAACCAGGTTGTCAGCCCACTCAGTGGGAGGCGGATTCTGTAGACTGCCTCGTTTCGAATTTTATCTCAGAGAAAAACTGCGATCAAAGGTCTTTCCGTTACACGTGTTACATCAATATGTTAGAGTACAACGCACGTATTTATGCCGCTGTGAAGTTAGTCACAAAAATCGTCGCATTGGCTAGACCTACGCATCGCATCATTCGCAGGCAAAGTTGTGTGTATATAATACACACACACACACACACATATATATATATATATATATATATATATATATATATATATATATATTATAGCGCATATAACGCATGTTTTATAATTAATCATATATAGAGTCTAAATAATCACAAAAACAAAATTTTTTATTGAGTTTGAAGTAATATATTTTTTTGCCACATTTACTAATACAAAATCGACACTGTGAAGTTAGCCGCAAATTATGCCGTCAAAATTCACTCATGTTGCGGAGTCATCAGGGAAAAGTCAAATTGTCGCGTCAGCCATTACTGGCGACACGTCATAAGCAGTACCATTAGATTAGGCGGGCGAAGTCGTCAGGCTCGTATAAGATTTCGAAATATCTACTTATCTCTGAATGCAGTTTTAAGCAGCCTCAATCCGCACGCGGCGTGTATTTCGCCCAATTCAATTTATTAGTGTCGTGCAGTAAGTTGCACTCGTGCAGTGTTGCGAAATTCGTGACTTTAAAATTACGACCGTTCAAAACGCTTTGTATATGTAAAATGGATTAGTGTAAGTTGTGAATGTGCATTTAACAAGGTTGAGTGCATTATATTGACAAAATTATATTTGTTACTATTTTTGTTACAGACTACATTGTAACGCAAATATTTTTTTTATTCGGTATTAATTAACATCTTGGATAAGCATTTCCAGTATTTTATTTTATTTAATATAATTAGGTTCTTACTCTCAGAGTAGATTTTAATGCACAATCACTACACAACATTTTATATCACGCTATAGATCCAGAATCTTTACTCTCTTCAATTAATTTTCAGGCGCAGCTACGGTCTCTCTCTCTCTGTATCTTCCCCATTCTATAGCACGATTTAACTCTTTTGCTTTTCAAACCTTAAAAAATAATAATATATCCTTCTACAATTCATAATTTAGAATGCGTAAAACCTACAATGATATCACTAAAATTAATGACGACGTTGACGTGTTCAATCACAGATTCTCCTCGTGCAAAATACATTTGGCTTCTGAAGTCTGCTATCGCAAAATAAGTAAATGAAAATAAAATAATTCTTAATTATATCTAATCCCAGCATTTAAACTTGACAATGGACGTAAGCTTAAAATTGTCTACTCTTGTTATAAATTTCTATCTTTACTTGTTGATGTTTGTTTTTTTTTATTTGATTTTTTTCGTTATTTTCCTTTTGCGTTATAGCAATGTGATGTCAATTTATAGTTACAGTAGATTTTACTTAATTAATTAAACTAATATTTTGAATAATTTATTTTCGTTTAATAGATAATTTAAATACTTAATTTTTTTGTAGCATATCGAGAGGAAACCAAGCAGGGTCCAAGCCCAAGAAGAGTCATCGGTGCGTTGCCGGCCTCTTGAGAGGGAATAGCGGATGAGGATCAGGTAGTTGAAAGGGGAAGACGTGCGAGTGGGTCACCGGAAACCTCGCTCACTAGACGAAATACAACAGCAGAAGTTACTACTTCACGTTCGTATTCTGTGAGAGCGTGGCATTACACAATTCGAGACGGCTGATTTTTGTGCTTCTGCCAAGTTAGCCACAGTACGGCTCAATCACAGAACATTTCTTAAAAACATTTAAAAAACACAGTATAAGCCCTGCGTGCATTACATGCAAGCGCACGTGCAAATTATGCAAACTGCAATTTCAAATATTATGTTACAACCAATTGTGACTGCGCAGGCTTTACGGGTATAAGTACCGAGCACGAAATGCGCATAATGTTTACTTAATGCATTCATAATAACCCCAAATTTAAAGTGGGTGAGTGTATTTTGAAATTTTTTTATGGTTTACTAGGTCTTGCCCACAGCTGCGCGTGAGTGGACACGCAATAAATACTTACATTTTTTCTGTGTAGACCCGACTCTAATAATGATCCCGATTTCGACCTCGCTCCCGATATCGATAAGTGGAACAAACGTAGAGTCATTCATTTTATTATTAACATTTTTTTTTATATGGTACTGCGGTAAAATTATCCTAAAACATTAAACAGAGTTGTACAAACTTCTATTGAAATCGTTTGAAATTATAAAAACAAGTACTTTCAAACTTTTCCAATACTTCTAAAATAGTGAATTTTTAATACATAATCGTTTTTGCTGATATCCTACTGAAAGGAAGCCAATATCATTAAATTCGTTACCGTTTTTAGGGTTCTGAACCGTTATAATTTCATCATTTCCGTCTAACTGTGCATCTGTCTGTCTGTATGTGTCTGTCTATCTATCTGTCTGTTTGTCTGTCCGCGACTTAGCTTAGAAACGGTTAGTACTAGATAGTTGTAAAAAAATTGTGAAAAAAGAAATGATTCTTTATTCCTCCTCTACACAAAAAGTGGGGATGGATTTTTTTCTCGTTTATCTCATGCTGGTGGCGTTAGACAGCTCATTCTAAAACATTTGGGTGCATGAAAATAATTTTTCGACTTAGAAGTCCATTTGCGAAATATTAACCTTTAAAATGCTAATTTTTGTTAAAATCAAGTGTGCCCCCCCTTTCAGGCAACGAGTTATTTTTGGATATGTAAAAAAATTCAAAACAATAGCATATATTATATAACAAAATTAAAAGGAAAACCATCACAGCTAAATAGGCTTTACAAGTTAACGAGTAATAGGCGACCAACTTATAAAATATACTTGTAAAATTAAAAAGTAAAATTTCTTACAAATGCCATTGAAAATTATTTAGAATGCGTTGTTAATTGTATAAAATAAGTAATAAATATCAGTTTATGACAAATATAAATCACAACCCTTAGCACCCATCCTATGTGGGCCCGTTTTAGACTTTATCAGCCAATACGCCTTGAACTAACTCAACCAAAAAAAAACTTCCTTCCAAATCCGTATATTGTGACTGACAACTGCGGAACTCCTTTTTTTCATAAATAATCATCGATGCTTAAGATCCAAAAGAGCGGCCATTACATTTCAGACTGCCGCTAGAATCATAATATTAGATCTACATTGTGCATTTAACAATTGATATGTTCCACACAATTATCTGAAAATAATGTTTTTAAGCCAATTTCACCTTATCGGCGAGTTGCACCAAAAGATAAAAAAGGACAAGGCAAATATAAAATTTGCTATATAATTTATGGGTAACCTATTAAATCTTACAGTTTTACGGTATAGGGTTCTTTTAATCCTATCTCGCCGTATAGCCACACTTCTTTCCTCAAATTAGAAAATTAAACGTTTCTAATATAATTCTATTTTTACCATAAATGACAATTGCAACTGATAACACGTGACTATTATGAAACTATTTTATTACACAAATAAGTACTTGTATAACGGTTAATCAAAACTATTCCAATCACAAATACTGAGCATCAATCAATTGAAATGGTTACCCTTTTTTTTTCAATTTCGCAATTATTATAACATCGGTTCTATGAGTCTAGCTTATTACTACGCCCTACATTACACTGCACTAGTTCAACACTGCACAGGGAAACGTTTGCATAATGAAAGCTCACTGCATTCATTTCCTTGACAACGATTACGACACTGCAGAACAACTACCGTAAGCGACCGATTGAGATAAATGCATTAAATGAACAATGATTTGCATTTAACATAAATATAAGGCACAACTATACAGCAAACGAATCGTTTAAGCGCCGTTGGTCTTATCCGATCATGTAATGCCGAGTTCTAAGCGTGCATTCTAAATGCACATCACAGACCTTAAATGCTGTAGATGTCTTCTATCAACATAACTCGTACGTGATCCTAACTTAATTAATAGTTTATCTTACTGTTATTGCACGTGGTTCGAAGGAAAATGCAGTGGCTAGAATAGAAAAAGTTATGTTACGGTAGTTTGGTCATCTGAAAACGATGAATTGATTTAGACTGGCATAATAAATCAACGAAGCGAATGTGCGTGACGGAAAAGTTGGCAAGAATCGCCCTAGAAAATTATATGCAGATCAAATTGGCGGTATATAAAAAAGGACCAAATTTGAATCACTCGAAGCGACGGGCTTGCACGAAAAGATTGATGGATATCAGATAAGCAAGAAATATATGCAAAGATCCTATCATATAGAGATACATAGTCTCTACCTACCCTTCTGGGGAATAGGCGTGAGTTTATATTATTATTATTATTATTATACGATTATCGACTACTCAACCATTTTAAACTAAAATTAATCATATCGTAACTTGCCGTCTGAAAATATATTTGTTTAATTCTATTAATTGTAGGTAAAAACATATACTTTCATGTAGATATACATTATTGACGGAGGCTAATTATTTTTTACGACAAATTACATTATGATTACATTATAAAGACAATAATGTGCGTATCTAAAGTAAGGCTTCGAATTCAAAAAGAAAATAGCAATTTTTACCATACACGTTTGAACTTCTCACTAAACTCACAAAAAGTCATACCTAGTTAAGCCTACCAGCAGATATCCAAATAGAATGTTTAAACGCCAAGATGGGAGGAAAATAGTAACTATCACAAATATCTATATGAAATCTATTGCAGAGTGTGTAAAGTTTTATGCGAAAATTGTTCAAAATCGTCATTATTCAACCCCATAATTCTAATTCCCATAACCACTTCTAAACGACCACTCTCCCTACGAACCCTTTTCTCACAATCGCCTCCTCGAAAATACCACCAATTTTTTAATACTGGTAACGCCAACCCCGTAGAGCTCCAATCGACTAGAGGCCCTCGACACTGTACAGTCGACCTCACGGCGAAGGGCTATTCAGGTGTTACGCCACCATATCACGGGCGACGCTCGTCACATTAGCAAAGGCGGCACGTCTAAGGCGGCGAAAGCGCCAACGGCGGACGGAAGGACGGACGGGCCGATCCGATACGTGCCCCGACATAATTTGTGGGCAAATCCGCGCATGAGTTGCGCAACTCGTGCACTCGTAACGGGCCAAAGTGGGGCAAAACCCGTGATCTATATTGTCGTTTTGTCCTTCTTCCTAAACTCCATATGAAACGAGAACATGGTTTTTAATTTTGAATATCTTTATATCATGATCCTTATTAAAATCGTGGTCATTTTTATCGTTATTTTATTAATGAATAAAAAATAATTACTAATATTAGCATGTTCTTGAGAATGATTTCATTTTAAGGTTACACTATAATATAATATACATACAGTCTCTTTTCTGGAGAACTAAATATAAATATCAGACGATATTAATACCTATTTGTTATAGCTACTGCGTGTTGTTCTCAACAATTTTAATTATACGTCATTATTATATTAATTTTATAACTTCGTATCATAGTACACATCAATAATTAAAATATCATTAGTTACATTCAAATTACCACTCCTTATATAATAATATCACTAAATATTTACAATATTTAAATATTCCTTAACATTAAATAATAATTTTCATAATCAACCAGTCTCAGTATCCTTATCTGATTTCTATTTCTAATTTTTTACCGTATTCAAGAATATCATATCATAGTGATTAGCGATATTTTGTGAGTTCATCTTAATGACATAATTACAGTTATTTTATAACACTTATTTAAAATTAATTGGTTGGCATATTGCGTCTATTTGACCTATAAAAAGCTTTATGCAAATCTATTCTAATATAATCCTTTCTGTGATTCTCATATAAATAATATTCGGAAACACTCGTTTTAAGGAACACTATATTTCACATACGAAATAAGTGATTTGGTATATTTTTCTAGTTTTATTTCGATTTTAATATTGATAATTTTTTCTTTTGCTTGTACGGTGGTGCTATTAAAGCTTATCCTTCAACGAAAACCTCCCGAGATATGTCATGACACAGTCAAACGACACGAGGCTAGATGTTTCATACGCCCATATTTTAATAAATCGAGTTTACCAGTTGAAATCGTTACAAAATCACACGACTATATTATATATACCTAAATATTCGGAGTGCATTTTGAGTTAAAATCTAGAAGCTCCCAAGAATAAAAGCATTCTGGCGATCAAACAGACAGACAAAGAACTGTAGAATCGTTTGAAGGCTTCGTTTATTAAAACCGCCGTTCCTATCACAACCCTTTCGTTTTCGCTCCGTCGCGTTACGTCGCCGGCGTTTTGAGACGATCGCCGATTATAATTCGCGCAAACCGTAACACAAAGGCCCGCTGAACTTTTATCGGTTAATTTCGTAATCCTAATGGCTGACGTAACGGCCGAACGTTGTTACGCGATCGCGCTAAACGGATTTCGATATCGGTTAATTGAATTGTAACGCTACGGTTTCCGTTGTATTCCGTCCACGTCTCTGTGGGTATCGCGTACGGTGTACAAACGTCCTCGCGCAGTGGAGTTAACGACAGTAGCGCGGGCTACCCGCACAGCGCCGGCGCGATCTAGGACGCACGCCGGTTGCGGCAATATCGGAACTGTCTCTACACACGTGCCTAATATTCGGTGTTCGGGTGTAAGTTGAATTAAAACACGCATTGAGAATGGCTCCAGTATTGTCGAAAGATCAAAAGGTCGATATAGCTTTAGCTCTTTTTGTGGTGCTACCGAATAGAAGTCGCGTCCAAACCTCATGATCGTTATTATTATGCGCAGTCATCTTAGTCAAAATATGTACATTCCGTGTGACAATTACCAATGAAATGATTGAGAAATTGCCCCAATCACGCTACACATGTGGCAACGTGATGGCGGCAGGAACAATCTAGGGACCAAGGATGGTCTCGCGACCCTGATGCTCTGCCGCAGGTCCAATCTAACAAATTTCCCCTGCTTGCCTTTACACATCACAATTAAGGTGGCAATTAAGGGTCGTCCCCACTTTTACACCCTAGATTGCCCCGTGGTAGGTATATGAGTAGCCCGCTTTGTAGGCCGATCAGAGTTGTCATGGCGCGTTGTTAAATTAGAAGTGAAATGCTGACGTAGAAAGAACAGAACAAACTGTCTCACAGTTTCAACTGTTCGACAGTTTCTTTGTGGGGAGAGAATTAAACACACGGTGACAATCATAATTTATTACCGAATATAGATTATTTTGGACTATGTTGGAATATTTGGAGTATTCAGAACGCTTTATAATGTTTACACCCGTTTTTCTTTGCAAATTATTGCGGGAATTGTAATTGTAGTATTATCGCAGAAATGATAATATAATTATTGTAATTATTCCTACGTAGATATATTTAAATAAGTTACATATGGATAAATACATATTGATAGACATGATATTTCGCTGTCGCGGCTATTTTTCCACATATTTTGAGATATCCAATGTCATTTTTTATATTCGTCCAAAAAAAAACATCATATCAAAAATTCATCGTGTCGACCAATTTCTCGAAGATGGCCATCAAACAAAAGTTTTTTATGCCCTTTCAAAAACGTAATTTAATAAATTTGATGTATATGAAATCAATTTAAAATATAAACATAAATAATATTTACCTACATAGTATTTGATTGAAATTAACCTAAATTATATACACATGTAATCACGATCTCTAATTTTAGATTTACATACATAACCACGTTTTTGACCAATTTTTGTACTCTATTTCTACTGTAATATTTAAAGTTATATAAAAAGGTTTAGTCTAAAGATGAACAACAACTTTTATCGCCTTTATAATTTTTTTTTAATTCATTGATAAATTTTGCTCATGTTTAAAGTAAATGACAACGCAACTTTTTTTTATAAGTGGACATCTACAAGCAAAGAGAATTTTGACTACAAAATAATGGAACAGTTTTATTATTCTACGTAAAATCTAACACAAAAATGATTCCACGCCTTTTATAACAGAAAAAATAACACTCATAAACAGGAGAAGTTATAACGTGCAAAGTGACTGCATAATAGCAAACTAGAAAGTTGAACACTTTCGGAAGCTTATTTTTTGCTTGATCTTAATCTTAAATTAGAATCATTTGTTCTTTAAAGTCATATCAACGAACAGTGGTCACGCGCAGTCGGAGGGCGTCAGGACGTGTCTTTCAACGAGTTAGTAAGAGACCTCCAACTGCGTTTAACCACTGTTGGCTAGTTACAATAAAGAATTAATAGTTTGTTTATATAATTGGATTTGTTTTCAACGTCTTAGTTTATTTTTATGCTACCCTTTTTTTATATCATTCATTTATTTATTTTAAATCTTAAAATTCTTCAATCATTTTTAAAATTCATTCATCAATATTAAAAACGTTTAATGTCTTGATACTTTTTTCTCTGGCTAATTTAAAGCATAAAAATATTTTTTTAAGAAGGTTAATGTTCTCTTTTATTAATTTAATTATAACAATTTTACTTGTAAAATTCTGAAGTACAATTCTTTGCTTGGAAAATACTATAAAACTAACAAATCCAGGTTCCTGCGAAAATATAGACAATGTACTATAAACCAATGACATTATATTTCAATAAAGTTTTATACAATATTCTTTAAAAATTTTAAAACAATAAATATAAAATGAAGGGTACGCATGATTTCAATGGCATTGTTTAATTTTCTGAAATTGATTTTTATCATTTTTTAGTTGTACAATGTATACTTTTCATATTATCATTTTTTTTACCTTCTAAACTAGACATATATCGTATTTTTTTTTAATTTAATTTTAATTGTAAAGCACAATTTACTTCAAATGTAGCAAGGATTCTAACACCAGAATAAACACGTGAAAATATTGACTTAACTAAAAGGATTTAAATAATGATATACTCAAATATATTGAACGACTGTTAATTTATACGATGCGTAAAGTGACGATTGATTTCAGTGAAAGTCATCATTGAGCGATACAAAGCACACAAATCCTGGACACGAGTAGTCACCGAAAGTCTTTTTGATAGGTATGTTCGTTTTTTTTATAAAATATGCACAAATTGAAAAAAAATTAAAACGTGTATATATATATATATATATATATATATATGTATATATATATATAAATTAACTAACCTTAGTGTCATTAATGGGCACACAATAAATTTATTAAAACAACTTCTATCTAAATCTAAAAGTTTTATACTACACAAAATATATATTTTTACGTGTCTTTTAGTATTCTACAGTAAATAAAGTTCACTAATTAAATTTATTACGACTTATATTCATTAGACATAAATTATAAACTGATCGAGAATATAATAAAACAACACAATAATCAATTACTAATATGATATTAAAAGGTATTTCATACTAACTTCATACCAATATAAGTAAATTAAACATATGATCCGCTTCTTCGTACCACCTTTTAAAGTATGTTTCTCTCTTCATACATATATGACAACAATTTTATAAAGTTGTGGCTTTACTCAACCTAAATAATTAGTTTAACGATTTTGAACTTTGAACATTTTTGTCGGACTATCGGTCCCCTATAAAGCGATGCTCATTAGTGATTGTTAAACCATTTCTGATGTTAACTTTTATTTTATCACTTACCATGCATAATAGTTAAGCGTGTAATGTAATAGCAAATTGTAATATAAATGATAGAATGTAAGTAAATTCAACAGCTTGACTAGCTTAAAGTCGAATGCCTCTTCGTCACACTATCACGTCGTGCCTACCTACATGACGGTGACCCCGCCGCCATATTGTGGCGAGAACATCACATATTAAATTAACTAAAAATCATAAAAAATCTATTTTTTTTTCAACTTATCAATCTATTAACTTAAAACGATCAAATATAAAAATATATGCCAAATCGAAAATCAACATCACATCGTCTATGCGACCACCAGGTGCATTAATAATTAAATAATTCAATGTTTATTTATTAGGTAACTACATTATACAAATAATATAGTCATTTATATGAGCAAGTTACAAAATACTATTTAGTTTTATATTTATATTCAACAGATGTTATTTGAACTTTAGCCTTACCAAGCAAATAAAATTAGATTTTGAGCAGAATAACACGTAAATTTAACATCAAAAAAAGGTATACTTTTTTAAAGTATCGTAGTCAACCAACAACGGTAATTCTTGGTTGACTACGGTACCTTACAGTAGCGTGTGGGCAAATATAATTTCTTTTTTGTTATAATCTAAGAAGTAAAAAGAAATTGTGTATGCGGATTAAGCTGATTAAATTAATAAGAGGGCTCATTTTGAATGATGATTATTTTTGCTCTCGCAACAAATTATCATTCTATATGCTGAAAAAAATCCTGCTAAAGGCGGAGCTCTTAATGTTATTTCTAAGATATTTTCTTTCACTTTTAAAGATTTCTTATTTGAAATACAAGTCAAACCAAGAATTTTATTTTTTAAATTTATGTAGCTCAGCGGCGTTTCATGGTGTCACCTCGCCCAAAATCGAGGTTTTCTCAGAATTGAATGTGCTCAAATGTTGAGAATTGTAGGTAATCCATTTTTCATCACCAGTGATCAATGTTTTTACGTTTCAATAGAGAATCGTAAATAAGTACACGATTCATTAATTTTTTTTCAGTGAGCTCTTGTGGGACCCAGTATTGTGCTTTTTATACATATCCAGCTTTTTTCAAATGGGTGAAAACTGTTTTGTGGTCAAATCCCAGCTCTTCAGCTATACCGTCAGAGCTGATATGCCGATCTTGGTCGACTTTTTCTTTTTAGAAATAAAATAATCGGCATAAAGTCAAAGTCAATGCCATTTTTGGCATTGACTTTATCCATAACAGGTCGACCAGAAAGAGGTTCATCTTTGACATCAAAATTACCGGACTAAAAATGCTTAAACTAGTTTTGTGCTATTCTTACCGATACTGCATTAGGTTCATAATTTTTTTTTTCGCAGTTTGTGTAGCATTTTTCCCTTTTTGTAATAAAATTTAAATGTATCAAATTTCTACGTTAGATTCACTCATTTTGGTGTACCGAAAATCAATAGAAAGACGATGGGACAACGTTTTTAATTCGATTTTTTTTTAAATATGTCATCTGTTTAATGGTATCAAAATTAGCCAAATACGAACAGTATAACGAAAATGATTTTACGGCAACATTTTACTCATAAAATACAAAAAAACCTTTTCTCCGACATAATACATTTTTATTCCAAACACATTCCAACCAAGTTCCATTTCGATCCCGCCTTGAATTCGAAAGACCGGCACTAGAACCAGTAATGGGACGAATTGAAACCGGGATCAAGTTGGAACCAGGTTGTGTTAACCTTATTCGTCGATCAAACCAATGATAATGTAAATCCGCTCACTAACACCAAGAGAATCACGTTACATGAGTATATCGTCGAATATAAAACGCTCTCTTTTTTAGAGATTATCAAAGACACTAGTATAACATTTAAACATCAATGAAATCCGCCCAAAACTTTTTTGCTATTCAACCTACGTAAGCTAAAAGTAGAGGCATTTACGTGTACAACAATACACCTACATCTATCACAGCAAGTGACCTTGGCACATACAAAGAGTGTTACATAGCGACATCTGATACACTTGATCGTAACATGTCGTGTATGAATTTGCGCAATGCCCGCGGCGAAATGCCATATCTGATCGGGACACTTCCGAGCTATTGTCACAGATTGCATAAACTATTAGAAATGATATTTCATATTAAACAGTATTATGTATTTTCAACTTCTGTGTACGTATAGTTTGCCACTTACTGGGTTTAACCACTGACAGGTAATGAAATGTTAATACAATTCTAGCTTTAATTTTTTATAGCTTATAACAGATTACTACAGTTTCTCGTAATCGCATCCGATATCGCCTAATAAATTTTCACTTGTACTTGCAGAGATTCAATTTATAAAATATTATTTATTCATTAGCAAAATTTATTAATATTTTAAATTGTAATCTTACAAAATAGCTTTATTTATTTGTTTGAATGTCACAATTTTAAAATGGTAAAAGGGCTCAATGGCTATAACTTTATCACACACGTTCAATTGCTATTAAATTAAAATATCTTTTTCGAACTGCATCTTAAATCGTTGAACATCAAACCCAAACATTTTTTCACCACAGCTCACATGCTTAAACCTGGCGACTATATTAGATTTTTTTTCCAAATACATTTTTCTATCAGAAACGCAAACGAGATCTGTGGGTTAGAGGAACCTTCAATCTTCTATAAGAAAAAAAAATTGTTGAAAAAAAGCATAAATGGTAATTCAAAGTAAAGGACATTAAATGAAATTGACTCGAGCTTTATTAGAAATACTCATTGAAAAGTATTATAAAAAGTGTATATTATACCAATTTTACATCAAAATGTCCGGTGTACATAATTTTTTAACTCTATGGTCTGAATAATATAGTATCAACTTCACGAACCGCCCCCGCCGTGTTTTCGTAACTGCTTTTTGACACGTCTAGCGCACGCGTAGGGCTATAGCCTCACGTACTAAGTGAAATAAAAAAATGACTTCATTTTATAGCTTCAGAAAATCAATTTGTCACCTGCAGTTAATGTCGTAATGAAAATGGAATAAAAAGTTTTACTGAAATAACAAAAAAAACTTTATATTTTAGGTTTTAAAAATTAAATAATTTTGTAAAAATATTGGTCTTTTGAAAATAAAACTTTTGAAAGTTAATAAATACTTTCTGTTTTATAGACACTCAATTTTCAACTTCAAAAGTAAACGAACATCAGATATGAATTTACTTGTTACAATATACATATTTTGATTAACGCTATTTAATATGTATTATGAAAATTATATTAATATGAAAATTGTATTATTATGAAATTTATAGTATCTGCTAACCCTTCTGAGAAATAGACGTGAGTTTATAGTTTATATTAAAATTAAATACATTTACATTACCGCGTTTAAAACTTGCTATATAATACAACGCACGAAACTCTGCCGCTCTGAATTGCCTGCGATGATATAATGCGCAGGTTCTACGCACCCCGACCCTTCCTTCTTTTCCCTCGCGTTCCTATTTTACGCCATTACGACACTTTAGTCACTAAGTTCACAGTGGCAGAGTTTAATGCGTTGTTACTGCACATTGTACTTCGTAAATTCATAGTCTATTAAAATTCATTTCAAATATTAAATAAGCAAAATATAAGTTAGGCAATTACATGTTTTTATGTCAAATCAATGTTCATATACTACAAATTTAACATTAATATTTAAACAATTTCCAACAAATTCTAAGGATTTTTATTACAGGCAATACAATAAATTTACATCCGCTTTTGTATCGGACTATGTATCTATTCTGGGTAAAAACCTTCACAAAATCCGCTTTCGCTTAAACATGTATTTGTCTTTATGAAAAAGGTTAAACCATACCATCACCATTGTAAGCTCCGCACAAGGAGGTGTGCATAATTGTGCCTAATTATATCGGGCGGGGCCGTCGGCCGTCATCGTCGCCGCCGCCGCCCGTCGACGATTCGTCAATTCACAAAATTCACAACAAATCATTAACAAACTGAGGCACATCCCACACGCGGTGTCGCAACACACGGCAACAAAAAGCGCGACCTACGCACGGTCCGGCGACCTTGCGCCGGTCGCCGTAGGAGCCGGCGTCGTGCGCCGGACGTTTTCGCCGGCAAAACCCGGTTAGTGGAAAACACGTAGCTATAATGGCGAGGTCACTCTCGCTTTCGTAGGCCGATGACTTTCGATAGTACATTTTTTTTTTCTCGTAATTTTGATTTTTTTTTTTGGTGCATTTCTTGACTTCGTTTCAAAAACAGAAAAAGCCACAGTCAGAGGACAATAAATTTAAGAAATAGTTTGTAATTCAATGTAATACTATTTCACCTGCTAAATAATAATGGAATGACTGTTAACTGTTTAGGATTTAATTCGGTTGATTTGTTGAATGAATTCACGTTATAGATCGATCGATCTGTTAATTCGATGAGCGATTATAATATTCTTTTTTTTTTTGTCAAATGTTAAACGATACGAAAATTATGCTAACAACTCAATACCTTCAAAGGTTAAACACACTCATTTCTTCCGAATCGTTGAACGCGGCAGACATTCGTCAAGATCAAGAACTGCCATTATTTCAACAGATGAGGCGCTCCATCAAGAGGGAAGTGCATAATTCAAAGTCACGAAGCGAACCGGAGCGTGTTGAAAGCTCGACCTTTGCCCGGTCGCATTAAAATTTGGAAGGCATCGCCACCGACAAATGTT
Organism: Eumeta japonica; assembly: GCA_005406025.1. Classification (NCBI taxonomy): domain Eukaryota; kingdom Metazoa; phylum Arthropoda; class Insecta; order Lepidoptera; family Psychidae; genus Eumeta; species Eumeta japonica. Next base: position 361,732 of record BGZK01000411.1, read on the forward strand.
AACGAGAATGAAGATCAACGACCATAGATCACCGCCAGCGGTTGTTTCAGGGAAAGGGTTCGATTCTGGGCTCACAGATTGGCTAGAATTTGTTCCCTTCTTGGTAAAGTTACTTTTATTAATAATACCCTTTGAAACGCATACGCATTTAGTCCTATATTAAGACTTGTCATTTACTTTTGACTTGTGCACATAGCGTGTCTATATTCTAATGTCATGTACTAGTTAAGTCTTTTGTATTAGTTGATTAAAAACAGTTATGGATTATCAATACTCTCAAGCCACTCCGAGGACAAAACCTGAATGGTTATATACTTTAACACCATGTAATTTTAATTGTGATATTTATGACACAAATATGCTACAATATTTTTCTCAAAAAATTTCACTGTGTTTTTCTTTTTTTTCTTTCTCTCAATATTGAATTCTTTTATAGCGCGGCTTAGAACAGTAGTTTAGTTTAAATCCAGGCTGTATTTTTCCACCACTCTAATCTCAAGGGAAAAAAATGGGATATAGGCCGTTTTTTTTTTTCTAATATTGTAATTTCCGAAAATAGTCAAAAAGTTCTACCTCCTCCGAGCGAATAGTTACTGAACACTGATAGCAAATATTTGTTAGTTAGCTATATAAAAAATTACAACGAAACATTCCAGAATAAGGAAATCAACATTTCGAAATTTTGTAACGGAGTTGAGCAACATTCTCGCTGTCTGTTTACCGCACATGTTTCTAAAAACCCTCTACATCATTACGCCGCAATCGGAGGTGACGCAACTAGTGACCGCTGACCGCAAAACATTATAGTGTCGGAGCAACGACCCTAACTAACGCGCGCCGATATGATAAATCGTGAGATCCGATCAGATAAGTTGTCGAACTATTTCCAAATACCCTTTTGAACAATATCTAACGTGTATAATCTTATTTTATGTCCATTTTTTAATGAAATTCATACTCGCGTACGTCTAAATGTCGTTTTAGGTAGACCTGATATTTAGGCTGAGTCGAGGCTTGCACAAAAGTTACGTCGTTTCGTTTATGGAATGGCTAACTTTATTAAATATCGAACCCGATCACGATCCCGATACCAATTCTATTTGCCAGCTGTTTTTGTGCGAGCATGTCCATTGCTTCATCGACACGTGCTCCACATACAGTTCGTACACATAAAACGACATGTATATGCAATCAAATTATCTTAATATCAATCTTTGTTTTGGCAATGACCCCAGAGTTTATTTCTATATGTCTTTTGCTATGGCGTTCTTGAAGGATAAACTGAACGATCGAGATAAAAATTCCTTTTTAATACAGCAATGTTATCTGATTGTGATTGTTGATATTTATGATTTTTTTTTATTAACTTTCAATCGACTTTTATTTACGATGCATGAAAGAGTTAAAATTGAGAATTTCAAATTGAAATGTATTTTCCAGTCCTTTTTAAAAACTATTTCCTTCGATGAGACAAATTTAAAATGTTAACGAAAAAGAAAATGTTTACAAATTATTTATTAACTGTGTGATGATTAGTAATTTTTCTGAATGGTATGAAATCGGGCGTAGTACGTTGAACGTATTTAAATTATTTTAAGACTCGTTTTAGTATTAATTTAAAAAGCCTAAAAATTATTTTTTCATATGTTTCCAAAAAGTATAAGCTTAGTAAGATGCGAAATGTTTGAAATGAAAACAGTGGTCTTTGTTTTTTTTTTATATACCACCAGCTTATTTTTCATGTAAACGGTATCGTATGATTCCCATAGCGATTTTGAAAGTTCTTTCTTACACTATAGTATATTACAACTGTTTATTTCGTTTTTCTCTAATTCCGCAATTGCCATTTAACGTATTCAGTATGGTGTCGCAATAACACATTACATTATTAGACTGTGACACGCGGTGCATTAAGAAAAATCTAACTATACTCCATTTGCAAAAGTTTAATAACCATTTGAAGGATACGAAGTAACTACAAGACGTAAGTACCGATATCGATAGAATATATCGGCCAGTAGTGAGGACTTAATAGGAGGACCTATTGCATATGATTGTTAAAGAACAAGTTATCTTACGTCATTAGAAGTCGAGAAGTTACATCTTTATTTCTCAACGCCATGTGTCCATTATCTTTAAATATTAAAACATTTTGTCCTATGTGGTAGCTTTTTATCGTCAGTGTCCTTTTCAGTTATCCTTTGGAAATTGCTTTTTATCGTCACTGTCCTTTCCTATTATCCTTTGTAAATTATTGTAATTGTGTTGTGCGTGTGCTTTTTTTTTTATAAATAACGGCTTTTCTTACAATTCTCAATTTACAAATAAAATACTTACGTCAATTTAAAATTCATTTAAGTCCACTTATGCAAAAATTATTTCCTGCTCAAGTAATACAACGTTTGTATTTATATAAGGTTATCAAAATTACAAAAAAAAAGCAAAACTGCTCAGACTTATTTTTGAAACTTGAATAGGTATGAATTAGATTAATTGTAGATACCATTATTAATTTGGGACGTTTCGTATTAATAAATTGGAGACAAAACGTAGCAAATCAATAATAGTTTGATTGTATTATTAACCACAAAAAAAAAAAATACAAGCACCTGCAAGCTAACCTAATTCGTTATATTTTTCCGGATGTGAATTAAAAAAAAGAAATGCAGTTTGAATATATATATAATTGTATATTCATTGTAAACTACAATGTTTGTTGTAAGTACACAATTTTATGGAAAGCCTTTTATAAATCTTTTTTATTCCACATGTATCTGATTTCTTGTATCTTAAAATTCATCGAATAAATTTAAACGATATTTTATTAAGATCGCCTTTAGAAGAAAGGTCAAAACACGATTGCATAAAAAGTGCTTACAATGTTAGAAAAAACAATCACCTGTATGATTTCATTACATCTACCTATACTGCTTAATGTCGTCTTTACACAGTCCGCATGCAATAGTGAATTCATAAGTTTCTTTAGAGAATCGTATTAAATTCATGCCGAATCTCAAAGCCTACCATAACTAATCGTTAAGTTAAGATAAATCACGAACAGACTCCACGAGCGACTCCTAACGTATACAGACAATTCTAAACGTCAAACGCATTTCATAAATACTGAACCGGCTTGTCGCATAATGTCCCAACAACGATGTCAAGAGGATCGTCCGTACCAGGAAATTTAAACTTATACAGCTAATTTAAACTTATGAATTAAGTAATAATTTAATATATCAAAACGCTAGAAGTGTCGTTCCAGTGTTCTGGGGTACGGCTATTCTGTCTTAGACTCGTGATATTTCTCGCTCGGCTCGTGTCACACTCCTCTGAGAGCGTTGGGATCTGAGAGCGAGTTAATGAACTTCGATACGGGGTGCAATGCACCCATAACTAGATGTTTCGATCGTCGGAAGTACATCACTACGCGTCCGGGAGCGATGACGACACAGTGAAAGCGGGCGGGCAGTGGTAATCGGCGGCAGTGCGGCGCGCAGCCGACAGGTGGCGCGCGGCGATGATCTATAGCGAGATCGTCTTTTTTTTTTAATTTCGTTACCGCTTCGAAGCGTCCGTAATGTCATAATTTTACTGTTCTCGATTGATTACAAAAAAAAGGTTATTCACGGTTTGTTTACATTAATCTCGGGTTGCGCAATGCTATGAAAATGCGTTGATTGTGACTTTAGAATTCGTAATTTTTATTTCGTGTAGTTATTCTTCTACACGAGAGGAGAGGTAAATGTTTGTAGGTCGAACGTCATTTTTTGTTTGAACGATATCGTAAGAATCGCGGCCACACTTTTACTTTATTAATAGCGACTTCATTTGAAGTCGTTTTAAATTATTTTTTTTATTACTATTTTACCCTGCTCCACTGTAGATACAGAGAAAGTAGTGTAGCGTCATAGACATCGCATGTACTATTTTGCCACAAATAATTATGCCATAACACTGCAATTGCGACATGGCGTACGCTAAAGGTCGGAAATGTCGCAGGCGCAGCTAAGCGACCGTGATCGTACTAATAATTAATTTCTCACTAATACATAAAACGAAATAAAACGAAATTCTACTAATAGGCAATTTTACCTCTTTTGTAAGAACATACGAATACCAAATGTATAGTAGTGAATCTCGCTGGCAGGAAGAAATACACCTCGTACCTGTAACAACGAAGAAACCATATTTAGAAAATTGACTAAATTAATGCAAGCCATGAGAAACATTAACCGAACCTTATTCCTTTCGTTAACGAGTTTGTTTCACCTAAAACTGCAGTATGTATCTGTTGTATTTTTTTTTTCGTTTCGTTACGTATACTCCCCATTCAAACAAAATAACAGTCGATTCTAGGAAAAAAACGAAACGAGTCCATTGCATTCAAAGAACAGCTGCAAGTTCACGACGCATGCGGGCGAGAAGGTCGCACGTAACGCAATTAGCATAACACTGTCAACTCGAGTTCCTGTAAGGAACCGGAATAACTCGTTGCAGCGGGCCGTGCCCGACGTCGCCGGGCGCCCTGACGGCTGACCGGTGCGACTCGGGAATAGTCCAAAACTACTGAACGGCGACGAGGTCATCCGATCGTACTAAATCGCTATCCTATCAGCGTTTTTGCACAGACGGAAACCGTTGCTCTTAGACTTTTTTTTATGACACGATAGAGTGATCTCCTTATCGTGAATTAAATACTTTATGAATAAATTTTATTTTTTGGTATTAATTTCTGGTTCGCGGTTTAATGTCAAATAGGACACGGAAACAAATACAAATACATGTATTCTATTCTAAATGTTATGTTATGTAATAATGTGAATTTTTATTCACCTGCATTTTGCAATAGATGTAGGTGAGAAATTTTAAAAATAATGCGACTTTTAGACGCTTTTGCGCGGAATGGTCCGTATCCATGTTACGAACCTCTTCCACTCGCAAGCGCGTCTCCCGTTTTCGCCTACAGGTTTTCGCTTCAAGAAATTAATTATGTAACTGCTCATCTATTTCTTATCAAGTAAACTTGTATTTACATAGTTACATACATCAGACCTCGATAATATTATCATCAAAGAAGATTAACCCCTTTACTGACCCCGTATGATAATTGTTTTTTTTTTTCAATTTTTAGTTATTTAATCTTGTTATTACTCAGTTTCATCACGAATCAAACACGAAGCTTTGGACCCAAATCTATTTTAACATTGACGTTTGACGAAATCGAATTTCGAAATGGGGATATTCATTAAGATCGAACATAGGGATCAGGCATCTTTTTCTTATATGATGTATAAGAAAAAGATGCCTGAAGATGAAAACAACAGAAGGCACATAGAAAAGTGTAACGGCTAAATATTTCCTTATTCGTGCTGCGTGACTCCGGCGCATCACTCTTGTGATGCCCATTGTTGTTTACGTTTTTATTTCGCGACCAGTCGGTTTGTGGAGCGGCGAACGGAGAGATGTCCAAACACTTGATATCTGGAATAACAATGAGGAACGGTTCTCAACTCTAGATATTTGCGAGTTTACCGTTGGCATGACCCTAAAATTCCCCAGATATTAGTCACTATAAAACGATTAAATAAATTACAATGCCCAATTTTATTTAATTTTGACAATGCAATATCATATTTGAATTGATTATGAGAAATTTTGATACTACGATATAAAAAATTCTCAAAAATATTATCACTAAGCAATGTTGCATAATCAAACAAAATTTTGAAAACGTCATTATTAACCATGAATTTGCCAATAAAATGTTCAATTTAAAGTTTATAAAAACAAATCTTAAATTCTGGGACTTACAGACTAACAACTTAGATAACTGTAACAGGATATTTTTCAAACTCCAATCAATCTGTTTTCTTTGGATAAACAAAAATTAATAAGATAATACAATTGATGCGCATTCGAGTGTTTGTAAATAATTATCTCGTCATCTCATAAAAACGATATCAGCTCGTGATAAAGAGTTTAGACGTATAATTTATTTATGTTGTTATAATGTTTAATTTATTAAATTCATTTGCATAACAGCTTAGGTAGTGCACGTAATCATCAACTTGCAAAGTGCGCTCATCTGTGACGAGCCGACTCAGAAAAAGCGAATTATATCCGACAACACACAATTCGGTTCTAATTTAAGAAAACTAACAAGACGACCGTCTAACAAAACAACACGGACACGGTTGTTACGGCGTGTCGTTATTCAAGGCGCCACGTCAGTCTTGAGCGTTTTCGAGGTAAATTTAAGTTTTTTTCTTAAAAACGCTGTATAAATAATGTAAATGTTCGAATTTTTTTTTGGAAAAATACCTTTTTTTATTAAAATATATATTAATGATACTAACATTTTTTTTAATTGAGTAAACTAGCCTATTATATCAGTTCACAGAAGTGAAGACAACGACATATAAATATTCTTAAAGCTTCTGACTTCTTCAGAAGTGAAAGTGTATATAAAAAACAGGCTTTTTCAACATAATATTATAAAATCCTTATAGGTTTTAAGGCTCGAAACATCTGAACAGTTAAAAAATGAAACACAAAGTGAACGGATGGTAGCGATACTCGAATGAATCAAGATGTCATTGAGTGGTGCGATTGTCGGGCTCCGGAGTGGGCTAACAATGGTGCTATCGTACCATTGTGTTGTCTGCAAGAAGAATGCTGAGGAAGCGCGGCCGCGGTCCGAGTCAGCCTTGGCTGCGGTATAATGGATGGCGAGTCTACCGACCGAACTAATGAGCCTAGGAGTTAGACACTGTACACTTTGACGATAGCCTCGGTATCGTTCCAATTGGAATTAAGGATGTTCTAGATTGGGCTTTAAATCGGATCGGATTTGTATAGAAACTCCGGTCGCTATAAAGACACAATCCATTTGTAAGCAAGCGGATAACTCCTAGGATCTTAGCCTCAGTAATGTGTCCGAGTGTAATCTGTTATATGTCTATACCGAAATGTAAAATTGTTCCGGCGTACAGATGTATGCATGTCTGAAATTGAATCAATTTAAAATCAATTTAACGAGTTTCGATGTGACTTTTTAAATACTTTGTTTATTATTGTAAAAATGTTATAGATACTTGTAAATTGAAATGTAATTTGAAAATTTGAATGGTCAAAACGTAAAAATTAAGAAATTGGAGTGTTTAATACGAAAAGAGTTCGAAAATTTAAGAGCATTCGAACTTAAATGGAAAAAGGATAAAAGTGTATGAGTAGAAGAATTGATAAGTAGGCGAGAGATAAATGCAAAACAGAAAGACAAGAGAAGGCAGTGAAATGTTGAAGTTATGTAAGCTATAAGGATACAAGTATGAAGAAAATCAGTAAGTAAAGACAAGATAAGATTGGGGTGAGGTTCACTGAGAAATAGCTAAGCGGAGGAAATTGAAAAAACACATTAGAAGAGAAAAAGGTATAGCAACAACACTAACTAACAAAAATAGGTCACGCAATAGCATCAAGTATAAAAAAAAATTAATTAAAAGCGAATAGAATGATGGGATTTTAAGTTGAATCGAAATTAGATTATAATTTAGAAAACGGTATAGTATAGATTTCTTAAATCACTACGCAATCTTATATGGCTGCTATCATAATCAGTGATAGGTGGCGCCACCAACGCAATTTAACTGTCAAAGGCCAGTGAAAAAAAATATTCCACGTACTCCTATTAATTTTCTTCCAATTTTCTTACATACATCAATAATTATAAAGTAAGTCATTTAACAATATTATTTACAACCTATGTTTTCAGAAACAGAAAAAGGAAATAATTATTATCTCTTTTTTAATGTCTTTAATTGTATTTAATCAAGCATTTTCGTAATAGCCTAATATTTTGGTACTTCGGCAGGCGTCTAATATTTCGGGAGCATAGCTCACATTTTCTAGTGAACAACGAGAAACACTATTTAGTAGTTATGCCATTGCTCTATTTCTTACAATTTCATCGATGTCTTCAAAATTAGTCTACACTGCAAAGCAACGTTTGTGGTATGAAATAAATTAATAATTCTGATAGCAAGAGTACATGATATTTGAGCGTGGGCGTTTGGAATTAATTGTATTATGAGTTGAGGCGGAACTCGTTTTAAATTTATAATGCAGATTGTAGTTTTCTATAAATAACACGATAGTCCGATGTTCAATGAATAGACGTCTAAACACTGAGAGTATGCAAGTGGGATAATGAAGCATTTATTTAGACCAGTTAGTATCAAACTGAGCAGGAGTTCGATTTTGATTTGTAAAGGTTATTGAAGTTTTTATCGAACTATACAATTTTTTTTTTATATTGCTTAATAAACTAAATTGTCCAGTTTATTAGAGCATAGACAACAAATAAACGATTTATTTATTAGGTATGAAAGTCATCAATTACAAAATATTGTTTTAATTCGAATTAAGTAATTAAAAATGTTCCGAATTGAATTGAAACAGGATTTCAATTTTAAAGCTCATTTCAGATTATAGAAGACAATTATGACGTTCGAAAATAGGCAATTTATACAATGTCTCTTTTTTGCCTTTGCTGACTAACTCATTATTTATAAGTGAACCGTTATATAATATGTTTGAATTGTAATTAGAAATATCTTTATTTAATCAGATTTAGACTTAAGTTTAATAAAAAAGCAGTAAGTAAATAATATAAAGACATAGCATGGTAATAGAGAAAAGGTTTACATTCATTTAAGTAATGTAATTAATTAAAATCATATTTAGAATGACTTATATAAAGCATTTCATTATCTTTAATTAATTAACCATAATTAACAAAAGTATTAAATTATTTTCCAATTGAGCTTAAGACCCGGAACAGCGATACTAACCAATTCCACCCACCGCCTATTGTTGCCATTGTTAATGAAATGAATCAAGTAATTTAGTCGTAGCGGCGTGATTCTTAAAACTATCGATATAACAATAATTAGGATAATAATATCTAACAAATCCGTACCTTACAAACATTTACTATATAGATCGATACTAACATTTTTGAAAGACGTAACATAATATCGATTTTATGTATTAATTTATATTCACTTTGGTCAATTTGATCTATATAGACATTGATCTACATATTTTTCAAGATGATTTATTACTTACCCAAAATTGTCGAAACTTTCTATTACATTAGTAATCCTGAATACGCTGATAACAAATCGTCAATGATGTACACAAATTACACACGACATGTAAAATCGACAGAATGGCGATTTTTAAACAATCAAGGATAACACAATCGATATTACGATAAACAAACCATAGACACATAAACACACACACACACACACACACACACACCCATCACTACGCAACAGAACGGAAAGTATCTCGTTGTTTCCGTTGTTATATTTTTACATGCATCCACGGACAATGGGTCGTTAGGTGCGCCGCGGCCTCTTAGATAACAGCGCCACCGCGGGCGGCGGGATCTTTGGACAAGTCGGTGCAACGCGGTCGATAATTCGCGACGCCGCCGCCGCCGCCGAAATGACAAAATGACTGCGGCCGGCCGGCCGCCTGTAATTTTCCGTCTTGATAACTATTTATTTTCTATTTCATTTGTCGACTCATTAAATGTTCGAGTGGATAAGCAAGGCACTTTTTTATTATTTAATTAATAAAAAATTATTATATATATATATCATAATGTATATATAAATATGATCAACAAGTTTTTGCCATTTTGTAGATAGTAACATAATCCCATTGCTGTAGAGATTTTTGGACTTCTGATCAAAATACAGCGGCAAGTAGTTTTAACTGTTCTCTTTTGATGTTGACCTAACACACTACCTAAAGAATGCTGAAGAGATCAAAACAGGAGAAAATCTGAGGGCGCAAGGTCAGGGCTATATGGTGGATGCATTAAGATTTCCCAACCAAACTCTTTCAATATTTACTGATTGGCTAAAATTGTGTTTAGTCTAACACTATCATGGTGAAAAACCACAGTTTCTGTTGATCAATTCCAGCCCTTTTTTTCTCTACTTCTTGATTGAGTCATTAGCTATTGGCATTAGAGATCTGAATTGATGTATTTGCCCTGCTGTAAAAATTCATAATGAATAATGCCCATCCAATCGCATCAGATACATAGCCCCAACTTATTGCGAGTTAATCCGAGTTTCGCTATAGTCTGTGGATCTTGCTTGCCTTTTGACCATGATCTTTTTCACATATTCTTGTAGTAGTTAATCCATTTTTCGTTACGAGTCATCAATCTTTTCAAAAACGGTTCGGTTTCATTATGTTTCAAAAGACAATCACAAATGAGTACATGATTCGTTAGATTTCTTTCTGTGAGGTGGTGTGGGACCCCAGTATCGAGCTTTTTTTGTATATCCAGCCTTTTTCAAAGGAGTCAAAACTGTTTTGTGGTCAATTTTCAGCTTTTTACCTATCTCGTAAGAACTAATATGCCGATCTTGCTCTACTTTTACCAAAATGGCGCCGACTTTATCCTTAAAAGGTCGCCAGAGCGAGGTTTATCTTTAACATCAAAATTACCGGACCTAGAACGCTTAAACCTGTTTTGTGTTAGTTTTACCGACGCTATATTAGATCCATAAGCGTCAAAAATTTTTTTTCACAACTTGTTTTACAAGCCTTTTGTGTAATAAAGTATTAAAATGTATCGAATTTCTATGTTAGATTCATTTACTTTAATAGACAGAAAAACCATACAAGAATGGTGGAACATCGGTTTCACTTTTTATTCTTCTTTTTTTAAATGTCATTTATTTAATGGTATTAAAACTGGCCAGATACAAAAAGCACGACCAAAGAGATATTATTTGCGTAATACGGAAAAACTAATATGTGATGCTAATAAATTTAAAGTGATAGATAACAGTTTTGAAAAAATCATGTTTATTTATTTATAGTCTGGCTTCTCAATTCGAGCGAATTTCTAGTTCAACCATCATTTTTTATTGTTTAATTGCATCATAAATTTGCACTCATTATTATTCCATCTTGACTTGTGTTTTTTATAGTGAAAACTTTAGCGTTCAAAAATAAACAAGTAGTAATCTTTGAATATGCCTAATTAACCAAAAGGAAAAATAATTATGATGGTAAATACATAAATGTTTTTCTCATATATATATTGGTAATATTGCTTTTATATAGGTACATTATTTTGCCGACGTGGTCAACATAGTGTTTTATTGTAGTAGCATTGAATTTATAATAATCGAAGTTTATAACCGTTAATGCAATCCGTTCGAAGTAACGACAAAGCTTCTCTTTCATTTAAGCTGCCACGCAATCACGCAAAAAATTTACTTACAGCCCTTATCAAGACTTAATTTACCGCATTAAAAATGGGATTAATTTTTTGCTTGCAATTGAAATCGATCGAATATTTTCTCATTTGTTTATTTCTTACTACAACTCTTTCAATTGTTTACGTATTACTGCAAAATTAAGATACGTTTTCTAATTGTTCTTTTATACGATAGATTCTTTAAAATGTTATAAAGCCAAAAGGTACTCTTTTATCTGAAATCGAGGAGCATGAGGCATGAAATGTAGCGATGCATAAAAGATTTTTAAGCTAAGAATAGACGGCGTGGTGGTCTGAGGTCTCCGGTCTACTAACTGCGAGCCTATGTCATGGTTTATAAGCTTCTCTTGTGTACTGATAATAAATCATTTTATACAAAAAAATATTAAAATGTTCAAATTTTTTAAAATTTCATATTAGAACACAAATGTAGTCTCAATTAAAAAACTACAACTAAAAATTTGTAATTGTATGCAGTAAATATATTTATTATGTAATATTACAAAATTTTAAAAAAGAAATTAAGAAAAAATACCTTCTTACTAATCTGGGTTTGGAAGAGTTTTATTTTCTCATTATTATCTTACAATATTGTAATTATGTATTGTTTTATCCTTAGTGTACTTAATTTTGCAACGCTAAAGTCTTTAACCTTCATCATATTAATTTTTGACAATTACAACACTCTTATGTAAACCTACAGCTGTGTTACAGCTGATATTTTTATTTAGGCCAGTAAACCGCCAAAATGATAAATGCAGTCAGGCAACAAATCAAGCTTTATTATTACATAAAGTAATGTAATTAATAAAGAAATTCTTATTAACATCTGATAAAGTCCACATTAGCACACGCGTTCGCAATCCAAAATGGCGTTGTATTTAAAATTAATTTAAAATTGTTTTTCATTTTAAGTTATAAGTTGAAATAAACCTTACGAAATAATTCTTAGGTAATGCAAACTTGAGTTGGAAGTTTTCGACATTGGCGTAAACAATTTTATGTATACCTAAATTTAAATGGTGTTTAGATGCACTAAGGTTTAAACGGCGCCACACGCGGCGTCATATGCAAAAGGTTTTATATGAATTTGACTTTTGAGATAAATTTGGCTGAAAAAGTTTTCAACACTTATGCCATTGTATACCTAAGACCTAGGAGATAGTCTCTTTGAGAATATGATGGAACTTGAGAAAAATTGTAGTAACCACAATAGAAAAGGATATACTGACGAAAATTTTATTGTACGAATTAGTTTGAAATCAATAACGATCGCCTTAGAATAAAATATGCACAACATATCAATGTTATATTAAAGGACAACCATATTTTCAGGACATAAAACCGATATGAATGATAAATGTCACTGAAGCGAGAAATCTCTATAGAAATCCAATAGAGTTTTATGGTCTCTGTCTATCCTTCTGGGAAATGTGAATGAAATTATAAATAAATAAACGATTTTCTTGAAAAAAGTCAAATGATATTTGTTTCGATGAGTTTTAATGGACAAACCTAATGACCTTACTTACTTAAAAAAAAACATCTTTTCCTTATGTGACTAATGTACTTACAGATTATTATTAAAATTGATATTCATTCATATATTTCAAAATTCACTCTCGTATTACAATTTTTTTGTGGTGAGTTGATACTCAGCGCATAATTGATTTCATCGAAATTAAAATCCTTTCATTTTGCTAATGCTTCGATGATCGATTATGAAATAGTAGACCGTGACATATCTATTTTTGGACCATCGAACCTTGACATAAGAGTACGTATTGAAAGTTATAATCGGCGTCGATCTTTTTGGTTCGATCGCTTCGAATGTATCGATACATACGAAAGTAGCAGACACAATGTATTGCCACATATTACGCATAATTTAGACTAAACACCCGCTATCACGTTGTACGACCGATTGCGTTCATAGAGAACGATCTAATTATGGGTTCAACTTAATGTTAAGTTTAACTTTTACACGTGTCTGTAACGTGCATTATTCGTGAAATCATGCAATGAATTAAGTTGATAATGGATGGTTTAATTTTTGATTATTGTCCTGTACATGTCGACATGTAAAGAATAATAATTAAGAACTAATGATTATTTTACAAAACAATCATGCTCGAATCTAACTTGCTTTTGGCTGATTTTCTCCTAGCTGTTATAGTTTTTTGTTTAACGTTTTACAATACAAGTCAATCAGTTTACAAGTCAGCTTCCTAAGTAAAAAAAAAAGGGATTTGATTTAATTGCATCTTTTCTTATAGGACACATTTATTTAAAAAATATCAAATAATGTATAATAAAATGAGAAAAAGAAATGATTGGTTCTGACAATGCATTCGACAAGCTTTATGAGTTTACAATATAGAGCAAAACCAGAACGAAAATTTTAATGCCAATTTGTGAACTATTGATATTATAGAAAACAATTTTATAACTCCGATTCGTGACCAACCTCCGGTCATTATAATATGTATCACAAGGCCGTGTTACTTTTTTATCTGAAAATAATGAAAAAAAAAAATATAATCACACAACAGCAAACGAAATCTAGCAGAACCAAAACGACCCTAAGTGGTGTAGAATGCGGCATTGATCTGAATAAAAATTATAGGCTGTCCGCACGAATTTCTCACGCAACGCCCGTTGACAATACGGGACCTTGGCGCGGGTTCGCATTTTTTTTTTCGCTCTCGCGTCCATTTTGTGAGTTCGACCTCGTTATGCGCCCACTTTCAAAAAAATGAAATAATGCTCCAATAACGCCCACTATCACAATAATAGTTATGAACTGTGCGATAGTTATAGCTCCGGTTTAAATTGTTTTTGTTCGCGCGAAACGCTTCTATGTCTCAATCTATATCCATGGGAGGTGACGATAAAGTGACCCAAAATACATCTCACATTTCATTACCTAAAAAATAAAGATATTTTTGATTTTGATTTCATTTTATTTAGTATGTAAATAGCATGTATACGTATATGTATATAATAGATCGATTTATTGTATCAGCTATTTGATACGGTAGGAGCTAGGGGTAGACCCTAGCTTTCCATTAAGTACCTACAATGCTAGACAACCTACTAACGGTCACCTGCGACTCTTATCTATGTCGTTTCGGTAATGTCCAATTCGTGGTTACCACTCGATAGTCATTCTTCAAAGCAGAATTTTTCCATTTTGATTGAGGTATCTCTAAAACATGCATTTCGAACGCATCAACGACCTTTTCGCGGCTCAAAAAATATTGCCCACATAATTTATTCTTCACACTTGGGATTAAATAAAAATCGTTGGGTGCCAAATCGAAGCTGTACGGCAAGTGACCCGTCAAGTTGATATTTTGTCGGTCCAAAAACCGAATTGTTTCGGCCAACGTGTGACAACTAACATTGTCGTGATGAAGAGCGATTCTGCATTGTCGGTTGTCCTTCCTTATTTCTTCAGAGACTTCTGACAAACAAATGGTCGTGTACCAGTCCGAATTAACCGTTTTACGGTTTTACAATTTTTTTTTACAGCCAAATTTTCGTGTAATATCTTATTCATGCTCGTCATATTTATACCCGGGGACGTCTTTATCTCGCGATATGTAACAAGACGATCTTGCATTATTAGTTCCCGCTCAGCGGCGATATTTTTTAGTACAACAACCGATTCAAGGCGATCTTTTTCAAATTCGTCCGTGAGTGCCCACGATTAAACTCCAGTGATACACAGCGGTTTTATATGGTGCTTCATCCCTAAAAGCCGAAGTAAGTTGATCGATGTACTGTTTTTGAGTTAGCCCACGCCAAAAATCGTAATAAATCATAGTACAAAATTTTTCACGAGCTAAATCCATGGTGATAAAGACACGCAATTTCCAAAATGACGCCACAATGGTGAAACGATTGACAGTTACACGAAACAAATTGTATTCAGCCAAGGAGGTCCATTTTTAAATGTTGTACTTTCTTTTTAAACATTGTTCTGTGTCTGGCCAGTTCCGGATACATAAATAGCTCTCCTATAGGTCAAGATGGCGGTGACTCAATGTTTATAAGTTGATGGTAGAGATCAAGAGCTTAATAGCGTCGCTGTCCAAACAGAAGGTCTCAATAAGTTTATAACTTTCGCTCGCTCTGTTCTTCTGAAATCATTTTAACCTGTCGTCACCTGACGTCATCGCTTTGGTGACGAGACGATGGTAACTTCCATCTCACATTGACACAGTGCGGACACCTTGAGATCAAATCTTCAACAAACAAATCAAGAATATTTTTTTTATGAATTGAAATTGAAATTACTTGAAACGTTATCACAAATTCAATAATAAAATAGTTTATTTAGTAATGTGTATTTTCCCTTTTGTTTTGTACTGTTATGCACGAAAATTATTTGTGTATTGTTATACGTACAATATTTGTCCTTATTCTTAATTATGACCTCAGATTAACGTCCGCTGCTTTGTTTTTTAAAGTCGAAATATTGCGTCTCATACAATAGATATAAATTAGATTATTCTTTTATTTTCCTTGCAATGCTAACACATTTTTGCTACTTTTAAATGAATGCAAAATACAACTTTAATTTATATCAAAAATATTTCAACGTTCTCTGAATACTCACTACGTTACGTATAGGTACGAAGTTGTTTATGAAATAGCATTTTTTTCTCCCATCGTTTACTAAATTTTCCATGTTATACATATATAATTTCCAAAACAATTACAATTTATTCTGTAAATATTCTTGTACTATATGTCGACATGCGAAGGTCCCTTTTAAACATTTTGATAAATTTCTCTTTTCAATAACACATCATTGCCGCAGTCAAAATTAACAACGCGTCATAACGTCAAACCTAAAAGGCCGTAGCTATCGAAGAGGCCTCTTGTTTTATGAAACCGAGTCAAGGACTGTTATAAGGCAACGTCACGGCCTCTAGTGAATTCAATCTGATTATGAATGATAGACTCATTTATGACCGACCTATACTGCCGCTCAATCTGGAGTTCAATTGACTGATTGAAAGGCTTTGATCGAAGATCAGTTCATGCGCCTTCTCCGGGAGAATATATCCGGTTAGTAGATAAGACAACATCTAGATGATGTTTTGAGTACGTTTTACAAATTAATTCTCTCAGCTGGATATCTATGGGCGGCGATGACCACCTAATAATCTCCACGTGCCTTGGCCCTTAAACATCGTTTAAAATGGAAGAAAAAAATCGTAGCCAAATTTCAACGAGAATATTAAATAACAGTCAAAATCTCATTTCTCACACGAACCTAGTAAATTGAAACAGTAAATTTAAAAAAATATCTATTCATTCCGCCTAAGTAGTTTCCCTGTCCCGAATCCATTCTAAAAAAATACGAAATACGATATTTTTCGTATTCGCTTACATGGATATCATTATATTATTACGTAGACGTACAGCTGTGGCTTAGTAGTTAGCAATGCCGCCTTCAAACCGAGAGGTATCTGGGATCAATAATTACCACGGAAAAATCGAGCAATAATTTCGACCAACGGTCGTCAGCCTCGGACGTTGACATCGCATCGGCAACGTTTGATGTCCACTGCCGGGCATGTTAAAAGGCTTCGCATTTAAAACGTTTATTTAGATTTTTTTATATCCATCGCGGTGTTTTCTTGGCGTTATATTTTTATAGATCCATAAAATGCGCCTTGTAAACGATATCGTTCGACAGTATTCGCTTAGTGCAGATGCTCTTCGTCAACACCATCGGTGTGTTTTATTTCGTCGGAAAGTGAGAGAAAAATATCGATTTTTTAATAAAAATATAGCTTCACTTAGTTATATATGGATCGTAAAATACTGTGCAGCTTTTTCATGTAGAAAGGAACAAACCATTTTGTGTGTAACGATAAACGTAATACAAAATTGTATAATGCAAAATCAAACCTTTTCAATACTATTGAATCTAATAACCCACAGTATTGAATTGTATGAGTACAGCTCATCACAACGCAATAGAATAGACGAGGTGTCATTGTAAGCTTTCTTGTGTGTGTATGCTTTGTATGTGTGATTAATATTTATATGCTGTATGCTGCTCGAATGGCCCCGATTCGAGTGTTAATCATTAGATAAATCGATCCTTTAATTAAGTACGAACGTGAAGGTATTGTTACGAAAATATGTATTTCGTATTAGAATTGTATTTAAAATTTATCAGCTCAAAGAAAAAATAATATTATCAGACAAAATTCGTTTTAAATTGTTAGTATAATACATGTACGAATCTAAGTAATTTGTTAAATTATTATGTTATTTTTAATAAAAAAAATACAGATCTCAAAAAAAATTTACATTTCATAAAGTTTTACCTAAATTTTTAAATTAGCTTGCATTGTCTCATTAAACTAGAACAGGCAAGTGGAGCAAACGCATAGCACAAACGATTAGTATGCTGATAACCATTTCTTGTAGGAATATTTACTTTAATTTAATGTGTAATTAGCAAAAGAAAGAAGGAACTCTTTTTACTTATAAAAAAAACCTTATGCTTTTTAATAAACTAGACAAGAATTAATGATATTTTATCACTATATAACATCAATATCATCTTTCTAATCTGTATTATAAGAATCACTCTCACTTTTGAAAAAAAAATGCATACCGAAATTGACGGCAGATTTGTTTCAATATTTTCAATATAAATGTATTATTGCATCAATGACAGTCAACCATACATAAAGTATTCTATTTCAAAGGAAACTAATAAAAAACATATAGTAATACAAAGTTGATGCAGAAATCGATCATTACGATTATCCTTCACCATTCCGCATCGACTATTAATCTATCGATATCTCCGTCTCATTCCTTCGTCCTCCGCTTGCACAATTGCAACTCTCCTCTCGGTGTGCATGCAAGTGGACCGCAGCCGGGGCATTCGGCCAGCGAAGTGTGCCAATGCCGCGCCCCGAGAGGACGACGTTGTGACTGTGGGAAGATCGGAGGTGCGACAGCTTTGAATAGAATGATAATTCAACGGAGGCGCTTACCTGAGCACCGCCATGCGTGGAGGAGACGAGGAGAGACGCAGATATCTTAATGGTAAAACATTAGTATACTGTTTGTCTAGTTAATTTGCGGAAGTCGGGAGTTCCGTCTACATCGCGACCCGGCTTTTCTCGTTGAACTGTGTCGATGGAGAACGACGTACTGCGTTTTTAAGATCTACATGTATCTGCGACGACTCGGTATAGAAATACGAACGCGTTTCCACAAAATCTTAAAATTAATGTCGTACTTGTAAAAACTTTGTTTTTGATGCGTGTATGTTAAAATTTAATTTAAATACAAATTAAAAGTAATATGGACAATGAAACTAAACAACATCTCATATTATTTTAAACGTAAATTGTAAAGGTTGATGTAGGTAATTTGATTAGGTGCTACCTTGTGCGCTAGAGTAATTGTTAGATGTGGTATAATGCAAAACCATAACTTAAAAATGTTGGTGAACGAAGTTTTATCGATAAAAGTGTCATTTAATTGGTCTTCTATCATACTTATTTTTTTTTGTAAAAATGAAATACTGTAAAAGCCAACTTTTGGCCACCATAGGGCACACGGAAAATATGAAACATTTAAGTTAATATTAATATAATTAATAAATACCAATAAAGTAAGTATGTAGTAAAATAATAAAAAAGAATAAAGGTTTTTAATAATATCAATATGTTTTTCTTATTATTTTAAATATAATAATAATTAGAGAGTTTTTATATTTATAAATAGAAAATATATTTCGATTTAATAACATATGACTCATTCGAACTCTTTTACAAATTCTGTCAATCAATTTCAATTAAATAACAAATTATAATAGAGTGACGTCACATTAAATAAAACAATAATAATAATTTTTTTTTAAATATTTTAAATTACATGTCAAATAAATCAATGAAATCAAGTCAAACTTTATTTCGGGGACAACAAATTCAAAGTAATAAAGCAATCATTTGTTTAAAAATACAATTTATTTATTTATAAAAAACTATATAAATATATATTCAATTCCTTTTGCTCTGTCATCCTCTCCTGTACAACATACTTATTTATGGGTTAGTGTATATGTCTGTCGCTTGGGTAACGTTCCGCTTAGCGAACACCACGCATCGGCTGATGCGTGTAACCGTGGGGAGTTTGAGTGGCTACTCAAACTCCCCACGGTTACACGCGTATAGATGTTTTACATCAAAATGTAAAATTAAAAATCAGAAATTGGCTTAACCGGCAAAATGAATAATCAAGCAATTAACGATTAATTGCAAACTGTACATTGATTAATGTCTGAACTTCACGCTTCACTCGCTCGACGGATTTCCATTAATATTAGCTCATTAATTGATGAAAAACTATAATTAAGACACTTGTGTTCCTCAATACTAAAGCGTTTGATATGTACACTATAAATCATTAATTCGCAGAACAAGCAATTTACTATCATTTCAATTGAAATTTGCAGTTTAACGAATGGAAACTGTAAACATGAATTATTCATTATTCTCAGGAACAATATTATGAAGTAATTTGTGCAGAATAACGACGTATCTGAAAACATTTTTGCTATCGGTATACGAAGGGATTTGCGTAACTCATAATAATATAGGCAATGACAATGATATTAAATTGTATTGTTTCATTTCGTACAACTGCATTCGTTAAAACTGCATCCTACTCACCCATCAGAAGTCACAACTGACAGGAACATAGACAGACATTGAGCGCGATCGTCTGTTTTAAATTAAATCCATTGGACGTATATTGTACAGCGTTATTTGTTTTTTGTGCATTATTAGCTGCACTTGCAAAAGCAACTTTGTTTGCAACATACGCGGGATAGAGTATGCACTTCGGAGACAAAAGTAGTTAACTATATAATGAAATGATTAAAAGATCAAATTCATGGTTTTGACGACGATCGATTTTAAAACTAAAAAATCATTTTTCAGTGTAGCCATATCTACGAATGTGACTACAGTTGAGTTAATAACAAAAAATAGGTCTTTGTTTTACTAGTCAAATATTAAAAACGTTTTTTAATCGAATAGGTGGTACGACATAAATGATCTGTCGTTACAGTGGCCGTAGTATAAAGTTGTTCCAATAAATCTCAATTATTTAGAGAATAAAACGCTAAATGAATTTACGACCTTAAGGTCATAGTCTCTCTTCTGCAAGTTCAATGGCGGCGGCCACAGGCCGTCTCGGAGCTGGCTCAGCTCGCCGAAGGTGAAAGTGTGCGGCCTTGGCACGCGACAGCGCCACCTACCGCTGTATCCGCCGTCGACAAACATGAACTTAGTCACGTACGATTAATTTGCTTTTATTTTTGTCGCATATGTACTTACTGTAAACGTATATTTTGGTGATACGTTAGCAATAGATTTGATTTTTATGCAACCGCTAACATTTATTTGTAAAGTATACATTAAAAAACCGCATATTAGGAGAAATACTTTCGTAAAAATATACATTTCTCCCATTTAATGTTAAAGATTTTCCAGTATTTTTTGTAAAAATTAAAACGATTCTTCAATATTATATATAATGATATGAAGTATCATTATCACGTCGCCTACCTATTGACCATATTGACCAAATTATGCAGGTCATTTCTAAGAGTACTTGTAATTACAAAATTATATAAACATCGATCCAAGGGAAGTTGGTGCTTAGTACTTAATATTGGTCTCTATATTCAAATTTTTATATGCTAATAGTTGGGGTATCTTATGCAGTTTATTAACTTTATCCCACTCATTTCTTTGGTTTTCAGCATCGATACTCTTTGGTGAGCAGACTTTGTCTCTCCATTTTCACACCACCACCACACTTCGTGTGACCTCATGAAACTATGAATGGCTATGGCTTTTCTTAATTTCGATGCGACCAAGATATCCGTGAGGAACGTAATGTATGTGTTATATTAATCCAAGCTCTTGTACAATGTAAAAAAAACGTATATTACTTTTTTAATATCTCAAACAAAAGTAACGTTTCTAGTCTAGGAGCACGGATGACTATATAAATTATTACATGTTTTTTTATGCGAAAATAAGAATTAAATCATTATTCATTTCTACAAATATATTAAAACCAACATCTATATATGAGTAAACAAAAAAACCGACACCGGCCATCGGCCAACAGTGAAGTGGCGCATTTGTCCATTTAAGAAAAATACTCCTCGAATCTAAAATGTACACAATCGATAAATTTTCTATATCATCGCCAAAAACGTTGGAGTTACGCAAACTCAGTTTTTATTTATTAGACGCAGGCTCACGAAACCAACTCAAAAATTAATTTTCACCGACGCGATCGGATTGCGTCAACACGGGAACACCTCTAGGCCTCCATAAACGTCCGCAAGGGCTCGCAAGCGTTGCGATGTGAAACACAACCGCTGTATCATAATGGCCGGCCTTAAACAACGTAATGTATCGCCGCAACCCGAATGTACGTTGCCAAATACATTCGTTGTTTATTGCGTTGCTTGTTAAGAAACAGCGGAGAAATAGAAAAAAAATCCAAATTAATAAGAAATAAATACATGTTATTGTAATTGTTCATTGATTTTATAAAGTCTTAATTATTTGTAATCGGATCGGGTAGCCAGCTGTCACAGAACGAATCAAAGTTAACAAAAACATACTTTGGGCACACTTAGTATAGATGTCAGTTTGTTTCACGTTAAGTTCTATAGTTGTGGAAGAAGCTTATAGCTTAAAAAAGTTTAACTATTCTAAAATTACCAACAACTTCTATATTTTTATATTATTATCTATTCCATTCTACTTGTCTGCACACGCGACTTTATTACGTGCACTTTACGACTCGTTTTTACTTAAATAAAAAAAAACACCCGATCTCTATCTAACTCTTCAAAGTCATGATACTTATTTGAATTAGTGTTAAAATAAGTAATATGATTTCATTCTAGTTCCTATAACTAGAACGAACATCCAAAATTTATAAATTCCATAATAAACGTTATACATTATTTCTATTAACAATATATTCATAATTTTAATACCGTGAGTCCACGGATAACTGTAAATATAATACGTAGAAAAACAAAGAAATCTTTTTGGACAAAGAAAAGCTGAAAAATAGATTTTAGGCAATTAAGAAAAAAAGTAATTAATCTTGTGAAAGAAAGTTTAGGGGTAACGAAGAAAATTCGTTTTCACGTATACCTTATTTTATGGTAAATAACTTATTTAGAACAGATCATATTTATTCTAATATCTTATTAATGTTTAAAAACCAAAAATATATCGGAAGCGACGATTGTTGCCGTTTAAAAAACAAATTTAAAATCCTGAAGCTCGGACAGAAAACGTAAGATTTGTAAACACTCACAGTTCAGTTGTTTGCGTTGTTTCAAAGGTTTTTCATATTCCAAACGTACAATGAACCCGTTTCGGACATAACGACTCGAAAGTGTTTTGTCAATATTCCGAACGCGCTACTGGACAAGACTCAAACGCGTGGAAAGTGACTCCGTGACTGCTGATGACTGGTCACTTCGTTTGGGCAAATGTCGCACGACCGAGACGAATAACCGGACTTATTCGCCCGTCGCTGTATGGAGTGGTGAATTTGGTCTTGTCGTTTCCCGATATGCATCCTAGGTCTTTTATGCTTATGTTATGATTTGCTCAGTTAGTTTCTAGTGTTGAAAATAGGAATAGTATTTGAAAATATTAGTTTTCGAAATTATTGTCTCTGATTTTAATCTCACACGCATTTGAACACTCTTATACGACGGCACAACACGCAATCGACTACGTCACAGAATTGAGAGAACCAGCGACCCAGCAGTGGGAAAATCAAAGGCGTGTCCTTTCAATGAAAGGATTAAAATAGAAAGTGAGAAAAATTTTCAGCATTGTACTTAGGAATCGATACTTTAATACACCTGACAATCACTGAGCACATCGCTTGAGGCAAGCAATAAAATAATATTTGTTTTTTACAAAAACTGCATAAACAAAATCACTTTAGAAAAAAATATTTTTGTATACCGTAATTCAATGCAATGCCAGTAGAATAATTATTCATATAATGAAATATATTCTAGTACATCTCAATCTATTAAATTTATGAGACAAGATGAATCTTTAACGGAAAGAAAGCATCTTACTCATACCGCTATATTGGTAAAGTACTATTGCCTAATATATTACGCAAAATCTATTTATTTTCAGACCTCTTTGATCTTACGTCGGAAACGTTATAAATATAAATAACTTTTTGCCATTACTAATAATATACAAACACTTAAATTAATTAATATTTTTATAATATTATTTAAATCCAACAAATAGATAATGCTTCAAGTTTAAAATATAAATGAATTTGCAACGCCACATTAACTTAGACTCCTAAAACGTTATTGCAGACGTAGTTATTTTACGCTATGAGGATGCAATGCAGTGTTGGTTTCATAGCTAATTGTACGACATTATCCACCGTAATCGAAGAAATTGAAACGCGAAATTGCGCCATCTGACGACCTCCGACAACCTCTGTCGTTTTTTGTGGGGGTGATCGCGCGTACAGCTCTTATGTAACTCGGATGCATAACATATCACCTCCTCGCCTTCTATTACACTTGACGGAAGGAGAGACGCGCCGTCTGTCTGTTTTAAATATCATACGTTATATAACCCATTATTCGGTCATATCTAAGAGACGGATTGTATAGAATTAAAGTTCATTGTGCGAAAATATTGTAAAATATAAGGTAATAATTTCAATAAGTGCCATAGTTCATTTGTTCCCTATTCGAGGTCGGCCCTTTGAGTTTTTTTCGCCACTCTCACCGTCTACCTCATTTGTAATATTACATATTACTCTCGTATTAGGACATGGTTCACGGTTGCCAAACATAACTTCACACAAATAACTTTATCGATAAAGAAAAGAAATTATAAAACTACTTCAGTTTTCAATTTCTTTAATGTTTTTTACCGTGAACTAATTAAAGGATATGAGGACAATAGCTGTATATATTTAAAATATTTTTCTGAACACTGACGATTTTTCTGTTTGATTTTAACATAGCTATTAAGAATCGCAATTGGAAAAAAAAAAATTGGTTGCCTGTAAAGTCGGTATACGGGCGAAAGTTTTACGTGACAACGACTTTGAGTGGTAAAATCATTTTAATGTGAATATTCATTCGTATAGTAGGAAGAAGGATGAAATAATACTAACAATTTAAAACATTTATTTATACAAAGAATTATATTTAAAACATTAATTTATACAAAGAATCTCGCACTGAATTTCATATTAACAAAATTTTATTTTTACCTTTACACATACATACGTATTTATATACAAATATACATACAATAACTTGCAATACATTTGCGTACAATGAAACAGCGTTTACTACAACTTAACTTGTTCCTATCTGAGTGGAAGGGACGCGTGCCTTTCACTTTTTATGTCTGTCTCTCTCGCTCTTAGGCGGGCTAACCATGCCCGAGTGGAAGGGACGCGTGCCTCTCACTCGCTCTCATTGTGAGCGCATAACGTGAGCGGAGCGTAACGCAGTTTTTTGAAGTGTCACCCGGCAAACCAATTTATAAGACGTTGTCTCGTCAAAAACTCTAGTCGATAAAGTTGCCGGTAATTCTAGATCTTAGACTTAATGGCCTTTTTTGCTATAAACGTGGTCGTCGAATGAAAAAAAAGTAAGACTTCCGTGGCGTTATCAACTCGAGCTGTCATGGCTTATAGGAGGCACCTTCCTGTTCCGATGTTGACGGGTCTCACGTACATGTGTATTGAATGCGCCGTACAGGAAGTTTAAAACGTCTTTTCATGCTTTCGAAGTCGATTTTTAATCAGCTCATTACCAAACCGATATTTAAATCGAACAGAAAATGCGACAGTTTAGAATTAATAAGCGCCATAAGACCTTCATTCAGTTCACTTCCTGCAAAGTGCACTCAGCACTTATCCACTCAAAAGCGCATTCTAAATATGATCCTAAACGCACCTTTGAATTATGCGCTCGATTTGTGTATGAATCTTAGAATTAGTTTACGGTAAAAATCTTTTTCAAGCTCATTACGTAACCGTCCGTAACTGTATCACCCGGCGACCTCATACCGAATATTATAAATAGCAGCATACGATCCATTTGCGATTTCGTCAACAGCAACGTACCAACTGCAATCAAACACGTATTAAGTTACAAATCATTGGACCGGCGCGCGCGCTGTGGCGTAAATCCGCCGACGGCTTTCCCCCGAGACATTCTTGGTATGATTCAGCTGTAACACCGTGTTTATTTAATTATTTATTTACTTTATCTATTGAAAACTGCCAAGATAAGGAGTAATTTTAAAGGACGCTCTGCAAAGAAGAGAGACTGTTCGTCATGAGCGTGAGCAAATTAAAAAAGATTAAACCTGGTCATTTGAAGTACTTAAAAAAAATCATGAAGGATCCATGAATTATGAAATTATCTCCCTTTGGTGATATACAGAAAAATTTGTGAACTGTACGCTAAAATTATATGTTCAAGATAGCCTAGTCATTTGTGGTGCAATTATGGAATAATAAGTGCAGTATTATGTAGGTACATGTAATATGCGAATATTCAATAAAAGAAATAGCATTTTATTTTTTCTGAAATACAAATAAAATTAAAATGAATATCGAATTTGAATTCAATTAAAATTTTCCACGTTTATGAAGTTTAACATCTCATGGAAAGGCAATATCTTCAACACATATAAATTTAGATTTCCTGTTTAAAAATTATACCTGATTAAGATACCTAAGTTTAAAGTCACATTTGATCAATTAAATAAACCAAATACATTCTAAACAAAATACGAAGGCAAAATTCTATTTTGCATTCATTTGAATATTTGTTGCTTTTGGCTGTACTGATTTGTGTAGTTTTTTAAATGCTACTCAACACAACATTGTTGAAAAACTATTTAATTTTTGGCCTTTGATTGCATCCTGTATTTTATTCGTATATTATTTTTATTCTAAACTTTCTTCATTTAACTTCATCTATTTACTTGGATACAATTTTTTTAAATAAAAATTGTTATTATTAATTAGCCCAAATCTCTTAAGTTTGGTAATAATTGCCAAATAATTTACAATAAAATAATACACGAACGAAAAAATGGCCAGCTTATATTTGTCACATAATAAACCTAAGCCCGGTTTCACATGAAATTTGATAAAGTCTTCATAGCGACAAAAACCGTTATCGAATCGGAATAAAATAAATGGCCCGAATTCTAATTTTGAAATTCTATTTCATAATTAAAAAATAGACCATAAAAGGGGACAGTCGCGTTGATAAATAAAACATGAAATTACATTTTGGACAAGTCCACGAGATTTACTACACCGATTTGCATTGCACTTCCTCATTTTGCGGCAACTATGATATACACATTTTTTTTTCTAATCTGCAATTTAAATTGCCACCGAAAAGATTAATCAAACAGATCAGGACGTATAGGAAAAATAAGTTCTCACGGATATCGCGTATTGAAGCGTGGAATTCGCACGCACCGTGCAGTGTTTGGTGCCATTAACATAATCTATGGTCTAGAGCGGGCCGGTACTCGAGGCGGGCGGCTCGACACTCGTTCAGACCCTTCCGCGTTGTAAAAATAATACAGTTTTAAGTCTCGTACAGATGAAAATAAAAGTGTTACGCTGAATTGATTTGTATTCAAGTATTGTAACCATTTTATGTTACTACCTTACGTATATACTACCCGATGTATATGTAATAAGTAACGTCTGGTTAAACATTAAAATAAGAACAAACTTAAAGATAAGCCTATAATTTTTATTGCATTTATATTAAATGAGATTAGAATTAAAATTAAAAAGTAATCAAAACTACTACACTCTGCTAGGGAAGAATAAACACCGCCGTTTCCGTGTTAAAATTACTTCTATAAATTTGGAAAATGCGTAATTTTTTGACATTGTTTTATTTATGTTTTATTGAAAGAGGTCATCAAAAGAACTGATTTATAATTATTCAAATGCGATATATAAATAGAAGTACCAAAACTGTTACGCCACATCACAACATTCGAAGCGTCGACAACGGCGCCGACGGCGATATCGCGGCCGACCTTGACATAGGCAGTTTCGACCGCGACTGTACCGGCGGCGGCGGCAAGTGGAGCGGCGAGTGAGCGGACAGCCGGCGACCTCGGCGCGGCCGCCGATAAGGGCGGGCCCCGACCGGAACGGGCGCGCGAAAGGCGCGCTGAAGTGTACACTGTTCAGCGAACATTGCGAAATTCACGTTCCCTTTCCTCGCTGACAGCCTTAGGATGCCAGCCTGGTCGAATCCCATGATGATAGCTTCATCATCGATCAATGATTGGTACACTTTCTAGTTGTACGAAAGGACTGTACTATTCTTAGAACCATAAGGACATAAGGACGATTGCATCTTTAGGAGTCGTTCATTAAATACGTAACTCTAAATTTTCAAACACCACCCCTCCTTGATCACGCCGCATCACGCTTTCCACGACTCCTCCCGTTAATATTACGTCACGAAAGCCAGACCTATAAATGATCCATTGCTATTAATAATCGTATAAAATATCCATATTTTAAAATATTTAGTAAATATCGATTCAAAAGACTTTCTATCTCAACGAAAAAATAATACATAAAAAAATAAATTACCTAAAAATAAATTAGTATTTTTTAATGAAATGCGAACGTCTTGTTTCTGTATCTTGTCACGCTAAGCGATACCTCAGATACCACTCTCCTTGTTTGCACACGTATTGCATAAACGACCCTTCATCAAATAATTCGGATTGGATTACTCAATTCTGTTCTTATTAAGTCGGCAAAGGTTATTTACAGAGTTGTTACCTTCAACCCACAAACGTCATTTCCTTGTCGCAATTAAGAATCTGGAAGACTGCTTGCTGAAAACACCGCTACAGGTGTACTGCACAAGTCTTCATACAAACAATAGCAAGAAAGAAAGAATAAAAAAAGGAATCATTTTTATCTAATATAAGGACCTCATTGAAAGTTAAGCAGTACTCGTAAATGTGAATAAGAGTTAAAAACCTACATTCGACCCTTCGCTCTGAAGGGCCGCAGGTATAACGTCTTTCGTATTCACATTGTCAATGCTTTTTTTCTACGAAAAAGGTTTCCTATTAAAGTCTGAAAGCTAGATCAAATATTTACAAACGACATACCATAAATAAAAAATCTAATAAATTCTCTTCAAATAGACAATAAAAACATTAAACCACTATTCGTTGTCATTATTTATATAATAAAAACATTACAATTTTAGTGTAAGCAATTAAAGTTTATTTATATTTTAATCGACATGTTCTAAATATATAACTAAGGCCATATCGGCATGTTATAAATAAATGCATACTGCCAGCTATGCAATTATCAATGTTACGTGACGTCTGCTCACCGTCGAATTGTTTACAATGTAATCTTAATGTTTTGTATACCCGTCGATCGTTGTTCAATTATTACCAAACACCATTGGTATTTACGTGCTTCGAACATATTGATGCCCCGAGAAATGACATACTTCATCAGTTTTTAATACGACTAGCAATAATCGATACATGTTTGCAACCCCACACGACCTCGAACCAGATCGGACTGCTATCGGATAGCGTTTTCTGAAAGCGTTCACTTATTTATGCACAATTTACATGCCGGCGTTTTGGTTTTAATATTTAAACATTATAATCTCGAAATGAGGCATTAATTTTAATAAATAAATAAATAGTGTTTCAATATGATTAAAAGTCAGAAATAAATTTATGTTTATTTGTTCCATATTTATGTCATAGTTGGCTTTCGTTGTCGGCTCCGAACGTGTGCACATCGAATGAATTCTTTCATTTTTTCATATTGACCGATCACGCTATCGTTCATGATCCAAATCTTGTTTCTGTTTCCAGTTTCAATCCTGGCGTTTTCAATTCCGATTCTGGTCTCATCTCGATACCGGGTCTGTTCAAAATATACATGATACAAAAAAATTGCACCGAAATGAAGTTTAAGCTATCCTATATGTTACCCCTGGTAATAATTCGATCACCATGCCAAATTTCATCAAATTCAGTCTAGTAGTTTTTCGGATTAAACGAACAAATTGACAGACAGGCAGAAATTCTAAACAGCATTAAAATGTATTCCATCAAATTTGTTAATATCCCTCGGAGCGTTTTTTTACAGCTAGTACAGTTTTTTTTTTCTGTTTTCTCTCTCGTCCTACGTATAGACAACAGCAGTTGTCGTAAACACCGATCGCACGTGCGGCCGACCGACACAATCTATTAAATAATCGTCGATTACGCCGCGCCGTTATCGCGGCGAGCCGGCCTTTCGCAAGTGGAGCGCGCTCTCGAATGCAGCGCGCGCGCCCTTGCAACAGCTGCACCGGCCGGGTTAACGGCATCGGCGTGAGCCAGAAATCCGAATCACGATCTTTATCGAGACCTGACATTAAAAATTCAAAATTATATCTAAAACCTGAATGGTATACCGACGTTCGGATTAACATAGGCATTTAGGATTAGTTTATTTTGTCTCTTTTGTCTGATGTCGCCTAATAGAGTTACATTGGGAAAGAAATTAATGCTTAAAGGTTCGGTTAATTCGAAGACTAGCTAGGATAGCGTAGGCTTCATATCAAATAAAAGATTTTTATTTAATTCGGCTTAGTGAAACAGACTGTGAACAACGCGTCACTATAATTATGAATTTAAATACAGAAATCAAATCTCTATGAATGTTCAAAATCATAAAAACTATTCAAACCCGTGTCGTAATATTAAATACATAAAATTGCTTAGTTACATAGTTTTCGTGTAATACATATTTAAAGCAATTTAAAACATTTTTAGGTTATATTTTTCCTTAATATAATAAAGGAAAAACATGCACTGCGTTGTAACTAAGCGTTCATCACTTACAAGTAAACGAACACAGTGAAACCATTACTTTGTTTTTCTATCAAAATTTTCTTACATTATATGAAGGAAATTATTAAATAGATTTAATCTTTCCCAACATACGAATATAGTCGTCTATCATATAGACTCTTATAATTTTTCAAAAGTTTCGTGATGCAGTACGTGTATTTGTATAGAGAGCAGTTCCACGTGACTGCATAGCTCCCTCGACAAAAGAAAAATGCAAATCACTTGAACATGAAAAATTTGCCAACAAATTCTCGAATAAAATAACAGTAGCGACAATAAAAATCCACGTGTTAGAGATATATTACATTGACAAGGTCATCGACCTCAAACTTTCGTAATAGCAAGAAGTTGATCCATAAATAACCTATCGACCTATCGTGACCTTAATTCGAAAATGCAGATAGTTAGAGATTGCTAACAAACATCGCGAAATGCCATAATCTTAGAATCAGCGATAGGCACCTTTTAAAATTCCGTTTCATCAGACCCAAAACGGACCAAATGGAGAGGCGTTCGCGAACTTTATGTAATAAAGCTTCCATAAAACAAAAATCGGACTTTTAAAAACTATAACACGCAAATTATGTCAGGCGACGTAACGAAGCCTTGTCACAGTTTAATTGCGCCGGCCGCGAATTGACCGGCCGAGCAAATGGAGTGGGGCAATCCGGCGCGTACAGCCCGAGGCGGGAGCCGAGAACGGTTATACAATGTGCGTGATTGACTTGCGGAATACCGTCAAAATACGAAATAGTGTTTAATACGTGTGATACTAACAGCTTTATCGTTTTATGTCCGTGTTTAACACGCATGCGTATAACTCTGCAATGAGTGAAATGTATGTGGATAATGATGGGTTGGGCAGAACATTGTATGTGATCAATAAGGTTTAGTTAAATTTGCAGGTCATATATTGGAGCTCTAACAGTCGAGCTGAGATTGAGAAATGAGTAAAATTTGACTTGAAAGAAACTAAATCTAGGTTTAGTTTGCATTTCATTTTCGTACTGACGGAAATCATGATACCCTCTATTCGAACAGTTGTAAGATACTGTCTAATAAGTACAAGATTAAGTAATTGATGTGTTTCATTTTTATTTTCGGAAAAAAATGTGCAATACCAGCTAAAAGCAATTAAGTATGTTCAATTTTGATGCAACCTATTTGCCTAATTATACATATTTTATTTTGTTGATAAACGCGATTCGTTACTATTGTTTCGTAAAAATAATACAGATGTCGCTATGAGTCAATAAACAAACAGAGCCAATTAAAAGTGTCAATTTTATTACAATAATGGCGTATTTATTTCCATTTTACAGTTAAATTATTTATAAGCAAATATTAAACAAGAAAATTAATTATTAAAAAAAAACAATAACAAAAAACTTAAAATCGTATTCCGATATTCAAACAAACTACTGCGTTTTGACACACAACGAGGTAATATCGATTTTCACTCCCGAAATTTTTGCATCGAAGTCATTGTAACTGTCTTCGGAAAAGCATTTACAAGGAAATATATATATTACCATAATCAGCGAATTATTTCACCGTACCACATCACACAACCCTGTAGAAAGTGTAGAATGTACCTGCAGACAAAAACATAGATGTTAATACATCGGTAAGACATTACGCAGCGTTTGTTATATACATATGCTGACTGTTTTCTAGACATACTATGCCATTTAAAAAACATCGTCATAAACTAACGCTAAAAGAGTGGTATAATTACTTTTCTTCGAAAGACATGCAAATGACGCAAAAATAAAGATGTGCGAAACGTATTCATTCGCATAGTTAAAATTGTGGCATGTTTGTTAAAAAAAAAAATTAAAAAACGTAAAATGTGAACTGGATTCCTATGATTTAGGATCTGTGACTTAATAGTATGAACGTGAAAAAAGTTAATTATATGTAGTTCATAGTAATTTAATCATATAATGACGTATACTTTAAAAAAAAACTGTACTTAAATTAATAACAGTAAGGATTTCGATTGTCTTTATTAATTTAAGTTTTAATTACAATTATTAATTAAGTTTAAACGTCATCGCGACTGTACGTTTCGAAATTAATAATGCACTTACAAATAATGAATTATATCCGTTTTATTATATCATGCTAAAAATTTTGTTTTTTAACTAATGCTTTGTGTTCTTCCTCTTTACTTGTAGTTAATAGGTGTATAAAAAGATGTCATTGTCTTCCAATAGATTTAACAACTATTTATTTTCTGGAAAAGCTGTCACTATTTTCATGAACATTATTTTTGTAATACATAAATAATGCGTTAGGTCTAATGACCTATTTAAGTATTTTATTGATAATTGACATTATTTATGTATTTTAACGCATAATGACCTTAGGCAGTGCTGTCCTAAATTATTACGCTTTTGGTTCAAAACGCTGTAAAATAAATTATTAATTTCAATTATTTTTTACGTCATCGACTGTAAGAAGCTTAAGATAGCAAACATTTCAACTGTTTTTGTCGACTCTTTGAATTTCCCAATATTTTCATTATTTTCATAATTCCTTATTATTTCAATCAATTATTTCTATGCACAATTGTTAACAACTTTCTCTGGGATCTACACCTTAACTTCTATAATTATGTTCTGAGTCTCATATACCTTTTACAACCACATACAACTATCGCTAATTTTATATTACCATATCAAACCACAAAAAAATATGTTTTTTTGTTAATCGTGTTAAATCAAGAACCTTTTGATTCTTATTCGCTTTGTACTTGTTATTGTTAAATTAGAGCTTCCACTAAAACTAGATAATCAAATTTCGACTAATTCCGATAAACGTAGAAAATGACATACTTAAAAAATACAAATACATCAATCACATTATACAATAACTTGAAATATATATATGAGATGACATGCTCGACTACAATGAGTGGGAAATACAAGGTGAACTGCAATGTGCGTGCTAATAATATTACATAAAATAAAATTGTGTCCTAATGCCATAAATTGAATTACTTTTAATTCTAGTATTTTTATTTTGTAACCTGTTCTAAAGGACAAATCATTTAAAAGATTAATCAGCTATTTAATGAAGTTGTTCAACTTCAATTTCGACGTAATACGGTTTATAAATTCAATAAATTTTCGTAATATTCAAATCACTGACTGTTCGAGACATAGTTCGAACTGGCCTTATATAACAACGATATTATATTGCTACAACAACAGTAACCTGTCAAGACTCCCGACAGTCCTTGCGTGCGTATTAGAATATCCCATTAAAATCCGTTTAAATGCGCCATGTTTTTTTGACTGCTTATAGGTATCTGCACTGAAAAACATATTTCTAACCAAGTTCGAATTTGGCTTGGTTAAATATATTTTGTTATAATAACTGAATAATTCGTTGTATTAACAAATAATATGTGTGATTTAACCAATCGGATCAATCATACCAATATACAGGTTGGTTAAGACAATCAAAATATTGATTCGCTCAAAATCAACAATCCAAATTTATTATGTTATTCAAGCTTATGGTTGGAATGACCAATTTTTTTTTCAGTGTGTAGTAAACTATATAATAATTACTACTAACATTATATCGAAGTCGTCTTATTCAATCTGCTATCTTGTTACCATGCCGATCCTTGCTTCGCCCCCGTTCTAGACATGTTCCTAGTTGTACTCTTGATACAAAGTAAAGCAAACACTTTCAGTGTTTTATTACATCGTAAACTAGATCAAGTCAAATTTATTTTTGAATAGACGTACAGTTGACACATATATGTATTTAATATTATTTAAACACAACTAAATCGGTTTTCATCTGCATTTTGACTTTTTTATTAAAATATAAACCAGCCTAGTGCGACTCAGACACGCAAACTGAAGGTTCCGCGATACAACAACATTATGTTATGCACGTACAAATTTTTTTTTTTTTTCAGGTCCGGTCCTCAGTACGAGCCCTCCGTATCACGCTTGGTCACTTTTTATTATTTGTTGCAATCGCAGCAAGTTTGAGGCTTGTTTTATTTGTTAAGATAAACACTACAATAACATATATTTCATGAAAATTCAACTGGCTAACTGTTATTGTACAAACGCTACGACCGCTTGAAAACGGGACGAACAGACGACGTATGTTTTGGATACGGAAAAGTAGGAACCATTCGTCCTAGCACAGACATTGACTCCTTGAACAGAATCTATAAATACTGAGTGTCTTCTTCTTAAAGAGCCTTTATATTTCTCGGTCCTTTAGGCCTTATAACAATCGGGCTCAAAATTAACGTAAATTCAACTAATTCACTCCAATAATGTCGAGTTGTATTACTATTTTCAATTTGAAATTGGGAAGTTTCAAATTATTGTCTCGAATATAACACCAAAAATCATTCCGAATAATAGGTTGCCGCTAAGCCGCCCAAGGGCTTACAGTGCTATACCACTTATGGTAAAAGTACCATACGCGTTATTCATATCGATGGTGTTCCGTACCGTCACTTCCTCTCCGCGCCGAACAAAGTAAGGTCACCATCGCACAACTCTACGCCCAAAAGCATAGAGGGGAGTGCTCGCATCAAACCACATCGTCCGCAGGAAGCGATCTCGTTATGGTAAATTACAGAGCGCGCATCCCACCCGCGACCTCGCGTGTAACGACTGCGCCGAGGGGCGGCATCGCCTTAAAGTTCAATGTTGTATTAATTTAATTAGAGCGCACAAAAAACTGCTTTAATTTCAATGTTGCTAGCCCGAAGGCTAATGAAGAATCTAATTAGAATTCGTGCAAAAACTTCGTCTTTGTTGTGGTACACTTTTTTAATGTTATGTACATTAACTTTTAAATTACATGTTATTATAGTACAACATATTTTCATAATGGTGTGTGGTATGGTTTTCGTAGTCGATACGAAAGTTTTTAATTAACCGTTTCTAAATTATTCTGGACGGCTTCTTTATAAAATTCGCTCTAAGGAATTGACATTAGTTTTTCTTAATTTTTATTACAATTCACCTCTAACATAATGTCATCGCACATCAATCACGGTACAAGAACCTTCGTAACATACATTATAATTCGATAAATTCATAATTAAAGAATTATTTTCTCGGAAACAGTTCTTGACTTCGAATCAAAATTAACGTTTCGTAAAAAGGACACACAATCATTACACGTTCCATGGTTTATCGGGTCACGTCTACACCGTAACGTACGGCTGGTACAACAGTTTCAATTTATTAACTGCCATTCGCGATTAAATATCGCGTCAAAAGGCAGCCAAGGCCGCGGTGTTGCCAACTTTTTATATACTAATAGTTGCCTGCGGCTTAGCCTGGATTAAATTCGGCTCCGGTTGCGACACGACTCCGCCCGATCAGTCTGTATAAGTCTTTTAGTGTCATATTACAAGTCCCATTCAGTTCTTCGATGTCGTGAAGTTAGAAGAAATATCGCTCACTAGACGTTTAACCTGATTTTACTTAGACCTCGTATCTATTTCACTCGTATCATTTGAATTTCATTTCACGTTATTTACCTAAACATATAATGTTACTACTTAACACGTGAATTAAAACTTAAGGCTTATTGCATTGTTACATTAACACTACTCGAAGTTCCTCAGCCATGTCCAAAAAATAAAGTTTATTCGGTCGTTATGAACATGTTCGTAACTTACTCGATTGCCACTGAATTCATCTCAATGTATAATCTATCAAATATATTTAAAGAAAACGCGAAATAATGGTGTACCATTTTTTTTTTACATACAGTGGTTCTGTTAAGCGGTTTTAAATACACTTTAAGCTATGTAATTCTTATGCGAGAATTAATCTTAAGATTAATAACATAAACAGCTCCTAATATAAACATCCATCCATCCAGCCATTATAAAATACGACATTGCCCTACCTATTTGTCTGTGTGGGCTAGTAATACGAGAACCATTAATCTGATTTATATACACATTTTTTTTGTGGGGAAATAGATTATCTGAGAGGCTTTGATACCGATAAATAATCTGAACTATTAACAGTAACAGTTTTAGTATGCCGTATCCGAAAAAAATGACATTATATTGTTTGTTTTGTTAATTCTATATATAAAATAAAAACTCTGTAATGTATTAGATATGCTACGTATGTATATAATATTAATCAAATAATTATTTAGTCAATTATGTGGAAAGAGATCGAGAGAGAGGGAAGCCAAAGAAAGAGACAGCAACCGACCAAAAGACGAGGGGTCGGTTTCGAGAATAAGATCAAAATCTCGATGAATATTCCTTATCGTACAGGTGGACCCGCAAATAAAAGCTAGCCATATACAATATAATAAAAATTGTATATAATATAATTGTAACCATTTATAAACATACCAAAAAACTTTCTTCCACGGAGTTCCTTGTCAAAATTGATCGCCAGAATTTTTCTCTTGGTCATTCTTTATGAATCGTTTAACGAACAGCGACACAAACGCAAAAACGCCACACGCTGTACAACCTGAATGCATCACTGCAAACTGCGTACAGAACTAGCGCACAATGTATTCAATATATCTAACACTTATAAAAAATTGAAATTTCATTTTATATTTCGCACAATTCATTCGAAAATAAATATAAATTTGAATCGCCGGCTCGGTCGATTAAATGTAAGACACAATAAAAAAGTACCAACAACATCGCTATAGGCAGTATATGTGGGTCGTATTTCATCAAAATTTCGTGAACTACATTTGAAATTATCGATGTCGAAACATCGATAAGTCTCAATCGGAGCCATTTTGTGCAACCGTTTTGTAAACAGAAATTTAGTTGTACGTTTGTCGAGAGTACTGACCCTTTTTTTTATTATACATTAGATTTATTGTTTCTGCGACACTTTAGTCGCAGAACTAGTTATAGTAGTAGTATTTCGTCTTTAACTAGTCGATAGAATCGATTATAGTTGATTTAATGTGTCCAGTTAGCAACGTTATCGGCATCCGGTTCTGTTTTGCGACACAGGTATAGCCCAACGAGCGGCCGTCAGAGCTTCCGCGTGCAAAGGAATGTAATTACGTATTTAAACGAGTGAGCGATAAAAAAAAACTAAATGTCAGCCTATTTCGAGTATTGTCGAAATGGTATAAACGTGTTCTGTGTCGCGGTCTTATTAAATACTGCGACGTGGTATTTAAAAGAAGTTTTATGTTGAAATCGCTTTTTCCTATACATTCGATGTTCTCTCCAGTCCGTGGTTTTAATGTCTGGTATCCATAGCTTAAATTAACAAACATATTCGTTTTGCTGTTTTCGCCAGTGTCGATGTGTTGTGAATGCGTATTTGACTTCATGTTCGACTTTCAACTTTAGTATATGCAGCCCGAAGAACTACATTGCAGTACCATCATCATTAATATTATTAACAGCGCCCATCTGCTAGCTCATTCATCTTAAGATACGAACTCCATTCTTTATGGTCCTGTAGGAATTTTTAAATAAAAGTTCTTCGTTTATCCATTTTTCTAAAGGACCCTATTCTTGAAATTCTAAATTTATATACAGACGGTTTAATATTCGCGTTAATTAAACTTCAATCCAACCAGTCGGTCAAAGTACCGTTTAAGAAAAAAGTTCGATATAAAATAAATGTACTTACATAACAAGGAACTCTGTAAGGAAGGATTCGTGTAATAGTATTCAATGAGGGTATCTAAAATTAGATTAATTTTTGAGCAAATGTTTGGTAAAAAAATATACTAAAGGTTTCGAATATTTTGAGATATAATATCCGTGGACATAATCAGCTCGATTTCTTAACATACTGTATCTTGTTGTAATTATAATGTGTTTGACTATGGTTGCATATGATTAAATTTGAAAAGAGCTAACTCTCAAGTTTCTTCCTCTTTTTTCTTGGGTGACAACGTCTTTCAAACGAATAGTATAATCATAAACTATTATGACGTCAAGTGTTATGTGACATTCGACCTGTGAAATTTATGTAATTTCAATTATGTTTTCAATTTTTTATACAATTACAGTACCATCATCATCAACCTTGGTAATTAATCAGTTTAAAACAAAATCATCGTAATGACTGGGCCACACACATGCAACACGCGCCATATTATTATTAGGAAACGGAGAAAAGCGAGCATTCAGAAAAAAAAACGTCACGAAACGACAGAAGCGCTAAGCGGGAGGTTCGCGTGACGCTAAACAATTAGGCGGCGATTAGCGTTAGTACCGTAACGCAATATGACTGAACCACAGTTCTACTGTACAACTGTACGGCTGTACACTGTACGATTGTACCGTTGTACGACTGTACCAATGTACTACTGTACCAGTATACGGCTATGTTATTACACTGCCCGCCAAAACATTGTTTGCATTTCAATAGTAAAAAAAACTGTGATAGGCGACAAAAATAATTAAAGTAGAATGAACTACAATATTAATTTCACGTACTGATTGAAACGTTTGATAACTTGACATATTATTATAAGAAAAGACATATAAGCTAAACAATTTTTACTGAAATTAAAAGTTCTTATGAAAAAAATTCTTGTGACTTCAAACGCAACAACGGTGGTATCATTTAGCAATAGCATATCTTCAGCGGTATGCTTTAAACTCTCATTTGCAACAATTAACTGTTAACTGTCAAAGTTAAAAGCTAAACACTAAAAATACGTTATTTGCACTTTGCAATTGATATTTAACCGGTAATGTTGGCCACAAAAAAATGCTAATTTAACTTTAAATTCCGCCATTTTAAATTGGCATTCGTGATATTGACAATCGTTACTTAGTCGGTATATTTTAATTTTAATTTGATTATTTATTTAATAATTTATATTAATAGGCAATAATCGAGATTTTTCTTTGCAATTCATTCTAAAACTGTGGACATGTAGAAATTAAAAATCACATGTTACGCACTTATCGCAACTGACAGCAATCTGTCAGTTGACATTTAACTTTAACCCAGGAATTTTTTAAAGCAACAGAATTTAACAATTTTGCTAAATGTCAAAGTAAACGTCATGTTTAATAGTTATTTATAGTTAAATACTACTTATTTTGAAACACGCCATTGTTAGTCTTTCAATCATATTACTTGCTATTTGAATATAATATATATTCATTCTAATCTGATGTACATACATGTACAAAAATATTATTTTATTTATGTTTATATATTCTACGAACTTAATCTGATTGTTCAGAGCAAAGTTTGTAATCTTTACGATGGTTTTTCTATGTATAATAATTTATTTAAGCATAAAATTGCACATTAAAATTTATCTTTAATCTGTAAAGCAGATACTCAACGAGAGAGCGGCGCGGGCGCAGAAAACGTTTCGACACGCAAGGCTGCCACCATTATTACCGGTGAACAGATTAAACACCCAACTTTATGTCCCCAAATACGAATATCAAACAACATGAATATTATATTAATTTCAATATATTATTTAACATTCCTACATATCAATATATAGGAATGTCAGCATAGCTTTTGACTTTAGAAACCGACAAAGATTAATTTTCTCAAAATTCCCATAGAATTTTTTTGTAGGGATACAAAAAAATTCTATGGGAATTTTGATATTGCATAGGGATGCAAAGAAAACTGTGAACTTCGTTACACAACCATATTGAAAAATATAACAGTTTTGGTTCGCTTTTGCTCCACCTGATATCGATGTTTGTATACGGGCCCTAAGCGATTAGAAAATCGTTCTCATAAAATTAAGCCCTTTCTCGAAATGGACTCACTTCACCCACGAAGCATTGGACAAGAAAAGTCAAGATGACTAGAATTCTGTCAACTTTGTCGCGGTACTCGTGAAGTTTGCGGGCGACAACGAGGAAGCGGGGAAACGTGTTGCGTGGATTTTATAATTTTAATTGCACATAAAATATTGTGTATAATAACAATACATTATCAGAAATTGTTTGTGTACCTATCACATTTACTTAAAATGTAATTTTAAGTAATGTAATATTGTTCATCTTGAATTGTATATATATATATTTTCATTACAGTGAGTATCAGTGACATTGTAAGATTTTTTTGAAATATAATACTGAATACTATTTTTCATAATTATAATACCTTCTGTGAAATAGTTTATATCAAATCGTTCGTTTCAAAATATCCTTTTACTTGAAGGCTTGAATTTCTAATAAATTTTATAATGGAAGTTTTCAAAATTCTTCTAGCTTCATCAACAAGGCTCACTAAATTCAAATCGTTTGCATTTTCAGTTATTTTACGATATTATATACGTCTTACAAAGGACTCAAATATTGTACACAATTTCTTCATTCAAATTGTAAGACAAAATAAGATATCACTGTATTATTATATCAGCGATATGCCCATAGTGTTAGCGTTCGTCTATATCTTACGGTTATAATATTTAACGTATCATGGATATCAACGCCAAGTGTGCGCGTCAGCGACAAGTATTTGATTTACTCTTTGCCCGCGACTGGTGCTTCCGGCGTAGTGACCTTGGCCTTTGTAAGTGGTATGACCTTTTCTTTTCTTTCCAAGAAGTCGGAAGCATTTATGTTATATAACGTAATGGTTCCGTAACATGACAGTAGGAGTATGAAGTTGCATTCCCCTAACCCTAAATTCACTTGTTGGTATCAAACAACGGTGACGTGTATAATTACGCGTAGAATACGGTCCGAAAAACAATCACAGACCGGGACGAATTTAAGATCGCAATAAATGTGGCCTTCTGGGCGATGTATAACGCATGTGCTGTGTTGGTGCATCTTTAAAATGCTTTTAGGTCGAGTAAGTGCAGCTGTGCATAGATGCGACTGGCATGACATTCTCATTACTTCATACCTTTGCATTTCAGACTTTACAATTGATAACTATTTAATGAATAGTTATCAACTTAGTCAATCTAATCTAATAAAATCTAGTTTAAAATTCATTCTTCGAGAGAATGAAGAGACGAATGTTGTTACTTTAAGTGAATCATTCTTGTATATAAATTTAGGCTTGGTTTTCTTGGAAATTGGTCTTAATAATTTCGATGAAAACTTTTATTTTGATGAAGATCAAGTTCATCTGTACAGATGTCGTCCCTGGAAAAACGAGAATTTTTTTTCTAAACATTAATTTAATTAAAACTATTTATTAGTAGAATTTTGGTATAATTACATTGTTGCAATGTCATTGTTTCTCGACAACAGATGCCGCTACATCACTTCTCTTAGGCTGCAGATGGCGCCACATAGATAAAATACTAAGGTATATTTGGTAGGTAGGTAGGTATATCATATTGTATATACGTAGTCTGTATTTATGTATTTATCATTGGAAATGAACATACGCAACTTTCCTCGTGGGAAGTTATCACATTGCCACGGCAAATTCGAAAGACGTCAAACAAAGTTCGGTTGCCCGGGCACTCGCTGTATACGATTCCCAGCGTCCCAAAACTTTCGGAGTTCGTCGGTGTGCCATTGCACCCGATATCGAGGAATCTCAATGACGTCAACCTTAAATACTGCGAGGCGCGTTTTAGCCGGTTTTCCATTACCGCTCCTTTTTTTATCGCACAAAAATTTCTACCTGTTAGCTTTGTAAAAACAAAATTAGCATACACCGATGACCTATCGTTTGTTTGTTTTTTGATAGTCAATTTATATGGCGATGTTTTAAAAATAATGCTATCTTCCTATCGATTGAAAGGAGTTATGATGGACATTAAAAAAAAAATGGCAGTAAAAATAAATTTGTTTTTACTATGTACCTCAGAACTATCTCTATCCTTCTGACACACGAAGCGAAAGTAACAATGAGCTGAACGCAACAGCCCGATACAGTCAACTAGACGACTCCAATTACGTAACTTTCGCCCGACGACGCCGTCTAGAACGAACCGAACCAGATTTTCTGTAATCCAGCGCATCGATAAGAGCAGGTGTGTTTCAAAACACTTCGGAATGCTATAGTAGTCTTGTTACATTACGAGCAAAAGAGGGCGCTGCGGCCAATCTAATGTCGGCCAATTATGAAACGCACGATGAAATGTTCCGTACGCGTGACGTAGTTAATGATACCCTTTTTGGCCTATCGAGCGAGTTGTTCGTTTCTGTCGCTAGAGGCTCTGCGATCGACACTCGGTCAAAAAATCTCTCTCCCGTGTAAATTTTCCTCGTAAATTGTTACGTAAAATAATGTAGTCTGTCTAGTTCGATATTTTTGAAACTCCTCAATTTTTTTTCTGTAATCCAATACACGTACGTAGGAGCGAGCATATCGTTTACCAGAATTAAGTGATTTGTAAGTGTAAATGAAGTAATGAATTTCATTAGGAAACGGCGTCTGGTATTATATGTAGGAACAATAATTATTTCAAAATTATTATGTCATTAAATTAATAGAACTTTACGTATCGATGAACAACCATTAAGTAAAAATCGTTTTTGCTGGTTGCAATAACAAATATTGTTCATGTCTTAATATTTTTGCGATTATTGTACTTCTAATATATGATTAAATTTTTGAAAAATGATCTTTATGCTTTCAACTCAAATAACTGTGAAGTTAATGAAGCAGTATCATAAAGTATTTACAAAAATATAAATAAAACATAAAAATACAATAAGGAAAATATAATGTTCTGCCGTTATACTAATACGGCATATTAGTAAAAGTTATACATATAAACGAATATGAAAACATCGTACTATTTCATTAGAATCTAATGTACGTTGCATTAAAATCACAAATACATAAGTATTTATTTGTCGTGTTAGATGAGATAAAGTAAATTCTACCATTATATTTGCCTCTAATGATTTTTTTTCTTGTATTCAATGAAAATTACGAAGTAATGTCGA
The DNA here is from genome assembly GCA_005406025.1 of Eumeta japonica. NCBI lineage: Eukaryota > Metazoa > Arthropoda > Insecta > Lepidoptera > Psychidae > Eumeta > Eumeta japonica. The sequence continues at coordinate 404,963 of BGZK01000411.1, forward strand.
TTTCTATCCGATAATTAATTATGTGCACGATTAATGTTCAAAAGCATATGATTTTTTTTTATATCTCACTAGCTTTTCGCCCGCTGCTTCGTCCACGTGAACATAGATTATATTTCTCCGTCTTTTATAATGAACGATCTTGCTGTCAGTCTCGTCCCCATTTTAAATTCTGGTTCCAGTACTTTTCCTGATTGGGATATAATCAGCTACGCCTCAATTATGTTCCGGTTCTACACTCTGTTTTGACCCCGGTACCGTCCTCATTTTCGGTTCCGCTTCCGCCTCTCCATTTAGCACCCCATCCCGCTTTCAACACCAATACGGCTATCGTTTACGGTTCCCATATGTAATAAGTCGGAGCAATTGCTAGTGTTGAAAACGATTATGGGCTATATTACTTAAAGATAGTGTAGCTATCTATTAGCGAAAGAATTTTTAAAATCGGAGTAGTAGTTCGGTATAGTGCAACAAAACGCGGATAAAGTCTGGGACAGATGCTAAAATAGATTGCATAATTTTTTTTTAAATTATAACATACACATATGTACCTTATTTCATGGTGTTAGGTCAAACAGTGTCCAAGTCCTTTAATTTCGATTAGATCACCATCCATTAATATATTGCATGTGTACATAAATCATGGTTAATTAAGGATTGCAAAAAGTCTTAAGACTGAGCACATATATGCTTTTATAAATATTAATGTAGCGCTGTGACACTAATCCGATTTTACAACTTTCGTGTTGTAATACATTAATGCGTAATGTGGAAATCTAGACCAAACGACCAATCAGCCCGAACGTAGATCAGTCAATGTATGTTAAACCACTCCATTCGTTTATATAAAGACAAGTAGGAATACTGAATTTGAAGAACATGAGTCTAGTCTCTTATACAATAATGTCACAATGAAATTACTAGTGATAATTTTTTTTTTGTTATTTTATTTATTTTGATATAAGATGTTTATTTTGATCTGGCTATTTCTATTACGATATTTACGCCTTTTTTTTATGTTTATTCTGTAGTCTCATAGTCCGACCGCTGAGCCGAGTATCATTTATTTTTGAACATATTTTCCTATCGACTGAATCCACACGTTATCAAGGCCTAGTCATAGTAAGTAAATTGAACTGGATCGTTATTAGTTTGCAAACTAAATTATTAAAGATATTTTTATTTGTCACACATTTTTACAATTTCTTTACTTAATTATACATTGTGATAAGATAGGTAATCTGCATTTTTAACCCATTTTCATGTATAATGAAAAAAACAATGCAATTCGAACTATACATTTTTTTTCCATTAAGAAAATGTCTCGAATTAAAATGCGGAATAATAAAAAAAAACCCGAAAAAATCTTTAACTATGACGCAACATGTCCAACTTTCGACGACAAGTCATTTGTGATAACAAATCTGCAATAAATCACGGCGCTATTTGCATGTGTGGCCAGATTATTTTTTTGAATGTCTATGGAAGATTACACAACTGGAAAATGATCATGTTTATTAAAATAAATTGACAGTATTTTATGGTTCATTGTGACTTCTTGCAATTGTCTTTGCTCGAAAGTGAGATCCAAAGGTTTATGACACAGTGCACTTAGTTGAATCTATAAACATATAAGATTATTCGTCTCAAATCGTGAAGATTAGCAAATAAATTCGTGCTGCTCTGCGAACAAAGATTTTCTTTATTTTAACCATTTTTTTTATTATTCATTTACAAACCTATACATACACTTAACGAACAAAGAAACTACATTTAACGTTTATTATTTCACATGTCATTTCCTTCACAATTCTGAATCACTTACTTTATTAAAATACATAGTACTTAAAATGTCTTTGACGTAAAAAACAGAACTCACCATTTATAAAAAACTCTAGACAAACTACTTTACCGACCTATCTGTCATCCATAAGGAAAATGTGCCAGTTCATTCGCACTGCTTTACCGACAAAATCAAGCGCGACAATGTTCAAAATTAAAGAAATATTACCGTCATTTCTTTATAAAAATATTTGAACTTCAGCAGTCAATCATTGTACATCGTGGTATTTTAAAGAAATTTATCGACATTATTTAAAAAATACATATTACAAGATGTACTACTGTATAATTATTGTCACACTTTAATGATAAGAATAAACGTTGATATATAAAAAACTTTTCTTTTTTTTTAGTTATTTCGGTCTATAAATCCAATTGCCGATTTTTCCAATCTCTTAAACATTCTGAACCTGGCAACACTGCGCGGCGCACGTGCTAACCTTCTATTATTTCTTATTAGTCTTTAAATATTTAAATCGAATCATACCCAATTCCGTCTCATCCGTAAGGGCACTCGGACACAGGCCGGAGGGCCCCGACCTGTGCCCCAAAGTGCCGACATAGTCGTTTAACTTGCACATACAATTACATTCTGCTTTAATTCAAGTATCATTTGGCTTTTTAAAAGTATCCTAAACTCTTGTGTACCCTACGGCCAAAGTTCTGAGTGTCCTGACTTTATGTGTCTAAGGACCCTGGCTCTGAGCCTAAGGACCCGGATCTTGCATGCCCAAGGACCTAACCTCCGTGTGCCCGACTGCCCCTGCACAGCCCCAACGGCCCCTGATCATACCCTAAAAATTTAACAATAATAAAATCGAACATTAATTAATATAAAAACTATTTAATATTTGTTATAAAAATGAATTATTTTATCATTCAAAAATGAATCATTATAAATAAAAAGTGAAATATTTAATATAAAAAAAATCTGTTACTCTATCACCATGAGTAAATGCTGTCAAATAATTTCCGTGATCACGTAAAATTTCAAATTGACAGCTACAGCGATCACTTAGAGAGACGACCGTGACATTCAGCTAAAATACGGACATAAAGATCGCTTTGACCTTTTGTATATGGGTCTTTATAAGGCGTATAATAATATGTCATCTACGGAGTTTGTTATCATATGAATACTCAATAACATTGGCTGTTCAGTTATTTACAAGGACATAAATAAGAGTTATAATCAGACTCGGACAGAAAATGATTTCGTTATGTTAACGATTGATGTTTTACACGATAAAACTGTGTTTGAAACAGTAGGATTAATTTTTGAAATAGACATACCTATCGTAAGCTACATAGATAATATTGCGATTTTACGTAAGTACACGTAAACAATTATAAACTAGAGCATCGTCAAAAAAGAGCCCTTGTAATTTCATAGCAATATCAACTTTCCTGTGTTTACGTGAACTCCATTCAGGTAGGACGGTCGTTACGTTCTCCAAAGCCGTCGAGAAAATGAACTATTCACGAATTCTCAGCCACGCTTTCCGCACACGTCCTTGTACGAGACGCGTATTTGCATAAATTCACGCTCCACAAAACCATAGACTACTCGAATGTTGTGAAAACATTCGAGAGAAGAAAAAAAAAAGAAGAAAGAAAGAAATTAGAACGCGTGTCTCAACGAGGTGTGCGGCGCGGGTCCGGTCAAGTGTCGCCGGGTTGCGATAGCGACCGGTCGTTACAATTTAACCGGCCAGACATTCGCTCTGGGCAATAATTATCCAATGCCTTTGGCCACAACAAGTGTTGCCAGTTGATACCTGTTGTAACGACAGACATTTTTTTATTTGGCCGGCTTAAATATATATATAGTACAATGTACGCCTGGTGGATATCCCCTCGGGACCTTTGATGATGTCCAGGAGTTCAACTCTTTGATAAAAGATAAGACGACCCAAATCCGTTTATTGGCCAGTTCTTCAATACCTCACCTTACGAATTTCGAAACTCTGTCTATCACATCACTTATAACAATCCACTTTCTGTCACTATCGAGGCTTTAACTCTTGGGCGTGAGCGTTCGTCTACTTCTTCCTTCCTCCCACTCTCTATTATCTATTATCCTGTTGTTCTTCGCGAGCTCGGATTCTAATATTCGACAATTAAATTTCAACTACAACATTTGCGAGACTAAGCACGGAAGCCGGATTCCTCACATGCCACCTACTCTTAGTTCATCTACTACATCATATATTTATATTCATTCACGTATATTGAATTAAAGTACGCTTGAAAACAATGCACTGATACATTTACATATTGAAATGATAAATAAAAACATAGAATATATATTTTCAGCTATTGGTTTTTAACAAACTATTACATAATGTTTTCAGTTAGATACTGAACTCTATATAGCGATTTGTGTGTACATTCTGTCCCGTTGACTAGAAAAGGGGATAACGTCTTTTTTATTCTTTGTATAATTAGCTTTCAAACAGAGCTTCCCAGAATTAATAACGATTAAAAAAAAACTATATAAAGAACCTCATCTTTATATAGTATTTCTCAATTTCGAAGTTCAGACGAGTAATGTGATTAACTTTGGACAGTTATTATTGTCTACTTTATTTCGGAGTCCCAATCTCCAAAGCGGCGAAGATTCTGATGAAACTTTTCCAGCGTGTAAATTTCGTGACGATGTTCTCCTTTGCCGTCAATACACACGGAGTTTCAAATCTCACGTGAGTTAGTAACATTCACATTCATGTCGATAAGAACTCGCATGTAATGCGCCACTAACGGATATTCTAGCCCGTCTATCGAGAAAGCTGTTCGATGTTAAAATATTCACCTATATTTCGATTTATTTCTAAATTACCTCATTCTATCTATAGATGAAGCACACTTCTCATGTCATGTCACAGACTGCACGCAGTGCAAAGCCTTAATGGACACGTAAAAATATCGCTTTCGAATTGAATCAGTGTCGGCAAATATAATTAGAAATCACGTGCGAAAAAATATAAAGTTAATAAAATAAAAAATTATGTACGAAGCAATATAATTTACATTATCGCCGTTTTTGTGTTAGGTTTTAATCGCCTTTTTTTATAGAATTCATAATGGGCAAACGAGCATGCGGGCCAATGGAAAATAGGTGGGCACCGCCGCCCATGGATACGCGTAACCCCAGGGAAAACACTTGCCTCACTACCGACAAAGGTTTTTCGCGATGGTTTTAACGAAAATTGAGGAAGTAAGGGTTTAAACCTTCTACGCTAACCCGATGGGAATTACAGGTTGTCAACAACCATAAGCACCGACGCGGTGACAATATTCATAGACCGATGACTTACCGTAGTCTCTGACGGATGGAGTGAGCGGTTTTTTTATTTGATCTAATCATTGGTCAACATGCCGATGGTAATAAAGAATCTAATCCAATATTCTTTAGTCCGAAGGTATTACTTTTGCTACCGTTCCATCACCGCAATGTACAACACCAATAACGCCGTTCGTCGATAATTTAGCATAATCACAGCCGAGTAAGTATTGTCCAGAAAACTTAACTTCAGATTTCAGAATCTATACATTTTACATTAAGCCACTAATCTATTTATAACAACGTAATGAACACTATCATTATATTGTCAACATACTTTAAAGAATGACGGGGTGTAATTCAACTGTAAAGTTTAATATAATTGTTCCAGTTTAATTCGTAGTAAAAGAAAATATAGTAACATCTCAAAGCAACAACAAAGATAAATCAGAACGGAAACTTGGAAACATGGTCGTTTTATAGACATCCATCGACATTCCTCGAAGGAATAAGCCAACGTTTCAAAAACATCTTCCGCGGCCCCGAGGACACCATAAAGCAATTTAAAGAAATTCGTGAGTATTTAATTCAATTTATCACCGATTAAGCTGTTAATAAATGAGTGAATATTTGAGTAGTCGTTAAAACAATAAAAAGTACTGGAGGAATTTCCCAAACCATCCGATTACTAAGTGTTTTATTGGTCAATAAACTTGTAAATAAATGTAAATAGTAGCTTCGTGTATTGCGCTTAATTTGGGGAATAGTTATTGAGTCTAAATTTAGAAATTGGAACTAAATTTCGACAGCACCGTTGCAAACCTTGTACGAGAATCAACCAACAAAGTCACATACAGTGAGATTTTATATACTCACTATCGGTTACGGTCACGCGAACACTCATTAGATTTCTATTTTCGATTACAATCCGATTTCCAATCGCCATCCCTTACTCGACTATCATACGTGCTATCAAAAACCTCAGCAAAATCCATTCCACACGTAGCATTAGACTTCTATAGTCAACCATAGAACAAGAGCCTCTAGCATTCAATTCAAAGTTTATTATTATTGATTTTCATTTTATTTGATCGAGTAAATTATATGAATTGTATATTTTAGCTGGTAATGTACATCACAAAACAAACGTCTTATTTCAAATTGTAAGGTTGTAGGTTCTATGTAGCGTTCTATACAACAAGAATAGGCTGTTTGTCGACCGCACTCATCCCTGTGTTCTTCTATCTAACTTGGTAGCCTTCGAGCCTAAACAGAACGGGCTGATTCATCTTTAAGAGTGGAACTAACACACGAAACTAGGACGAACGGCCGTATACTGTAGAAATTTCACCGTCTCCATTAACATCTCTGGTAGCGTGTAGCAACCACAGAACGAATTACGCCGTGAAGTTGAGACAAATCGCGGCGGCGCGGCGGCGTACGCGCAGCCGTTAAACGCCGGATTCATCAAACGATTGTGTCGGTGAGAGGTAATTAACAGTTTATTTTTGCCGTCTGCAAAGCGACCGCCGTGTCCCTGTGGCGTTTAATAAGATCACGCCGGCTATCGATTTCTTTTAAGTATTGTACTTTCACGTGTTACATTTTAATGACATTCATGTTATTCAATGAAAATACCCTAAACACTTTATACATATAGAATAGAAAATAATTGAAGATTTACATTTTCAAACTTACGATATTGAAAACCATCATGGTTTTATAATTTTGCCTTCTTTCCATTAAATGTTGCCGTTCTAAATATAATAGGATTAATTTAAATTTCCAACAAATAATATTACTTTCATCGTATCTAAGGTTTCCATGCCATTATTTGGTGACAATTTAGTTCTGTGCAGTTTCAAGTCACATCAAATACTCTAAATCATAAAGTGTGGCTTTGACAACAAAAATTACTATTGAATAGCCTACTTCATGTTCGGTACCCCTTTTCACGGCTCTCCGACCACTTGTCATTGGTCACGACACAAAAGGTGGGATGAAAGCACTCTTCAAACATTGACGATTGTCAATATGATACTTTCTCCTGTACCATATAATTGCTACCATAATGGCGCTGTAATGAAGCCCCAAATAAAAAGTTCAGTGTTATTTATTCTTGGGTTTTGTTATATCTCTTTTTCATCTGAACTTCTCAATGTAGTTCTTATTTGTTTAATGAAAATAAAGAAAGGTGAAAGTTATTTTTATTATTTTTGTTCGCTTGAGCGAAATCTTCATACTGAGGAATTTAAATATGAACAGATTTCGTATCATTTTTTTTTCTCATATCGTATCGTATCGTATCATTACATTCAATAACTAAAATATACATAAATGCAAAATAATATACATAATATGTAAATAGTATATTCATTATTGAAGAGGAAGGGATGCTATTCCAGGCAATATTGCTAAATTAAGCTAATTCTCTTTATAAAGCCACATGAACATAAACGATAGCCTCGGATTAACCTATCAGGAAACAGTTCATCACTACAAAAAGCTACAAAATATATTTTTGAAATTTGTCAAATACTTTATCGTCATTGTTCTCATGACACATGATTTAGGTAGCCAACACAGCATCATCGTTGGAAGAAAAATCCAAAGACAATTACGCATTTCATATAATCGAATGTATTCATCTTTCGACAAACTGTACAACTCTCGTAGAAAAGAGATTTCTCCACGTCGCTGATCGCGGTCCGCGTAAACTCAGGCGCCGTTAAATTTAGATCCAGTTATACCGCAATTAACTTAATTCGCAATAATTACATTCAAATGTAACTTGATAAAAGATAAACGTAAAGTTACGCCATGAGTTATATCACCGGTTGCGTCACTCTCCACAAAAACCGATAGACAATAAATCGTTGACGAGAATTGTCGTGTAATCATATTGTATTTTGTTATTTGTTAAATGTTTCGCATTGGAATGTTTAAATTTAAAATACAGAAAAAAATAGATTTTTCACATCGCAAGCTATACATTTATACATAATTTGATAAATACAATGAAGTGGGTAATAAATACGCTAATATCATTAGAAGTATTATCGTGTGACTACGACTTTGTTGACAAAATTAAATGCGATCAGTGTTTGAATTTCCTTCTTCATTGATTTATAAGGTATGCGTGCCTAGCTTTCGCCGGCGCGAGCACAATAAATTCGTTTATGTTTTATTGTCAGTTGTGATTTCAATTTGTATCGCGCTCTCGATTTCCATTCAGACCGGTGTCGATCTTGGTCGTCCCTTCAACGTTGCCGCCATTTATGACCAACCGCTATAATAAATACGAGAATTCATTCTGTATTTACGTGAGTTAAGCCGCGGACAGAACTAGCGTCTTTATAGATTACAGCGTATAGCATTATTATGATGTGATGCAAGTTATATTACTGTAAAGTTTCATCAAAATGTTTTCAGTAACTATTGCCTGAAAAAGTACCAAACATCCATCCAGCCACGCACTTTCGCGTTTTTAACAAATTCAAAACACTAAATTATTACTTACCATAAACAGATTTGAATTTTTGGAAAATTTTTAAAAATCGTCAAAAATCTGACATATCGCTACTGATAAACGATGGAATAGATCTTAAACCCTACCGCAAATTGAGATATTTGAGACAGTAAAAAGTTTAAATACAAAAGTATTTATGTGATGAATACCTTGTGACTATCAAATTTAAAGTAACTTTTGTTAAATCTATACGTATAATAAAATCGTAAACGAGCCATTTCTGTGCATTAAATGTAAAAAAAAATTTATACACGTTGCACTTGTGTTACCCAGGCGAAAAAAATAGTTTGTAAGATTTTCGTCTGTATGTCTGTGCGTTTGTGTACTCTAATCTCAGAAACTGCATAACTGATTCGAATGCGGTTTTTACCGTTTACATAATGACAAGCTTCCGGTAATATTCAGTGTTTATTTCGTTCCAATCGATTTACAAAAAAAAATCTGTCAATCTGTACATATATCTACATATCAATCTCTTGACTTATCTATAATATTTAGTAATTTAATTGAAAATAATTTAATAAAATAATTTATGAAGAGTTTCTGTGCGTAAATATTGTAAATATACTTGAATTACTTTAGTTAGGAGAAAACTTTGGATATAACTTTCGTTTGTTTTTTACGTTAAATTAAAATCTTGTGTTTAAAATAACTAACTTCCGTCTTGCTTACGGTACCTATAACATAGCTGAAATTTTATTTTGATATTAACACTTGCCCCGGCTTCATCAAAATCTGAACCGAAGCTAAATCGTAACAAAACGGGAAGCAGAATTAAGATTCAAGACCGGGGCGACATCGAAATAGAGCACGGGACTAAGGTCTAAATCGATTGCATCCTAAAACTACAATCAATAGAGTGACCGGAATCGGAATGAGTAGCAGCATCTAAATCAGAGATCGAGAACGGGACCGAGGTCGAGGGCGGGACCACAGTCGGAATCCACTCAAATCAAGGTCATCAGAAACGGGGCGCTGACCGAAATTGAAAGTGGAACGAATCGGCGCCGAGAGCGGGGTCGGGATCGGAATCGAGCACGGGATAACGATGGGGGTCATGGTCGAAAGCGTGTTCAGTCGATATACAAAATAAAGAAATTCGTTCTACGTCCACGCGGGCGCAGCCGCGAGCGAAAGCTACTACCGAATATAGTGGCTTGTTACGGTGCTCTGTCTTGACGTAATGTCAGTAGACCATCTCACTGACAAAACTTGGCTATTACGGGATAAGAAAATTACATTTGTTTTGTTGATCTTATTTATTTCTGTAAGTTACATTTTCACTTCGCGGTTACAAAATCCGATTTCTTTTTTACTGTATTGTCGATACGATATAAAAAAATCATGAGTTAGCTATTTTCTTTATTCACGTCGTTTTTACACAAAGCTATTCCATCCATTTTCTGTTTAAGGCGAGTTTTAAAAAACAAATTCGTAAATTTAAATACAATTTTCTATTCCATGTATGTTATTAATATTATGACAACCATTTCTCTTGGTGAAATTGCTCAAATTTCTCATTTTATACTTTGCTACAATTTTCCTTATGTTTTAACATAATTATATATAGCATTAGCGGTTCGCTACTTAAGAGTAGCTTAATAAGTTTTTTTTATATTTATTAACGGAATTATAAACGGCTTTTAATATCTATTATGGGATCTCGTGCCTATCATACGATAAAATTTATATAAAATGAAGTGACGTAACTTAATGCATCAATTCAAATTTTGTTAATGTCTAATATTCTATACCTACTCAAACTTTGGCAATGAGTCTTTTCAACATATTTAATACATCTATTATTTATTATGCACACTTCATTAAAGATTCATCACACGCACTATCTACACAAATTATGTAACTCTCAACATCCGAACTAACAAAAAATAGTTATGATCTTCTATAGCATAGACAAAAAAAAAATCCTATACCAATTCAATCGCTCCAGTTAAATTATCGGCTGTCAAAACGTGCTCATCTTATATTAATTTTATTATTTATGTACTCCCACTATTGCGCAATGTGAACGCACCAACATTCGATTCGATACCATAACTAATTCGATAGCACTTCATAAATATGACTCTAGTAAGAAGTTCGTGTACGAACTTCATACCGTTCAAATATTATACGTCATTTTTAACAGACCTGTTAACGCTCATAGGCAGCTATTTGAAAAGTAATATAGATTTGACGCTTCCTTATTTAGGTGCATTAAATACAATGCGTCAATAATCATCTTTTAAGAATTCATATGGTAATGCTAGCCGGCAATAGATGATGAACGGTCACCAAAAGGCTAAGTAGCTTAGTACGGTTTGTGTCAAAAAAAATGTAATAAATCTATTTTATTTTGTTGTTTTCTTGTTATATATATTAATATTTCTTTAAAAATATTTTAATATCGCTTATTAGATATGATTAAGATGTGTGTTATAACTGAAATTAGGAATCGAAATAATAAAAATAAATAATATGAGAGTATATGCTGTCCAAATTTTTAAATAACAGTGGTAATATGAAGAAAAATCCAAACTAGATATGTATAAATCTCAATTGAACTATTTCACTAAAAATAACAACCACAATTAAACATATTAATAAACTATTTTTACGTTTTCCTTTTACGTGATTTATTTTCGTTTGTTATATTATGAATTAATTCTATTTTACATTTTATTTTCATTTCAATACATCCTAGAGAAAATTTGAATTAGAAATATTGATATAGTTATGCAGCAACATCACAAATGTATATCAAAATAATAGTATATACAAAAAATGTCACAAGAAACAAATTAAAATAATAATATTAACGTAAGTAACATTTATTACAATTTAGCCACTAAATTGTACGTAACTTTCTATACTTTCGGTTTAGAAATCGTCAAACGAATATTTACAGATTGCATTATGTATATAAAATAAACAATAATAATATTAACTTATTGCGGGATAAAAAAATCATAATACAATAGAAAACATTAAATATACACATAGCGGCTTATTTTAGTTTTGCACAATGGTCAGTGCACGAAAAAGTCAAAATTGCGTTAAACTAATTAAAAGCAGTAACCGATTTTTCACAGCGAGCGGTCACGTCTTAATTGAAATTGATGTAACAACGTGGATACGTTTTAGATAAGCGATATCAAAGTGGGACGCTTATGAGTACGTTAAATAAAGATTTTAAGTAGTTTTTATAGGTTGTTCTTAGTTTTGTAACTTATTCTTTAATTAGGTTACAAAACTAAGAACAACCTATAAAGATGATGCAAACACACCACTCGTATTACAATGATCATTGTAATACGAGTGGTGTGTTCTACATGTTTGTCTGCTTATATGTTTGGACTTGTAGTGATTACCTAGCTCACTAGATGAATTATAAAAGGTATAGACCGTAAAATATTTCTGTCGTCTAAATAGCTTAAGCCTTAAGAGCATGAAAGCCTGAATAAGGGTTAGGGCTTCACATAATGAATACTTTGGTGTATTCTCATTTTTTTACTATTTATTCCTTCAATTGACTATCTATCTTTCATATAGTTAATAAAGTGTATTAATTATTTAAATCGTGTCTTTATTATTTTCTTTTCTTCCATATATGAAGGTAAGATATGAAATTTTGGAAGTGTTTAAAAAATTAATAACAATCTTTTATAATTTACTTTTAATAAATATATAATTCCATTTCGTAAACCATCGAGTCCTTGGCTTGTTTAAAGACTCACGACTTCACGACTTTCTAGAACTCTAAGTTTCCGAGAAACTTAGAATTCTAGTTTCCATTTGCAGTTGACCATTAACATATTGAGCTAGTTTCTTACACAAATCTGAATATATACATATGTCATGAATTCATATTTATGTAAGAAGTAATACTACTTAATACTACGCAAATTAAAAGTACTTCGGTGCTCTATGTATTTTTTGGCATATTATTATTAATAGTCTAATACGATTCTTATTTCAATGTAATGACGTCATCGAAGGTTCGAGATCTATAAACGACCACCCAAATAAATATAATCTTACTTAAAACTCCGAGGTGGTAAATCCTTCCTAGTTGAAATCACGTCCATCGCGTAATGTTTATATTATCATGCATTAACATTGGCATTGGCGCGGTTTCGCGTACCGCGCGAAGGGATTTTCGATTTTGTTGCTCGTAATTAAGGTCTAACTTGCTCCGATGGTGTTGGATGTAGAAAATCTTGGAGACTATGGACTGTAAATATATTGACATGACAAATGCTTAATTTTTCATATAATTTTTGAAATCGTTTTAGTAGCGCTTTATAGTCATGTATTTCGAAACACTAAAATACATCTTATTACGTAAATTCGATTAGCAGCTATCCAGCAGCGTCCATGATTGCAATAATGCATTTATTTGCATCGTTTTCGACGCCTTCACCAATATGACGTTCGAATATGACGCTAAGTTTTTGGATTCCAGTTCATTTAACATATTTAATATACATTATGATTGCAACAAATGGTATAACATGTGTATAATCTTCACGTTCATACGAAATGCTAATTTACGTGTAAACAAAACGTCCATTAATACAAATTAGAGAAATGATACGTTGCATGAAATAATATCTAAACACTACAAAAATAAGATTATTAAAGGTAAATTAGACTATCTTTATTAAAGGTAATAAAGATAATAAAGGTAATATTTATTAAAGGTGAATTCGACTTCTACAATCAAAAAAATGTTCTTGTAACATGAAATGCGAAAATATAATGAAAAAATCGCGAGTGTACAAAATAATTCTGCTCTAAAAAAAATAAGATGACTGATTAAATTCTCTCTATAAATCATTCACACACAAAGCATTTAATGAATTTGGATCTATAGCTTTCCATAAATTAAGAGATTCTTCTAAAGATTCCATCTTTTGTTGATTCAATAAACGAGTACGAGAATCATAACTCTCTTGTGATATAATTCAAATGTAAAATAAAGATGATTTTTGACGTATCATAATTAGTGTTTATTTTCCGTGTCTCATCGATTTACACTGCACTTACGACAATTCTTGGAATTCAATAGCGACTGATGCGTTAAAGCGTGAAATCTGGCCCAGTCGACGGGGAGTCCTATTTGATGGCCGGTCTGCCTACCTCCTACATCGAACGCTTTGATGGGTCCCTAAAGACTATCAATATTTATAAAGTTCTTTCATTCGACACAAACGTATTTCAAAAACAAAAGCAAGTCTCCTTGGTACTCACTTCAATAAAAATCTTCTTGTAGATTTATAGAAGATAATGGCACATAAATATCACAAATTGGACCAATATGTTATCGACATCGTTATTGACCGTCTTTGGTCAAAATGGTGTCGTATCCTCTTTTTCATCTAATTAAAAAAAAATTGTTTTTTTTATTAATCAATTCATAATCCTTCTGCAATACATTCATTAAATACTACTGTTTCATATTGTGATATGATGGGACCGATCTTATTAGTTTCATGGTTAGCGTTTTTAAATTCTTAATAAGATTAATTTTTAACGATGAAAACTGTTAATAAATTTCTGATAATTAACTTTTAAAATACTGAATTCAGTCTCTATTATACACATATTATATTCTATAACGAAATTTTAAGGTAACCAATAGCTAAAATGCTTTGCGATCTCAATGAAAATTTTTTGAAGAAAGTTGCCGTGTAAAGACAATATAATGAAAACTGATTTTGTACTGTTTTATTTTATTTTGAAATAGTCGAAATAAATACAAACTATATCGTATGACCGCTTTACAAAACGCCTTACATAATTGAATTGTATTTCACGCACAGTGGCAAATACAGCCAAATGAAATTGCATTTCACGTGTTTTAAAATTTCTCACCTCACACCGACCACATCCTTCCTATCCAAGCCGATATCCGGGCTTTAGTCTACGAGAAAAAAAAATTAGCGTCTAATCCTCCTGCCATAACATTTCGATCTGTAATCCCTTACATAAGCTCACACGCGCGGCCGTCCGCCCATTGTAACGCACAGCACAGCGCTCTACCTACATTAATAACGCGATCAATCAAACGGTGAGTCGTTACGTCACCGGTTATGGTCTGGGAACTTTCACGTTTATGTTCCGATCCATTGCAGTTTTTAGCCCGGCAGAGCAGATAATGCAGCCGTACTTACACGTCAGCGAAACTTGCAGGATTTCCTATGTAGTTACAGGTTGTATAACGTTGTCGACACGCAACTTCCACCGTAACAGCTACAATGGGCTTTCGTCGTCGACAACGAATAGACGACCTGGCGCGACTGCTGTCCGTCGCCGGTCGATACGTTTTCGAGCTTCGATATTTGAGCCGTCAACGACGAATCATACAAGAAATCAGTGGGATCGATTTCTGTTTCGTAAGCCGTAATGAATCAAAATAATGGAGCACTGCAAATGTCAACTTTCAGTCGCTCACTGAAAGATTTCCCTGAAAGTAATAAAGTGATGGTAACAAATTTATTATCTGACTCGATATCGACTTGATACAATCCGGTACATTCTCGGCTCGCAACGTCAAACCAACTTTTGTTATTCACTCCTATAGCCATAGACGTATTCTAAACACGAGACGCAGTACTTTCGCCTCCTCGAGATCCGACAGTCGACGCACATGAACAGAATTTGTCGCGGATATCGCTTTAAATGACAAAGGATTATTTTATTTTACCACTCTATCTTTAGCTACGAAGTGATTATCATTAAAAAATTAGTTAGTACCGAAAAGATTAATATGCATAAATTTGAATTTTAAGTAAAATTTATGTGTATATAAGGAACGTTTCGTTGGTGCAGCCACACATAAAATTATATAAAAGAACATGACAATATCATTGCCCTTGCATGGTACACCTAATGTTCCACTATATACGTCCCCTAGTATTCCACAGTAGTGCATGACCTTAGTAGTCGCGTTAACCTTATGTAAGCGCAAACGCATGTCTTTAAATTGCAAATGCGACAAGGAGGACGATTCTGTGAACTCAAAACGGTTCAGTCAACATCTTTATGGCAACGTGCATCGATTGACGTCAGAAACATACCGATCGGATCGTTCCAAGTCTACAGAATTGGTCCGCTGGTAATGGAATATCTAACCTACACCTACAATGCCAACAAAGAAATCATTATACTGTGCGGTATTAACAATACTATTATTGAAGATGAATTACGATACATTGTTTACATCAAAAACATTTTATTTTATAATATATGATGTTGGCACATTATTATCGTTAAGTACATATTTTATAAGTTGCATATCAAAATCTGTTTTTAATATATGAATTTACAATTTGAAATGTCTTATTTTAATGTACAATTATTAATTGTTCTCTGTGTGATATGGGCAGAAAAAAATTATGAATTGATTGAAATTTAAGTGAGTTTTCATTTGACACATACTAGTACATTATGAAATAATAAGTTATATGACAAATTAGAACTTATCACAGAAGCGATCGCAATTGAATGATAGAAAGCAGCTTTTGACAATAAGTCAATAAAGTTAATTACAACGTCGTGCTTTCCACGTGAATTGTAAGTTTGACAAATATCTTCCAAATGTCTTTTTTTTTTTTGTTTGAGATCATACTTATAAAATGTTGTCGCATTATATTTGTAAAAAATATAAGTACAAGAACGGAAATATGTCTATATTATTTTGAAAATTAATGTTACCCAGGTTGGCTATACACAATACACCTGCAAACTCAAAAAGTTAATCCCACGGTTTCTATTAATATGTATCAAAAAACCACATTTTGCCGTCGAGGTTAATTTATGATAGAGTTTACACTGAAAATAACTCTTAGTAGTTACTTTAAAGAAAACATATTTATTGGCATTGAAATATCGGAACCGCATATTTGTTTTTTATTAGAGATATTGAGTTGCAAAGTCTGTTGTAAGAACGAAAAATTAATGAGGATGAATTTATAATTAGACGTGCCTCGTGATGTTGCTAATAATAGACGATTCGTAATTTATTGGTAAGTGACACAGACGTAACAGTAAAATATAAACAACGACGGCCACATGCCATATTTATCGTCCGTACTCAAAGTTATCGAAATCATTTTTGATCCTTTTAATGACCATGAAAAATTTCATATATGCATATAGTTGATGTAGTTCATCGGTTCGTTTATTACGAAAATCCGTTGTAGCGTGATGCTTTTTCTCATAAATTTCTTCATGATTTTTCCTCACAAATTTACTTTTTTACAGGATTGATTAAGCGAATTCAAGAACACACAACAATAAAATAAGAAGTAGAAGAAATGGCCTCGAAACTGAAGAAATTAGCTGTACAAGTAGATCATTAACAATATTTTGAAATGATAATAGGTAGAACAAAATATTTACAGTTTGGTTAGATTAAGATTAGAAATGTTCATACTGAAATCCAATTATAATAAAGACACTTTTTAATGCAGTTGCAATTTGAAGCCTATAAAAAAATGACTACGAAATGTATGAGTCAATCAAGACGAGCCAAAACGAACCAAAGTGGCGCGGGAGCGAAGCGTCTCAAAGCAGGTTATTGCTTCTTTTTTTAATAAAATTGAACACGTGGCTTTAGAGAATTATCGTACCGTGAATAGTGTTTAGTACACGACCATTTGTACGCCGGAAGTTATCGACGGACTCCCTGAAAATAACCGTAAACCTCGTATCATCATGACAATGACATTTCTCACACGCCCAAACGTACTTAGAAATTTTTGAAGGAGAAAGTCGTAGAACTTATGAGCGATCCTGCATACGATCCCTATCTGGCACCTTGTGACTTTATGGGGTGACAAAAATTAAGAACAAATTACTTCATCACTAGAAAAGGCCGTGAAGAGTATGAAAAATATATTTTCGAGGTCACCAGGTAGGAGTGGCATAAATGTTTTCAAAATTGCGCTTATTGACATGAAAAAGTCCATTTATGCTAACGAACGATATTTTGAGAAACATTACATTCATTTTTGACAATTCATGGTGACTACTTCTCATTCATTACAAAAATCTTCAGTGTGCCCTACGCATGTATCATTGGGAAATCTTTTTCTCACTAAGGTACCTTCTTTTAGGGACCAAATATGAACATTTTTTATTGGTCAATCTTGTGTTATATTTATAACTTACCGAATGAATTCGCCTGACCTCTTCGATTTCCCGTGTTTTCTTTGACTCTAGCTGTATAATAATCTGTGAGCATCGCGCGTAACGCGCTAAGGCCTTGTCCATTCCTATTACCGCTTACTGGCAAATGCGCTCTTTTCGCTTTAATTGACTACAAAAAGTATAAAATCGTATAATCGAATATTTCAGTGAGCGGAGAATTAAATATTTTGAGAACTTGTAATTCTGTATAAGAGGCGGAATTTCAATGAAGAAACGACATCCTATTTAAGTGTTGTTTTGATTTAATCGACAGTCTTATGCTTGTTTTTTTTTTCTAGCACGTCGAAAAACCTCAAGTTCATTATATTGAAAAAAAAAGACGAGAGATCGTTGTCCTCAAAGAGATTTCTCGGAAATTCCTAACCCCTTTATCCTTATTTGAATTAGGCGTTGGAATTTTGGTTTCGGCGTTAAGATAAAAAAAATATTGGCTTTTAACTTAAAAATTATTTGAACTGCGTGTCATTTCAAAACCACGTAAAATAAATACAATTGTGGGAGTGTACAGAAATTTTACAATGTCAATGGTAGTTCTCCTACTAATATTACAAATGTAAAAATTGTGAAG
Organism: Eumeta japonica; assembly: GCA_005406025.1. Classification (NCBI taxonomy): domain Eukaryota; kingdom Metazoa; phylum Arthropoda; class Insecta; order Lepidoptera; family Psychidae; genus Eumeta; species Eumeta japonica. The sequence continues at coordinate 423,398 of BGZK01000411.1, forward strand.
TTGTTTGGATGTTTTTTAATCAATCGCGAATGAAATTTGCCACAAAAATAGAAACCTCTTCGTCTAACAAACTATATATGCATTAAAAAAAATTATACTTTAAAATTGCTTAGACTATAGTTATAAAACAATGCATGTGTAATTCCACAATAGAGCAATATTTGTAACTAATACTCTTGAATTTAACAGAAATTCAAAAACAATGAGCCTACAAAGAAATGTACTTACTACACGGTAATGTGACTACGACTCAGTGTAATACAACAAATCCATGACAAGAAGATATACAGGCAGTTGAATCCGATGTGAAATTAGAAAAAATCATGTAACTGAATTGCGATCGCGCAACAATTTGTGAATTAATTTTCTCACACCATTCATATATTTATCGTTTTCGCAAAAATAATCTAACCGACCAGGCATCAGAGAGCGCCGGTTCAATGAGACTTCATTGTACTGAAATAAAAAAAGGTTTATCTTACTCACGAAGAGGTGCCTTTCAAAATAACACAGTACATTCATTAAGTGACAGGCCCAACACGAGATACAATAGCGGTTCGCGGCACACGAGCCGTGACGCCTGCCCGATGTAGTACGACCTTTAGCAAACGTCAGATGTGACATTTATATCGATTTTACGCCTAGAACACGCACGCCGCGCGGCCCTTGGTGGAATTTCGCAACGAGCACTTTGTACAGAGCTCACATTTTTTATTGATACTTCTTTTGGGGTTTTCCGTTGGCAACATCTTCGGAACCCGTGTACGGAACCATTCGAATGTTTTAAATCGGGCAACAGTGTTTCGGTAACCTGCTCTAAGCTCATTTTTCCCTTCTTAAGGTTAGGTCGAAATAAAAAGAGACTAAGGAGATCTTAACGAGCCATGAATATATTAAGCTGCAAAGAAAAATTTGTACCGCACATACCAAAGAGGACGTCAAGTGCGTCACATTTTTGAGTATAGACTTGAGAGCGAGTTCCTATTTGATTGGTGGAATCTGCCTCAGAAACTTTGACATTTTCAAAGCGCCTGACTCAAAACGACGTAAATTTAATCGCGTCTGAAAGCTGAAACTGGAAGTTAAGGTCAGACTTTGTCAAAGGACTGACCTTGGGTCTTGATTTAATAAATTGATCGACTTTTGTTTATGGACAAAAGTCTAAACACCAATTTGCTTATTTTAATTTCCAAAATTACGAATTTCCGTATAAACTGTCATCCCCTATTTAAATAACAAAATTCATTCTTAATTCTCATCTACGTTATATAACGAACCTCTATGCAAAATTTCTTGTATCTACCGACTCACCAGCTTAGGCTGTGTGTTGTCTGTCAGTCAGTCAGTATTAGAATTTTATTAAGTAAGAATAAAGTTATTATATGTAGTTTTTTTATGTTTAAATAAATCGCTATAAAGTTCAATTATACAATATACAAGTAATGCATCAACTTACATTTATATTTTTTATAGCAGGTCAAACAGCAAACGAGCATTTAAACCACAAAAAATAGGTTGTCACCGCCACCTATGGACATTTGGAACCTCCAAGCCTATTGAAGAGCTATACCCTTTCATAATCTTTTATTACAAATTTCAAACTATTGAGTCTTTTATTCCAATGACCAATGTATTAATCCTTTAGTATATCAAATATGACTTTTTTAACTCAAAGATCGTAGCAACATAAAATTCAAACCTTCTAAAATTTAAAATAGAATATTATTTGTCGAATAGACAAATTGATCAATAAGGTCAATTTGCCCGTAGTCAAGCTAGAATCTGGTATCTGGTTCCTTGTGATTGAAAATTAAAGCGTTGGTCATTTGCCTACCAACGTCTTCTAGCCCTATCCCGCTATATGAAAGGAGCATTAAACAGTGATCACTAAGACGCAAACTTTACGAGATTGTTTTCAGTTTACTTCGAGTCAGTTAGGGAAAATAAATATTCGCTATATATATATATATATATATATCTGAGACAATATCAATGTCCCTGCTCTGCAATTAATCGAAATAGGATGACGAATGCAGACGATAAACGGAGTGATGGATAAATTGTACCACTAATATAACTTTGTAGCTCTGTGCTGGCGTCGCGGACACCAGATCAGCGCATTTTTGAGGTCATTCTTATGAAAGTATTCATTCGGATAGCAATAGTTAAGAAGCCGTATTTCTGACATGAAAATCATTGCCGTCAATAGTACGTTAATTATTGCTCTCATTGAAAATATTATTTCTTAATATTATGAAAAAGATAAAAGAAAACTTCTAATAAAATAACTAATTAAGTAAACTGTTGTATGCTAGCTTCCGCCCACGGCTTTACTCGCGTGAATTTCTTCATAAATTACATTGATGAGTAATCAATTTCAATCCCTAAAACACTGTCAATTCTGATTCCGGTCAAGCTTTTAATTTTGTTTCCGGTTCCACATCTAACTTCAAATCTGGTTCCGCTTTCAATTTCGGTCCTGATCCCGCTCTCGGTTTTACTGCTCATAGCATTTTCAATTCTAATAGTGTGCAAACGGTATATCAGATAACTTTTTTGAATTCTGGTATAGTCCTATGTGTCATTTTAGGGTAGGTACACTCTACTTACGTACTAAATTTCACCTTAATATATTAATTTTAATAATAAAATTGGAATAAGTTTTACACGATTAAGTGACAAACATCCAAAACCACAGACGTCCGCATTTATGATATTAATAAAATAATAAATACTTTACAATTCAAAGTTTTCTCAAAAGATTATATTTGGACTAGTAATCGGTCTAAAGAGATACTTCACAGACTTTCGCTTCACCTTAAAAAACAGCTAGACCGCTTGCGTGCAACATTTCATTGCATCCTGATTTCAGTAACGTTTTCATTAAAATCAACAAAGTCTGCAATACTGCCTGCGGATATTATAGCTGCTTTCAGTTTAGATTTTACGATAGATTACAGCAATGCTGTTGCCGTACAAAATAAACAAAACAAAATTTGAAGAATATGGATATCGTAGTTTCATGTATAAAAAAAATATTTTGTACACATGATTTTATGATTAATAAAGACATCTCAAATATTTAAACACCATAACGACGATAATGATCCGATAACAATTACCGAGGTCTAGCCACGCAGGGATGCTGAAGTTGAGAGTTGAATGCGAGACCGCCGCGGCCCAGACGAGCGGCGTTGACCTCTGGCTTGTCCATGCTTTAAAAGTCACATGAAAAAATATTAATGCATACGCGCATTCATCCAATAACAATTTTTACAGATTAGCTTATTTTGGAACAACCCTTCGTTGCATTTACGATTTTCTATATTGTTGACTTTACTTTACGTCATTTACGTCAAAAATAAAGAAATTATTATCATTACTGACGTTTTGAGCGTGTGGAAGTTGCACGACATATGTCGTATTTCTGTCAGCCTATCGTCACCGATGCGCTGACGACATCTGCATCTACACAAGCGAAGGTTTCTCTCCACACCACTCATGAGAACGGTTCATTCGTACCTCTAAAGGGGAAAGAAACCCTTATAGGATCACTTCGTTGTCTTTCTGTCCGTCTCTCTGTCGGGACCATTTTGCTCAGGAACGCGCGGAAGTATCGAGTCGAGTCGAAATTAACGCAAACATTTAAATCTGGAATCCCTTGGAGTTGTAAAAAATTCAAGGTTCTAAGTCGACGTAATCAAAAAATACGACCAAAATACGGTCATTTATACCTTATGTTTTAATACTTTCAAGTAAATAAAAACCTATGGGATACTTTTATTCCTATAGAATAATGAAATTTTGCAAGAAAAAAAGTCTCACAGCATAAATAAAGGAAAAAATCTGCAAATCGTTCATTGGTAATTACATATTTTTTTTGGTTTTTGTAGTTACAAACTTGCACTTGCAATCAGAGAATGGATATTAACGTAAACCAATATATGCGAGAACATTTTTTAACTTACCACTAATAAAACTTAATATTACAATATTTCGAATATTTCTAAAGAATTTGAATTTTCCTTTGAAAAAAAAAAGGAAAGCAAAAATTTTGAGATTACTGGGACCAATATTTGCCCAACGTTGATATCGAAAACACGAAGACAAAAATCATCGAGGCTCTTAATGCATGAAATATTTACTTACACAATTAATTTTGCACTGTACCTTCGGGGTGAGAGTCCTATTCGCATTTGGCCGGTTTTTTTTTGTTAATTTAAGCTAAAAAACCATTGATTACTTTCGTATGGGATGTAACCCATTACCTCGCCATTCGTATGCAACGTGCTGACCACTCGGCGACAACTACTCATTGAGCTTCACGCAAAAGAACTACTTTTATATTTTTTTCATTGTTAATAATTGAATTTCGTATATTACGCTAAAATTATAATACAAAAATTGTGCATAATCACAAAATTGACTAAATGTATCCGGCTGCAAACTAAGAAGTTTGCCTGCAATGATAGCTTTTGTGCTACAGCGACTAACTTGTGGGTCGTGAAGCGGGAAACTCTCTCGTCTGAAAGAACCGTCTTTCTACTAAACCACCGATTTAATCGTGCTTGAACGTTTTGATTTTTTACTAAAATCTCAAAAAATAAATAAATCTCCTGCCTCGTTCTCGATTCTACTCTCCGTTCCGCATTATGTATGCATTAGATAGAAACGGGAGGTAGTACATGTAATGATAGATGAAAATTTTTCATTTGAATAATACTTACACAAAATCCGTTGTTTAGTGAATGTCTACGTCCCGAAAAGATTTACTATGCCAAAGCTCAAGTCAATCGGACCTATATTTTCGGAGATCTCGTGATGAGTCAGTCAATGGTATTTCGCTTATATATAGTACTGCAACTACTTTAGAAAACAAAACTTTGTCATAGAGAGGTCTTATGACAAGTAAAAATCTGAATAAAATACAAGTACGTTTAATAAAATAACAGGAATAATAGGACAGTATATTAAATAAAGCAGGAATTCTAAAAATATTGAACAGTCCAATTAAAAATATATTATTACGACACAGTTCCCAAGTACGACGAGGAAAGTCCCAGACGGCGAAAGAAAGAGTCGTGTTTACGTTAACAATGTGACGCTTTCACGCAGCGCACGCGCACGGAAGTTACGGCCGTTATCTCACACCCCACCGGCTCACTTGGTCGCATTAAAATTAATGTCGAGCATCGTATGCTTCGATGCGATTCAAAAGATTGCTCGATATTGAACACAAAATTACATTTTAGTTTTGTGCATCTGCGAAGATGTGTCTACTTGTTGTGTGCATGCGCAAGTCAATGACAAATGAACAAGGAATAGATTCCAAATTCAAATTAACGCTGCTTAATAGTTTTTTCTTTTTGTTTTCGTATTTTACTGATGTTATTTTTTACTTTATATTTATTTTTATGATATTAACTTTTCATAAAACCAAAATATTATTCAAACTCTTCACATGTAGAATTCTTCAGATTCGCATTTTAAGAAGTTCTAGCATCACAGTAGTCCTTCACAAAGTTATTAAACACTTAATAACTTGTGAAATTAGTTCCCACAACATACCATTAATTAAATAAATCATTGTCAATGT